>OU015491.1:74603493-75203493 GCA_907164885.2 Dolomedes plantarius | reverse complement strand
CACCTATTTGAAAAATTCTTTCACTATTTGAAATGTACATTATTCCAAATGGACATAGGCTGTATATGTATATCTGATCAGTAGTAAGAAAGTTAGGGGCCTAAATGTTGAGCTGATGCTTCACCTTTACATCTTTTCTTTTGTCAACCATAATCAAGTAACCATAGCAACACATCAAACGATATTTTCATTTATTATCAGTAAAACATGTAATATTTTAAAGAATCAAGTGGAGGAGGTATTGATAAATACGAAAAGGATTTTTGAACATTTAAGGTTTTATTGAAGAAAATTACATTTGGAACTACACTTTTTATTGAACATTTAAGGTAAAAAAAAGATTTACAATTTATTGGCTGTCAACTGGAAATTTATTGGTATAATATTACAGAACTTTATTTAACTTATAAACTTTGTTTTTGAATTTATGTACAATTTTTTGCACAATTTACGTAAATCGAACTTGAATTATTGAACTTTATTAAAAAATCAGTGTGTTTCATTGAAACTGTGAAATTTATTGATTATTTTGAATAGGCATATGTTTGTTCCTTTATATGTGAAAAAGTATTGCTTCAATTGAGCTGAAATTTTGTATAGATATAGTTGATATTTCAGATTAAAACATAGGCATATTATTTTTTGAAAATCGGGCAGCGCCGGGTACTTTAGCTAGTCATAAATAAAATTACAAATTGACTGTCTTAGGTGGAGATTTTACATATGCAAGAATAAAAACCAACAAATAAAAGGAGTTTGCATTTGCTATCCATCTACCTGCAAACTCAGTAACTCAGAAGACAATGAGCTAAACATTTCTGATGGATGGACTGTGATCCCTGTTTATTTTAATGATAAAAATGTTAAACCTTTCATAAGTAATTTTTAATCATATTAAATTTTTAATGTCATAGAATATTCTAAAATAAAATTATATATATATTTTATGAAAAATAATAGGAACATAAATTTTGAGTTATTAATCTGGTATTTATAGTAGTTTAATTTGATGTCTGCATTCCAAACATCTAAAGGATCAAAAGGGATCTAAGCAATATAAACATTGTGAAATTAATTTGTATCATTAGTTGTATAAGCTACTTTTTTTATTATTGTATTGCATTTTTTATATTAATGTGATAAGTAGCATACCCAGGATTTAATCTTGGAGGGGGGGGGGGGGCGAGTTGAATGGATAAAATTATTTATAATGCAAATTCGATATTTATATTTTAATTTCTATTTCTATAGGGGGGGGAGGCCCTTGGCCTACCCACTGGGTACACCATTGATTGTAATATACTGCTACTTTTCCTCTATACCTAACATTCCATGATATGCATTGCTGATTCATTGCCAGCCAGGTGTGAAATTACATCTGTTAATTCTGGTATCTAAATCTTTTTAAGGTTTGACTAATTTTTATTCAGTAAATTATACATAAATGTAAAAATACAATTTGGGGAAATTAATAGGTATGTAAGTTCATTTACAAAGTACAATGATGTGTACATGTCATATTTGAAGAACATTTTACCTTTTTATGTATACAATTATTTCTAGTAGTCTAGAATAATTTTAAATTAGAATACAATTCATTTCTCAGGAATGTTTCAGGAGTGTTCATGAATTTCTTAGGAGTGTTTAGAATTAAAATTATCATGTTTATTAACATATGATTTGTTCATTTAGATAATTTATTAGCATTACTGTTGATGTTAATGTTGTATTATTCATTTCAGGTCAGATTTCCATACAAAGAACAATATTAACTGTCACAAAGTACAGGAATAAATATAGTGCATCCGTTGATGCTTTTGTAGAAGAGGCTGTTATCCGCAGAGAATTAGCTGATAATTTCTGCTATTATAATCCTAAATATGACCAAGTTGATGGTTTGTTTGCTTTTTTTTTCTGTATAATTTAATTTAATTTATATTTGTTTCTTCAATTTCTACTGATAATTTCTTTTCCACTAAGAGCATGCAATGAAAATACATAATTTTTAAATAACTTGTGTCAATTAAATGTTTCTATGACTTAAAAAACTTTATATGATACTGGGGAGTGGCTAATTTGTCAACTGCTGCTCTAAAAGACTTCTGCAATGCTCTGAAAGATAACGGCAGTCAATTTTTACGCTCGAAAATGCCTTCTATGATCAATTAAAAGTGCAGAAGTTTGTATTTGCCCCATAACTAGTCTTATTTTAAAATATAAATTAATATAGAACTTTCTCATAATATGTCGTAATTTTTTACTTATTTTGAAATTTTGTTGTAAATTATGGGATTTTAATGATATAATTTGAATTTCATTGTGAGGTATTTTTTTCCTATTTCAGATCAAAATTTGTGAAGAACTTTTCAAAAAATTTATTTTTATTAGCTTTTTTGCATTTAAAACCAAAGATATAACTCACTTTAATGTCAGTTTTTTGACTGTGCATCAGAGTTCTTAGTGTTTGCAAAGTAGTTTTGAAAGCATTCAAAATAAATTCTAAAAATATTTGATCAAAGTGGAGAAAAGGTAAAATCCTGTTTTAGATAGAGTGTGAAGTTAAAATTAAATTAATAATACCCCAGTGGGTTGAAATAAACCATAAAAATTTCTGCAATTGATCTGTAAGCAATCCTGTGTTAAAATGTCTGAGTTCATATACTGTGAACTTAATAGTATAGTATTATTACTGAAATAACATTATATCTGTAGGCAACATGGGTTAGTTAAATTTGTAGTTTTAAAATTAACATATGCATTTTGTGGTTAATGGAGAGAAGATTTGATTTAAATTCTCACATCTTGTATACTAAAATAATTCATATCCAGTTCTGTTACATACAAACTATATAATAACAAAAAACTAGTGGCATAGTTTACAGTGTCTTTTCTTTGCTAAATTTTAGGTGCTTATGACTGGGCAAAGAAAACCTTAAAAGATCATGCAAAAGATAAACGTGAATATCTGTACTCAAAGGATCAGTTAGAAAATGCTAAAACTCATGATCTTTTGTGGAATGCAGCTCAGGTATGTTTTGATTAACTTTTTTTTACTTGAAAAAATGCTTATAACATTTTAACTAAAGTATTGTCATCATTTATTAACTGTTTTGTAGCATTCTTTTTAAGTGCTCTTATCATTTACTTCAAATAGGTGTGGGGGTGGGGGGGGGTAGAAAGAAATACTAATATAGTTCAGCTGATTGGAAAAAAAAAAAAAAAAACTGTAATTGGAGGACTTGAACATGTAGTGCAACCTCATCTAATCCATACTGCATTGTTTTCATCTAGCATCCATTAAAACTTATTTCCATTCTTAAATATATATTCGTGAGAACTCGTGTCCGATACTTTATGAGCTTATTATTATTTATTATTACTGAACAGTTTTATTTTTATAAAGTATTATAGGCTGTATAAAGAAAAATTTAGGTATTGTCTTAAAAGTAATAATTTTTGTAGTAAATGATATATTTTTTCTAGCAATTTTCACTAACACTCTATAGCTATTTCTAAATAAGTATTTAGAATATTGGTGTGTGATAGAAATACACAAATCAAGCAGTCATTTCAATTTTCTATACATTCCCCATCTCTATCATATAAACTATGATTTAATCTATTGACCAGTTCTTTTCATGTGTGATAGGTGCAATATATAAAATATCTCCTTGATGGTACCAAAAATGTCTTTATAAATTGTTTGAAATACTGCATTTTCTTTAATTTAACTCTATGTATAATGGCCATAACTCTATGTATATGTAGATTAATGTAAGATGGATTGTAATCTGCTACTTTTAAATATGGTGAGCTGTTAAATTTGTCATTCAAGACTTCTAGTCTGATAATTATTATTATGATAATTTGTATCAGGTTAATTAATCAAATAGAGAATGCAATTTTTATTAATACATTTTTCGAAGAAAATAGTATTCTAAAGAGAATTATCACGTTACCTGTTCTCTTCTCAGAGAGTGGGAGAATCAATATTTAGTTTTTTACTTTATATTCACTACTGTCTGTATAAATGCAGGTGTAATTTAATGTCTCTTTTATTTCTTTGCAATATAAATAGCGACAGATGGTTAGAGAAGGTAAAATGCATGGATTCCTGCGCATGTACTGGGCCAAAAAAATATTAGAGTGGACCACAAGTCCTGAAGAAGCTTTGGAGATAGCTATATATCTTAATGATAAATATGAATTGGATGGGCGTGATCCTAATGGCTATGTTGGTAAGTATTTCAGTTTTAATTTTAAAAATATATTTTTATCTTGTTTTGCTAATGATTGGTAATGCTTGATACTAATTTTCTAAATTCTTATTAAGTTTAAATTTTTATGTCCTGCTCCCCTTCTCCTTTTATCTCTGCAGAATTTGGATTTCTTATAATCTTAGTAACTTTAGGTAGTGATGTTGAAATTTATATTCTTTTAATGTACTGTAATTTGAATTTAGGATGTATGTGGTCTATTTGTGGCATTCATGATCAAGGATGGGCAGAACGAGCTGTTTTTGGAAAGATACGTTTTATGAACTATAAAGGCTGCCAGAGAAAGTTTGATGTAAATGAGTTTATCAGGAGATACAGAGAAAAATAAATTTGAGTGAATACTTTCTGGTTACATGCATTTATATATACTCATTTTGTCATAGCTATTGATGTTTGATTTTCATGGTTTTATGTTTGAATATTTTAACATGTAGTTGTTATTAAAGCAGATTTTAACCTTCTAATGTATTGTCATATTTTTCTATTCATTTAAAATATGTGCTTCTTGAGCAGCATTGTCATATCTAGATCTATGGGCCAAAAATACTAAAGTTGTACTCTTAAGTACCCCTAGAAAGGGACAGTGTCCAAAGGTCATACATTGATAAAGGTATCCAAGAGAAGACCTATTGAGGTGTAAAATAAGGCAATTTCTTTGCACCCAGTGGTTGACTCAGCAGACTCGGGATGTTAAATCCCTTTTTCATGTAAATAAGAAATGTCTTTAACAAAATAAATAGAAAAACATCCATGGTGGTTTGAGTGCTCTCTAGAACATGTGACTTTGGTAATGCAAAGTGTATTCTTAGGGCAAAGAATACTACGGTGCCAGTGATTTTGATGTTTGATGTTTGGCTTTACCTTCAAAAGCTCTGAAGCAAATTTTAAAAAAAGCAACAATTTACAGAGTAAATGCAAGTTTCACCCAAGCTCTGATTAATCCAAGTTAATTTTGTTGTAAAACTTTTAAGTTTGTTTGATAAAAAAGGGAGAAATATATATAACTTCAATTACATTTTATTTTTTTCACATTTTATTTTTTTCACAATTTAGAATGGTTCATATATCATTTCTCTCAATCATTGGTGCTCAGTATAATGGCTGTACCATACTTAATCCAGTGCTCTTTTGGTTTCTTTGTTTTGAAATCCATACTAAATAAATAAGTGCTGCCAGCTTCGTTCTTTCTCCTTGATATATAGTAGCAGGGGCAAGTATATAATCCTAAATAAATAAATACAAATTACCTTATAATTGTTTCCAAGTTCTTTGATCCTTATTAAACTGTACTGAATTTTTGATTTCATGAAATTATATTTAATGTAATGAAATTTTTCATACTGAGTTCTCCTAATCAAGGAATTGTTTTTTCAAGTGTTCACACATCAAGGGATTTTATATTAGTAAAATAAATTTTAATAAAATTCTTCAGCCAAGCTCCCTTTTAGTATGCAATTTAATTAAAACCTTTTTTGTTTGTTTGTTAATTTGAAACATTTTGAAACAAACCTGATTCAATGCATGAAGCTGCTGAGTAAGCTGTAAGCAGTAAGCTGAAGTCACTGCTATTCCTTGAAATGCACTTATAGAGATCAGAAATCAACAGATTTCATAGGTGTCTTTCAGTTAATCTCACACAAGTTTAATCATGGGAAAAAGGCATACTAGTAAGCTTATTTTTCTTTGTAATCATACACATTAGTATGAATGTAAGGTATGGCATAACAGTATCAAAAAAATTCCTGAATTTTTTTTTAACACTACCTAGCCAATTAAAATTACAGATTATAGCACTGGTACAGTGGAGTCTGGATCTATCATTCCCTGAATAATCGTTTTCACGATTATTTCATCCAGTCCCAATGATAATACTTCTATGTTATGTTCCTGCATTTATCGTTCAGTGCAATAGGTCCCTTTAAAAGCGATAGATAGAGCTTTCCTGTATATCAAAATTGTCAGTAGTTCTTGTTTTAATGTAGGCCATTCAATAAAACATACAAAATTACAACCATACACTCTGAAATTTACTATAAACATGAAAAATATTCATTACTTAATCATCTTTCTTTTAAGTGTATTCACAGCAAAATATCTCATAAATTTTTCGTATATCATGGTATTTATTACAAGAGATATTGTACTTATTTTGTATTGTATATCAACCTTTCATTTCTTCATTAAAGCATGACCTTAATTTATTGTGCATCATTACTTTGTTTCGTTAAAAATAACCAACAAGCTTAATTTTACTTGAAATAGCATTATAGTGACAATGCTAATTTTATACTTCCTTTTTAAAAAGCTTTCAGAATTCTCACTATAGTTGGTATAGATCTATTAAAAATGCTGAGGCTTTTCTTTAAGTTTGGAAAACTGTGACAGACAATTAAATAGCAGATAAATCTACATAATAATAGAAACTGATTTCAATTTAATAGGTATAGTTACACATGAACTAAGAACAAATCACTAATGCATTTGTAATTTGTATGAGAGACAATAATACCTAATGCTGTTTGTGACCCGAAGAACTTATTTATTCAAAAGTTTCCATTTTCACAGTCTATTGAGGGTTTTAGAGCAGTTATTCACTATTTATTAGTCATTTATTTATTTAGAATAATACATAATAAATTTTTCATAATGGAAGAAAGAAGTTAAGTTTCTACTTTATAGCTTTTAATTCATACCTCTCATTGAAGATTCAGTGACTGGCTTGAAATGAATTACTGGCATAGCAGTAATCAAATGTAAGGGTTCTGGATCAATCAACATGCTGTTTGTTTTATCTCATCCAGCTCCTTCAAGAAACATACCTTGAACATAAATTCCTTCCTGCAATTATATTGTTAAATAAGTATAACAGACAACATTAAAATCATTCTTTAAATGGAAAAGATTCACAATATATAAATACAATTTGAGTAGTCCATATTTTAAATTTACTTAATATTGAAATGCATTAACTAAACTCTTTAGACTTTAATTTCCTTTTTAAATTTTTCCTAAAACCTTTTCAAAATATACTTTTATGGAAGTATGCAAATATCACATCAATAATTTTACTATCTAAATGATGTTTTAATTTTTTTTCTTTTCGTTCAGTTCCATCGACACCTCTTACTTTGCTCCCTTTTGAAATATGTCAGTGCCTCTTTTACCTTGTAACTTAGCTGGTTGATTACAAACTAACTTTTTACTTACACACAGGGCTCTACATTCTAGTAAAATGTCTTTGTTCCCTGTATAATAAAGTAACATGTTGAAAAGAAAGATAATATTGAAATGTTTTTTATTATTTCTAGTTTATAAAACTAATGACTAAAATTTTAAATTAATAATTTTAAATGAATGTTATAAAAAATAGTTTGCTGCCCAGTTATTTTTAAAAAGTAAACAAAATATCAAAATTGTCATTCAGAATGTTTTACTGATTAAATTTATTAAAGGATAGTTCGTTTATTGGTGTAGACTACATGTAATAGACCTGACCAATAAATGTTATTTTATCTGTGTGTGTATTTGTGTGTCCTTTGTAAGCATGTATAAATTAATTCTGAACTACATATCATCAAATAAAATATAGAGACTTTAAACGTATTTTGGTTAAAAACTTAATTGATCCAGCTATATGTTAAATTCTTTTTTATCTCTGTAAAAGAAAGTATAGTATGAAAGTATGAATCATTAATAACACATTTAATGCCTAAATTATAAGAAATCTAATAACAACTTACAATTGGAGCTTCTTTAATGTGAGCTTCATCAAGTGTTGATACATGATATTCCCACTGTAAATCTTTGAACATAACCTAAAAATGTTTTTATTTAGATTAAATACTGTTATAAAAATACATGAAATGTAATTCTAAAGTAACCTTTAGTAATCTGATGTCCACAGTAATGACCTTTATTTAATCTAATTGTTATCATAAAATTATCTTAAAAGTAGTTATTTATAGAATAGGTCAAACATTGAATTCACTATTTCTTTTTATTAATTTACTCATACAAAACTATGTAATTGTTTTCATTATATTAACAATGACAATTCCTTAACATAATAAAGATGACTCTAGGTTTTTTTAAATACATATTCATATTGCTGAAATATGTTAAATTTATATTCACACATTATAAAGCTAATTTTCATATGGACTAATGAAAAGTAAAAAGACAATGAATTGAAAGTGTCATTCATATTGAACTTACATTTTACCATACCTTTTATAATAAACTAATTTCAGAACTAAAGAATAATAAAAATTAGAGTGGAACAAAAATATATAAAGTAATGATTTTTATTCTTATAAATTCAACATTTAATATAGCTAATAGTTTTAAAGATTTAAAATCTTAAGATTTTTTTTTTTCTGAAACACATTAATAGACTTATTGTTATTTATTTTTACAGTTCCAAAAGTATTAAAATTATTGCCATAAAAATAGTATTTAAATGTTCTCTTTTAGGATGAAAATATTTAACTTTAACACAAATTTATGTAAATTTTGTTTTTAAATTTCAATTAACACACCATACAATTGTCATTTAAATTATTACACATATTGCATTGCCAGTAGGGATTGTGATATTTCAGGTGTTCAGTAATTTAATGAAATTTGAAATTTAATGTAGAATTTCTAGCTGCATTGCATTATAACTTATTTATATTAAAACTCAATAAATTCATCTATAAAAAGGAAAATGTGCTACCTCATAGAGTATTAAATACTTTTAAAATTTAGTTAATGAAGTAACAATATACCTCTCAAAATAATAAAATTAATGTACAAAATTTAGAATTTTGCAGATCAATCATTAATAGATTGCAAAACGTTTGTTATAATATATGCTGATAAAGTTTCTAATAAGTACATAATAATGTGAAAACAGTGCTTAATTTTTTAAAAATAGAATCAAATGATATATTGATAACTATACAGCAATTTGCAACTGTTATATTGAGCAAATTTCATAAAACACCCCATGCCTTTTCTTAAGTTATATAAAGAGATAATAGTTATTATAGCATAGCTAATAACAAAAAGAAATTTCATCAGATAGCTTTTTATACTTATAATTTAAATAGACTAGGTAAATAAAGAAATTTTAGTGTATTTAAAATCTCACATCTAATAATTCCTACCTCTTCTTGTTATGAAATAAAATAAATGCATATTTTAAAATTGCTAAAAATTATTTACATTGCTATTCTTGGCTGCTGTCAATAATGTAGCATTCAAAACACTAATAGGAGATGTAAATCCAGGTAGCCAAAGTTTTATAGGAGCAATTCCAGATGATTTCCAGTTTTGAAGTTGCTGAATCCGAAGCTTTAAATCTTGCATCCATGATCCAAGTGGTTTTAAAGATGGATATGCCTAGATTTTTTAATAATGTGTATTAATTTTGTGGTTGTGTTTTATTTAGCTGTATTTAATATACATTATATTATACATAAGAACAAATTAATTTTATATAGTAAAAAAGTATATATAACAAACTTATAAATTTAAAAATTTATATAACATTAGCCACATAAGAAATATAAAAGGTGCAAATATATACACCTCTAGCACACCAGCAGCCTTGACCTAGGAGGCTTCACCCTTGTTATGGGCTTCTCGGCAAAGCATGGCCAATGAGTGTGCTGGAAGGAAAGGAATTCCAAATGCAGAATTTCTCTCAATTTTTATGGTTAGCGACCTAAGTGTAGTCATGCAGCTTACTTATGGATAGAAATGATGGAAAAAACCATCATCTCTCAAGAATTGTGGTACAAAATTTAGAGTGCTTGAAAATGACAATATGTTATATGCATTTTGTCAGTTTTTAGAAGCTTAGTGTATTTATCCTAAAATCAAAGAATCAAGTTTACATCAAATTTCTAGATCAGTATAGCTTAAAACTACCACCATATGTTGATTTTAGGGTAAAAATTCAGTTTGGGAGGCTGTATTTCATTATTTGTCTACTTCTGTTGCTCTCTTACTAGTTGCCTCTTTGTAATTTTTTAGCCAGCCCCCCCCCCCCCCCAAAAAAAAAAAAAAAAAAAAAAAAAGAAAGATAGCCTTGTTTTATATAGTGATGAATTTCCATAAAATAGAGATAGCATACTTAAATAAATCTCATTGTAAAATTTTACAAAATCTTGTTATGATTTCTTGCCATCATGGTTGATATTATAAAATGTATTTAATATCCTTTCTTGAAACTGAACTGTAGACAGATTTGTATGCATTTGAGAAAATACTTTCTTCAGAAACAATGGATATAGGGGATGAAAATATATCTATTTTATATCGTAACATATCGCTCACTCCTTTCAACAACATCATATCTCAAAAAACAATATTTTTCAGGAGAGTGATTTGAAAGTTTAAAAAAGCATTGAAATGTATTGAAAATAAATTTTAATTATGCTCTCTAGCGGCTAAATATTGAGTGATGAGATATGGCGATGTTACAGGGATATACTACTCTTTCAGGACATTCTCAAAACAAGCTTAACTAAAAATCATAACTAAAAAGAGAACATGCAATGTGGACATCGTCACAGTGGGCTTGTGTGATGTTTTACGGCGAGTCCAGGTTTAGCTTGCAGTCTGATTCACGTCAGACTTTCATATGGAGAACGCCAGGTACCCATTACCACCAAGATAACATCATTGAACGACACCATTATGGTGGTGCAGGATTGCTCATTTGGGGTGGAATTATACTGGGCTCCAGAACAGATCTGTATGTTCAAATCGGAACCATGAACGGCCACATTTATCGGGACATCACTGGAACAACATGTAAGTTTGTTTAGGAGTGCCATGGGCGCAGAATTTGTGTTTATGGATGACAACACCCGTCCTCACTGAGCAAACATCATAAACGAATGCCTTCAATCTGAGGATATCACCCGTATGGAATGGCCAGCATTCTCACCTAACTTGAATCCAATAGAGCGTGTGTGGGAAATGCTTGGCTGACGAGTTGCAGCCCGTCGACCACCTCCTACATGTGTACCGGAACTTGGGAGAGCATTGCTTGTTGAGTGGAGTAATCTTCCCCAAGATCAGCTCGATAATTTGATACTCAGCATGCCTAGGCGTTGTACGGACTATATTTCATCGCATGGGAGACAAACAATGTATTAACCATCATACCAACCATGTAATATTAAGTTTTTGTAAAGGAGATATTTTTTACAATTGCTCCAGGGAGCAAAAATCGGTAGTTTTTATGAATGGTATCATACATACACCATCTTTTTTGTTCTTTATCTTTTGTTTAATAAATGGGCTTTTTGAATAAGTCATGTTTATTTTGCTTCTGAACCTTTATTTACCAGAACTGGCATTATCCTTAATTTATGGACATGAGTGTATATATATATATATATATATATCCCTTGAGTGGGTCAATAAATGGGGACCAAGCTTGCTTGGGAACTAAACTCTGGGGATCCCACGTCAGGTTGACCACCTGACTGAGACATATGCTGTATGGCACCCCAAGCCCACAGTCGAGAAAGCAGAGATGAGCACCTCTGGCCTTGGTCCACAGCAGACTGTTGTGCCATGAGTTTAGTTTTATATATATATAGGGTCATGCTACAGTATCACATGTATCAAAAATTTGTATCACTAAATAAGTGGTACTGCAGGTAGATTTTAATTTAATATATTCTTGATGAGTTATAATGCAAGAGGCTTTATTACAAACAGACTATAATTTTTCCAAAAGTGCTTTCTTGAATTCTTCAAAGCCTTAACTGGTATAGAAATTGTAATAAATAAACTATATAAAATTAATTTTTCCCAGAAATTAAGCCTTATATTAAAGTGAAAGATTGCAGACGTTATCTTTAATATATTTGTTAGCAAGTAATAATCATTATTTCAGATTCTTCTTGTTTACCGATGATTTTGTCCACATTTAGCCATTATTCATTTTTCCATCTTGCTGCTAATATGTTTGTACTGTATAGCTTTTCAACTACTGCTGTAGCATATTTTGGAAAAGAACAATTTTTAGCTGTTTATGCTAGTGCAGGTATGTTATTTATTTGTTTGTTTGAATTATTAATGAGTTTTGTATAAATATGCCTATTTTTTTTAAGAACTTGCTTTCTTATATAACTATATTCCTGTTTTAGGCTGTTTTAAATCTATAAGAATGCGAATTAATTTTAACTTTCCATAAGCTGCTATGTATTTCTAAAAATCATTCTATATGAGTGCCTCTGATTATCATTATTTTGTATTTAAAATAAAATTGGTCTTGAAAGTTTAATAATGTTACTATATACTTTCTTATTCAAACAGGAAGGCAAGTATTTTGTTTATTGGGGAACATTACAGTTTAACTGTTTATATTAGTCTTATATTTTCTCCCTGTTTGCAGCAAATGGAAGCTATTACTTTATGAGCTAACTGTAAAGCTTAACTGTTATTTATGTAATTTAATAGTATCTCTTCTATTTATTTAATCACACTTTAAGTTATTGGAGGAAATATTTTATTATGAATTTAATGTTAACATAATGTAATTTTTTATAGATGTATATTCATGTCGACTTTTATTTTTTTCTTATACTTTTGTAGGTGTCGTCTCTTCTTTCACTAGTTATGCATGCAAATTTATTACTGGAAGATTAATCACATCCCTAGGAGCTGTAAGGGTTTTATATTTTGTAATTCTTGTAACTAAAAGATTTTGAATTAGCAAAAAAACATTTAATAGTGTAAAAAATATGATAATATATAATTGTAATGCTGTAAGGAATTTATAAATATGTTTGTTATAAACTTTTATGAACTTGTAATATGCATGTGATAGAACACTGATTTCTGCAGAACATGTTTAAATATCTTTGTGGGATAGGTAATAGAGTATGCCTATCCCACATAAAGTATAAATTTGAAGTTAATTTTTTCAAGCCTAGTGAGTATATTCATTCTTGCTACATTAGCAATAAAACTAAAACTAAAAAGTAAGAGACAACAACATAACAGAGATATTAAACAATGACACTCCACTGTTCACTGTTTTCAGTAGATTTAATTTCACTTTGTAAGTCTATGTGTATGCTGAGTAAAGCTTGTGTGTTTAATCGTTGATTCCTTAAGTTCTCTTGAAATATTAAATGGTTAGAAAAATAGGGTTTCTACTGTGAGAGATGCTGACTTTATCTGAGAATAATCATACTGGTATAGCTTGACTGATTATCATTGTCTTGTGTGGCGCAAATTAAAATAAACCAAACCATTTTGTTATAGACAGGTGAAATTCATTATTTCATACTTTTGACAATCTGCACTGCCACATGTGACCAGATAATAATAAAAACAACAATCAATATAAATTTTTTAATGTTAATAATATTACCACATATTTCAGGAGTTTTTGTTCATAAAAAATTATTTTATTGTGTTTTAAAATTTCCATCTAAAATATGTCTATTTTTATTTTGAAATTTCACTTTTTTACTTTCTTTTTTTTATAAACAAGTAACAGTTGCAGTTGCATTCTTTGTTTCTTTGATACATTTCAGAATTTTTCAGTGTTTACCATTGGAGATAATTCTGATCAATAAACTTTGTTAAAAAAGATGAGCTGTTTGATTTATCCATATAATGGCTTGTCTGATTCAAATTTTTCATGAAATAATGTGTTCTGAGTTATTCTGTGTTCTGAATTGGTATCATTATACGGGTTAGCGTATATATTGATACTACTACTTCTATTATGTTAGCAATTTTTTTAATTATTATTTACCAAAGGTCTGTACAACATATATTTGTTCAAACTGTTTTTCATTTTTATTTCATGTTTTCTAATTGTTCCTTTTTAATTAGTACAAATTAAATGTAAAGCATGACTTTTGCCTAAAATGTATTTTCTTAATTTTTGTGAAATTTTATTTTTAATTAACTAATGTTAAGAATCTATATTTAATTATGCTTCAATGTGTAGAACCAACATAGCTTGAGAAACCCCTAACTTAAATTTAAAACTTAAAAGAATTCTTCAGCTATGAAAATTATTTTATTTTATTTTGTTTTAAATTGTTGATATGGCCTGAAAAACCTATATTTAATTTTATGCTATATTGTTTAGTTGTTTATGTGCAATGTATATTTTAATTTAAAAAATTGTTACATTTTGTGTTACCTTTAGTCTGGTGCTTTGATGGCTATTCTTTCTTCAATGTGTGTTCAGTATCCTGAAACTCCATTACAGATTATTTTCCTGCCATTTTTCACTTTTTCTGCTGGCCATGTAAGTTATTAGCATTTGCTCCATTATATATATAATATGAACATGTATCACTGTATGCATTTTCTAAGTAAAATTCTTATTTGTACTTCAATATTTATCTTATTGATGCATTATTTTTTTGTTCCTTGGTTTAATATTGCAAAAACATTTAAAAGCATAATTTATATTGGTAAATATTATAATCCAAGAGATGTTCAACCTGTTGGGAAAAAATTGTTTTATAGCATGTCTATATCTTTAGCATATTCTCTTATGTTTAGTGTAATTTTTGCTAGTATAAACCATTGTGTTTCTAAAACTTTATTTACTAAATTTCAGTATCTGGTATTTGTTCCTATTCTTTATTCAAATTTGTGGGTTTCTCATAAGCAAAGTTTAATATTATTTCAGATATTGCTATAAAAAGTATAGTTACTTCAGTTGAAAATAAATAAGTTTGAAGATACTAAAATGTAAAGACTATATCGTCACCTGAATGCAAGAACTAGGTAACTCCAAAAAATTTATTTTTGAGATATCTGGCTATTTATAGCTAAATTACATAAGAGTTGAATGCAATAACTAGATAACTCACTTTGCTGATAACCTAATGCCATCTTTTGGCTAGTATATTAATTAGACACACAGAACGACGAGTATTTTCTCACTGGTAGAAGTAAACATTTGAGATCTTCAAGAACCTGAAGAATCGAGTTACCTAGTTTTTGCAATCAGGTGACAATATGCTATAATGTATATAATCTTTGAAAATTTTTCACTTTTTAAAGAACTTGAGAAATAACATCATTGTGATTACTTAAAAAACGTAATACAAGAAAATAAGAGTTTTATCTTCAAAAGTACATATTTATATATTTTCACTAGCTGAATACCCATACTTCACTGCGGAGTACATTCAAATTAAATACAACAGTCAATGTATGCAATTAATGTCCAAAAATATATATATATATACAGTAACCACCGCTTATAGTGATCAGTGGTTATAAGAATCAACCGTTTATAAGAATCAATATCGCGAAAACAAAAACAAATGTATTATTTCCATGTTAAAATTTTCGCTTTAAAGAATCAATCCACCGGTTTTAAGAATCAGTTTACACTCTTCGCTTTCCTTTCATTTTTCCAAAAAAGCCACTTAAACCCTCAAAAGGCACGAGTTTTTTCTTCTTTTTTTTTTTTAGAAAGATTGTTAAGATGGGATGGAATATAGTCATAAAATTCATCTCTTTATTTGTTAGACATAACATAATAGTTTCCCCTTTAATGCTTTAGCACAACACTGTCCTATTACCTGTCCGGGTAATAGGACATCTTTACCCGTCGCATCTTTACCTGTCCGGGTCCAATTTCACTCTTCTCCACTGACAAATAAAAATAGGGAGTCTTTTTTCCCTCCTCCCACATCCTGGTTGCAGCTTCCTGGACCCTGAAATACATAAATCTTCGGCTAAGTGTCCACTATCACTTAGGCAAACGTGACATTAGTAGATTCAGCATGTTATCAAACCGTGAAACGTAAGCTAGAAGGTGAATCTTTGTCAGAGACTATTAGTATTGAAAGAGGTATAAACAGCCTCCTGAAAACTTCATGACGTCAAACTACCATAGAAAACTTTTTCTTGCTCCCTTCCTGTAGTTGAAATGTTAAAACTGTTAAGCAGGTATGTTGTAACAAATATTGGATTTTTTCTTCTCTTACTATAATCATGTGTATCTACTTATAGGTCTAAAAATTAAGTTGTACTTTTAAAATTATAAAAAATAATTTAATAAAAGATAATTAACATAAATCAAAGAGTATTTTATGGTTTATTATCTAATATATGGTTAATTATCTAATATATGTATATATAGGTGTGTGTGTACCTGTCCAAAAGCCTAAATTTCGGCTATAAGAATCAACCGCTTATAAGAATCAAAAACAGTAATAACAAACGTGATTCTTATAAGCGAAAATCACTGTATATACATTTATATATATATTTATAATAGATAAAACGATCAATGTATGCAATTGATGTAAAAAAACACAAAAATATATAAAAAAAAAAATCGTAATGGATATTTTTATAGTCAAAATAATGTAGAAGAAAATATTCAAATTAAATATAATAGAACATACTAAAGAATATAGTACAGTTTAAGGAACATATCTTTTACTGTATTTTAATATATTTTTGGATAATGTCGAATCGTCTGCTACATTAGCAAGAAAAAAAAATATTTTTTTTGTCAATTTATTTCATTGTTATGCATGTTACTCAATTTAGTTTAAAGTATCACAAAAAGAGAAGAAACCATGTGATCAGCATTTAATAAATAAAATTCTAAAAAATTAATCTTTAAAAATTCACCAAAAATCAGAAAATGAAGGTAAAGATTTGAAAAAGATTTCATTTTACAGGAATTTTTATGATCTTTCTCGCGATATAAATTTTATAACCCTCAGATTATTATTTTGAATGCAAACTTAAAAAAAGTTACAAAAACAGCTTAAAAATTTAATTTTAAAGAAATCTAAGAAGAATTTTTCAAAAATCTTTCTCAGTGCACTCCTGCACTATAAGAAGAATTGCCATGCAAAATTTCAGCCCATTTGGTCTAGCGGTTTTGTCTGTGCGTTATATGTGAGTCAGTCAATTACGGAACTGTTTTATATACAGTGGACGCTCGTTAATTCAAACTCAAAGGTTCTCAGAAAAAAGTTCGAATTATCCGAAGTTCGAATTATCCGATGTTAAGAGAAAATATATAACTTTAAATGTGTATCATTGAAGAAGAAACTCTCCTAGTATGTATAACCCCAGAAAATATATTATACTATGTTATCTGAAGTTAAACATATTAAAAAGCAATACAGACTTACCTTAATCATAAAATGAAGCAGAAGATATGCAGTATAAAGTAAACTTTTATTAAAACTTTTATTACACTTTGGAGAAAAACTGTAAAATGGATGTTTGGTTCTGTTTATGATGCCTACATTGTTCAGCCAGCTTCTCGATTTGAAGTAAACATTTCAATTCATTTTCAGATGAAGGTTCCATCTGAATAACTGCTTTCAGAGTTTTAATAGAGTCCATTATGGCTTTGTCCATTATGACCGCATTAAAAATATCTTTCTGCAGGTAAGTAGAGAAAAGCCCTGGCAGTTTCCTACCGATATTAGTGCATACGTCTTCGTTTACATCAGAGCTTTGGCCACATACAGTTTGATAAGAAATATTGTGCCTTGACTTAAATCGAGAAAGCCATCCATCACTGCATTTAAAATCTTCAATACCCATTCGACTTGCCAATTCATCAGCCTTCGTCAGCACTAGGGGTCCATTTATCGGAAAATTTCCAGATCTAACATCCTGGAACCATAGCAGTAGAGCTTTTTCTAGAACTTCTTGGGACGCTTTTACCATGCGTTTCCTTCCTCTAGCAAATTTTGATTTTTCCCATGAATCTAAAATTGACTCATTGTTTTTCAAATTAGTTGACAAGGCATTTTTTTAAATTCCATAGTCAGCTGCTAACTTTGTTTTACATTCGCCATTCTCTACTTTCTTTAAAATTTCTACCTTTGTCTCCAAAGTTAGGGTTTTGTACTTTCCACGTGTAGACCTCCTGAATTTTTACACGTTCACACCACACAATGAGGAAGAAAAACTAGACCACATTAACTTGTCTGCACTGCAGTTATAACTGACGCAGCTCCCTAGAATCTGTAGTAAAGACTAGTTTTTCTGAAATTCTAAGAAAATCGATCCAAATAAAGGAAAATTGCTTTTTCCGTTTAGCACTAATGAGAAGGACAATAGCTACTAACGTTTAGCGGACATGCAATAGTCTAGGAATGCAGGCATGTGCCTCTTTACACAGAAAAGAAATTTTGACACACAAAATAATAAATAAAGTGTGTATTTTCTCCATTAAACAAGGAAAAAGAATTTTTTTTTGTCAAATTTTTAGTTCGAATTAACCGAAGTGATAAAAATTTAGTTCGAATTAATGAGATATTTTTAACATTAACTCCAATACAAGTTTTTTGGGGCCTTTGGATTACCGTAATTTCGCACGTAAGCGCCGCGGCGCATACGTAAAAAAAAATTCAAAAATTGTTGGGCGCGGCGCTTACGCCGGTGCGGCCTTTATGCCGATTTCGGATTTTAAAATCGTTTCAGCTTGCACTTTTCTACTAAAATTGAGCCTAACGCATTACTTGAACCGGCGTTTATCACTGCGCATGCGCGAAGTTCTTGACTAATTTTAGAAAAGAATGACGCTGATGTCATACACACTTGGCGACGGCGCACGTGCATTGCTGTCGCTCTCTCTCTCTGCGAAAATAGTTTTCCCCCCCGTACTGTGAAACTATTTAACAAAATGGCTCCAAAACGCAGAAGCAAAAGCTACTGTGCGAATTTTGAGTTGAATGTTATTGCCAAAGCAGAAGAAATCGGAAATAGAGCAGCAGGCAGAGAGTTCAGTGTTGATGAACGTTGTGTTCGGCGATGGCGCTCCGAAAAGAAAGTTTTACTAAACATGCCGAAAAGTAAGAGAGCACGCAGAAGAGGGAAAGCTGCTTGGCCTCAGCTGAAAACTAGTCTTGAGAAATGGATTTTATCCTAGAGAAGTAAGAGAATTCCTATATCAACAGTAAAGATACGTTTACAAGCCAGAGTTATAGCTGCGAAGATGGAATAGACGATTTCAAAGCTGGATCCAACTGGTGCTACCGATTCATGAAGAGGAAAAAACCTCTCCGTTCGGGCCCGCACAACCGTGGGGCAGAAATTGCCTGTTGATTTGGAGGTAAAGAAATATTTTTTCCTGAAGTTTATAGGGGACCAATTAAAGGACAACAAGTTTTCCACCGATCAGGTGATCAACATGGACGAGGTACCTTTGACTTTCGACTGTCATCCAAGCAGAACTGTCAACAAGGCTGGCGAAAGTACAGTGAGTATTGTTACTACCGGTCACGAGAAAACGTCATTTACTTGTGTCTTGTCTTGCACAGCAAGCTGTGAGAAACTGAAACCTCTGTTGATTTTTAAAAGAAAAACTCTCCCCAAAGAAGAATTTCCTAATGACGTTGTGATTCGCGTGAACGAGAAAGGATGGATGAACGAAATAGTAATGCGAGATTGGTTCAACGAAGTCTGGCGGAAAAGGAAAGGGGCTTTTTTCAATCCAAAAGGGCTACTTATAATGGATTCGATGAAAGCCCACTTGTCAGAGCCTGTTAAAGTTGCAGAGAAGACTGTGTCTGCAAATTTAGCGATAATTCCTGGAGGTTTGACAAAATTAATTCAACCACTTGATTTGGCTATAAACAAAGCATTCAAATGCAGAATGCGAAGTCTCTGGGAATCGTGGATAACTGAAGGTCTACATTCCTACACAAAAAGGGGAACTATGCGAAAGGCAACTTTCGTAGAAGTCGCGAAGTGGGTCTCTGAAGCATGGAAAGGTGTCTCCATTAAGACAATAATTTCCTGTTTTAGAAAGGCGGAAATAATTGTTCCCAATGCCAGCGACGTTGACAGTTCCGACGATAACAGTTCTTCCAACGAGGAAGATCCAGATGATCCAGATACAAAAATTCATCCAGAAATTTTGCCACTTTTCAATTCTGATACGGAAGAAGAGGACTTTGATGGTTTTGATTGATCGGTAATTTTTACCCGTATATCTTAGATTTTCATTTTGGCGATTTTCTGTATTACCTAATATCTTAATTATTTTTATTCATATTTGTATGCTTTATGTGTTTTGCCCGTTTGATGTTCCATGATTACGTTTCTTTTTTTCTTTTTTAATAATTTATCATGTGTTACTGTGAAATAAAAATACGTTTGTACAGTTTCAGGTTTCATTCTTTTTTTTTTTTTTTTTGCATTGTACTACGGTAGACGTGTAGTAGTACGTAACATTTCATTTTAAAAAAAGACAGTTTTAAGTAAAGTGAATCTTACGGGTCAAAATGACTACCTACCACGCTTATAGGTATGGGGTGTGTTAGGCAGAGGTTTTAAAAAAAGAAGTAAATATAGGGTTTGAGAATTCCTTTTTTTATTAAAAGTTATCGATACTAGCTTTAGTATACAGCAACGAAACATAATAGAAATAAAATATATGCGAGGGCAGTAACAGAAAATAATATCAACGCATACAAATCGAGCGAGCGAGTGAGAACGAACAACACACAGGCGAGTATTTTTTCTCCCGGCCACGTATTTATCGTGAAAGCCGGAAACGGGCGACTCCCCCGTACGGCTACTACGCATGTGCTGCACGCCGTCTCGCGGGCAGAGCGATGAGCCGAGGTTTCACTCGAACACGTAAGTGACAAGATTTGCATATGTGTTTAGGCTAACAGGGTGTCATTCGGCGCTTCTAGTGTTAAGTGTAATTTAATAAGAGAAATATTCAAAATTAGAATTATATTGAATTTATTACATTAAAATGTATTAGTTTGTTACGGAAATAACCTAAAATTTCTGCTAGCGTCTCAATATTTGGTTGCGGTACGGTAACTAAGAAAAATTTATATGCGGCGTTTACGCCGGTGCGGCGCTTACCCCGATTTCGTTTTTCTAAAAGGAAATTTCAGTCCCTGCGGCGCTTACGGTGGGTGCGGCGCATACGTGCGAAATTACGGTAGTTCGAATTAACCGAGTTCGAATTAACGAGAGTCCACTGTATATAGATTATTCATTATAATAATCTGGCATTTCAATTTTATTGTATGTTACTCAATTGTATATTTTAGTTTTAACACTCATATTTATAAGAATTGTTGTAGATAGTATTTACAAATTTATATATATATATTTTATGCATTCAAATTTATATATTACAAATTTATATATTCAAATATCTCTAGTATATATAGAGATTATAATTTTATTATTTTATTTATGTGTAATTGCTCTACTTGTGCTAATGTAATGCTTCTACCCAAGCCTCAAGTGATATTATATTCTTACCCAAATTTGTTTTATTTTATGAATATGGCAGGCTCTGAAAGCTGTCATGGCTCTCGATCTTGTTGGTTTGTTTGCAAAATGGAAATTGTTTGATCATGCTGCCCACTTAGGTGGAGCTTTGTTTGGAATGTAAGTTATCTAATTCTATTGGTTTTATTTGTCAATTTTTCCCTATTCTATATCTATGTTTGCTGTGCATAGGTGTTAAGTCCAAAATGGACTAAAATAAGTTGTAAAACCAGACATGTTTGAAAAATCAAGGGCTAATGGATGAATGTACAGAAAGCTAAGTCCAATTCTACTCCTAATTATTTTTACTCATCAGGGAAAATTTGGGCTACGTCAAACAAAACACAAACATGTTAGTGTTAAGGGGGTTATGTCCCAATCAAGGACTTAACACTCTTTATTCAACAAAATTAAAATTGGAAAAATTTACTCTAACCCTTCAGTAGGTGCTCCCGTGTACAGAGTGCAGCATTTTTGTAATTTTGAATGGTTTGTTTTTGCATGTAAGTTTTGAATGTTCTAAGCAGTTTCTATTTATAGCTACACCCATTCTAATGCAAGTCTGATTTTCTGACCCTTGTATTCCTTTCCATTCATTGGTAGTCATGATTTAACCGAGATAAACTAACAATTACACTGGATTACAGTACGACAAAAGCAGGAGTTGATGTACTTGATCCAATGTGCAGCTATTACATAGCATCTCGCATATCACAAAGATGGACAATCTCATTATTTTTTAGGTTTTTGGATCTGCATTCTTTGGACTTTAGTTATAAATATATCTCAATAGTATAACATTTTATGTCTTGTCATAAAACACAGAATTATTATTTTCAATTTGAAAAAAAAAGTTTATTACAAGAGGAATTATCAAGGTTGAAAGAGATGTTGCACTTTGTGTGATGTGCACCTGCTGATGTTCCAAAAATTGGTGTGCCCACTGAAGGGTTAAAAAAAAATAATTAAAAATTAAACTTAAAAAAACTGACTTTACAAAAACCTTTTTTTTTTCAATCCCGTTTTTTTCTCAAAACTACGATTTTGGACTTGACACTCTTCTCACTGCAAACACAGATATTTCAATTAAATAATGTTATTTTGTTTTTCTTTCTTCCAGAGTGTATTTACTTTATGGGCAAGAATATATTTGGTCTCAACGTCATCATATTTTTTCATGGTACCAAAAAATCCGAGAAAGAGGAGCATAGCAAATAAGTAAGGAAATACTGAGTTCATGTCATGAAAAAAGTAAAATTATAAAAGAGTTTTTCGACTGTGATTGACAACATGTGATTGTCTTAATAAAGGAAGGGAAGCTGCTATGCAAGTCTTTGATAATAAGTATCTATTTTTAATTTTACTTCTATGTTTTTTTTTAAAGTGAAATATTTATCTTGTTTATATATTACATATGTATTCTATGTGAATCAATTGTCATTTTTAAAGAAGTGGATACAATTGCTCTAATAAGTGGTAAATATGAAGAACATGATACGGTTTCTCGCCAAGCCTTTTGTTTTCTCCAACGGCTTGGCGTTTGGCGCGTTTTTGGGTTTGCTGTTTTTCCCTGCACGGTTCTTCTTTCCCATCATGGTTTTTCTTTTCACCTTGTGAAAAATTGAAGTATCGCAAGCGCGTCTCGCAAGATGAATGCAAATGCGGTGTTCTGCAATGAAGAATTAATTCAAAACGTAATCATCGCAATTTGTTCGTAAAAAAAATCTATCGCAGCCTGTATAAAAATCGTAGGCGCAATTGGATACGCCAGTGATTCTCAACCTTTTTTTTGTTATGGTACACTTTTAATAATTTTAAAATTTGGTGGCACACTAACAATAAGATAATTTCCTAAGAATTTTACTAGATGATTGATGTACTTATAATATAATTTGTTAAAATAGCAACGAAATAATTTTCATTGAAATATAAAATGAAATTGCATTTCAAAGTAAACAAAATGTTTAACTACAAATTGCTTTTAGTGCGAAATCTGAGCATTTTTTTTGATAACTTCAACTATATTTGGGCTTAAACATGATAATGCTACTCTCATTTTGTGATCTAGATTTAAAAGTCTGCAACCCGGTGGGTTTCCTTGGTACTTTATATTTTCTGTCTCCACAAACACTGAGGCCCCAATCCCCCCCCCCACCCCACCCTTGTTGGGTTTTTAATTATATAGGTACTGGACAGTTTTTAATTAATAGAAAATAAAGCGTAGTATGTGATTATTATGGGATTATTTACTTTCTAGCATCTGATTTGCATTTTATGGACAATACAGCTACTACGATCTAAATTTTAAAGGGATGTTAACTGCTAAATAGAGAAAATAAGTGTTTATGCGGTAGTCACAGGCTATATGTTGTAGGTAAATGCCGTGGTATTTCATGATATGCTAAGCGTACCCTGTCACAAGCGCATTGTACGAAAATATGTAACATTGATAGAAGTTGCTAAAATTAGTAACATATCCGATTAAGTTTTAAGGGGGGAAATGTTTTAAGTATATATACAGTGTAATATGCAAACAGCTAATTAAAATATAAAGTGCAGTATTGTGTAAACAACTGTACTGAGTTCCATAATATGTATAATTATATAAATTTAAACAGTGAGTATATATAATATACAATGTGCAGTATATATATAAAATATAATGTGTAAGGATGAAGTACAGTGTACAATGTATTTATAAAATATTATGTTAGCGTTTATTAAAATGTAAGTATAGCACTATGCAAAAGCTGTACTGAAGTCTATACGATGAATAATAATATATGGTTAAATAATGTAAGATTGACTGCAAACACGTGATACACCGTGACTGTGTAAACAAAAATAACGGGTGACACAGTAAATGAAGGTTTGCTTAGAGGACCCATGCGTAAAAATATTATAAACTATTTATGAATACAAGAAAGTATCGTTGATACAATAGGCTGCGTATTGTCAATAAATGAAACGCACGGTAGTAAAAGTAATTGTACCGAATTTTAAGTACACATTGTAAGATGTTGTATAAAGTACAAGAAAGCGTAGGGTGTATTATGAAACGAATCTCTTGTAAGTATAAAGACTTAATATAAAGACATAAGCTGTATATAAAGTTATTGTACATATTGTATATAATGTTAATTGCATATTATGTGTGCCGCTATAGTCGGTATATAGTTGTTATGATATGGAGTATGGTATTGTATATGTACAAATAGTACATATTGTATTTTAGCGTAAGCTGTATTTTGTAAAAACTTTTGCTTCCCGCTGGCTTTATGAAACTCGTAAGCGCACACGGGATCTTCGCTTCGCTCAGATACCCTTGCTCCACTTCGCTACGCTACGTTACGCATCTGTCCAAAAACATTACAGAAATTCCTCTACCGCTGGCTTCGCTACGCACCGCTGGCTGTAGTACAGTACCACGAAGCTTCCGCTGGCTGTGGCAACCAAGAAAGAACAAATAAGTTGGAAAACAAACTTCCCGCTGGCTTTAAGAAACTCGTAAGCGCACACAGGATCTTCGCTTCGCTCAGATACCCTTGCTCCACTTCGCTACGCTACGTTACGCATCCGTCCAAAAACATTACAGAAAATCCTCTACCACTGGCTTCGCTACGCACCGCTGGCTGTAGTACAGTACCACGAAGCTTCCGCTGGCTGTGGCAACCAAGAAAGAACAAATAAGTTGGAAAACAAACTTCCCGCTGGCTTTAAGAAACTCGTAAGCGCACACAGGATCTTCGCTTCGCTCAGATACCCTTGCTCCACTTCGCTACGCTACGTTACGCATCCGTCCAAAAACATTACAGAAAATCCTCTACCGCTGGCTTCGCTACGCACCGCTGGCTGTAGTACAGTACCACGAAGCTTCCGCTGGCTGTGGCAACCAAGAAAGAACAAATAAGTTGGAAAACAAACTTCCCGCTGGCTTTAAGAAACTCGTAAGCGCACACGGGATCTTCGCTTCGCTCAGATACCCTTGCTCCACTTCGCTACGCTACGTTACGCATCCGTCCAAAAACATTACAGAAAATCCTCTACCGCTGGCTTCGCTACGCACCGCTGGCTGTAGTACAGTACCACAAAGCTTCCGCTGGCTGTGACAACCAAGAAAGAACAAATAAGTTGGAAAACAAACTTCCCGCTGGCTTTAAGAAACTCGTAAGCGCACACGGGATCTTCGCTTCGCTCAGATACCCTTGCTCCATTTCGCTACGCTACGTTACGCATCCGTCCAAAAACATTACAGAAAATCCTCTACCGCTGGCTTCGCTACGCACCGCTGGCTGTAGTACAGTACCACAAACTTCCGCTGGCTGTAGCGGTCAGTAAAACAAAGCTTACGCTGGCTATACATGGCTTATCACACACAGAACGATTACTCACTTTCAGCTCTCTTTCGATATTTTCACTTCTATACTTATAAACCCACATGTACGTCATTTTCAAAATAACATTCATCGAGAGCTTGCTTTCACTGAACCAAGACCCTATCCTTACCGACCTACGAATAAAATGTGCATTTTCTCCATACACACGACACCGCCATTCAAACCCATCCGAAATATCCTTTCGTTCACATAATTCCATTTTTTAAATTACACCTCTCGCATTCCAAAGCACTCGATATTAAACCATTCTCCATACAAAATCAATCACATACCTGGTTCCCATAAAATCCATTCGAAACAAAACACTCAAATCAATTACGTCACTCATTTTGCAACAAGCAACTCTCTAGAAGACACGAACACAAAATTTAATTTTAAGCGCCGCATTTAAAATTGTTCCATATCGCAAGTTTCTTCTAATTTGTCTCACGAAATAGTCACGTGACAAACGCGTCAGTAATTTGCAGCAATAACAGCTTGGCGCCTTTATCGCTGCAGCTTGGCGACCGTATCATGTTCTTCATATTCGCCTAATAAGGCTACCAGATTTGAGCCGTTCGAATTGTTACTTCAGAATGAGAATGAGATTGTTATGGAAGCTGGTTTTATCAAAAATGATAATATCAAAATTTTTTATATTGTTTTCCTATGAAGTTAATGCAGTTTATCTAAAATTCTGCGTATGGTATTACTGACTGTTGTCACTCCGCCCAACTTTCAAATTAAATATTTCGAAGTGACAACCGAACTTATAGGGTAAGCAAAATTCCTACCTCCATTGTCCCGGGGGAGCTCCTTTTAATGAAACAGATCCTGTGATGTTATTCTTTAGGTACTCATATAATATCGGGAAATATGATGTTTAATTCAGATTACTAATGATACACACAAAAACTTTATATATATATTAATTTAGATCAAAGTTACATACTTCCCGCCGTAAAAACGGGACCGAAACATATACCACCAACAGGCACCGTATCTTAACATAACAATAATTAAAAGAAAATAATAAAACTCAAAATTTAATTGCGTGTTGCCAAACATCAAAAAGTTATCTCGCCAAATGTGGCAGGAGTCAACAAAGGTAAATCAAACAACGAGTGAAAACCATGGTAAACCATGGAGTCTGCGACATTCTCCCACCTTTGAGTTTTTAAATATCAATAAAAAAACTCAAACAATTGACTCGCTGAAAAGTCTTTAAAATCGAGTCTCTGAGGAAGTTTTAAAGTTCGTCCATATCGAGAATGAGGAATTGCACGAATGTTACATGTATCAGATATGTTGACTTCTAACGGATAAAGTCTTTGGATATGTCTCATGAACGTGCCAAAATGAGTCTTTACTTCCACCACACGAATTCTTCCGTCTTTACCTGGATAAGTCTTTACAACCTTAGCCAAAGGCCAATTAAATCTCTTTACATCCTTATCACCAATTAACACGACATCTCCTTCTTTAATCGATGATTCCTTACGAACTTTTGAATAATCTTTCAACAATCCTAAATATTTGTTTCTAAATCTTTTTCTTAGATCTTGGCGAATCTTCATTCTATAAATAAATCTTTTTTCTAACTTCTTAGAATCAATTATATCAAAGTCAGGTACACCAATTTCTTTAATTTCTTGAAGGAACATTGACGGAGAAAGTGCTACTAAATCTACAGGATCCTCTGATAAATAAGTGAGAGGTCTGGAGTTAATCAGGCTTTCTGCATCGCATAATATGGTGACTAATTCCTCTTCATTTAAACATGCTTTTCCGAGTACTTTTCTGAGAACGTTCTTCAACATTCCTACTAATCTCTCCCAAAACCCTCCCCACCAAGGAGCAGATGGAGGGCTGAATTTCCACTGAATTTTCTTCTTAATTGCGAAATCTTCAATTTTATTCCAATCAATGGCTTTTAGTGCGTTGTAGGTGCCAATAACATTTTTTCCATTGTCCGAATAAATTGTAGTTGGATGACCTCTTCTTGCGATGAATCGGCGTATAGCTAAGATAAAACTGTCAGTCGACAAAGAAGACACCATCTCCAGATGAATAGCTCGATAGATCGCACATGTAAAGAGAACTATCCAACATTTCTTGTCTTCCTTCAAGAATAGTGGACCACATAGGTCAACTCCACTGACTTCAAAGATTGCTGCATCTCTCACACGATCTTCTGGAAGAGGAACACTGACAGTTTCTAATGGGCGAACCGAAAACCTCTTGCATTTTATACAGCTTCTAATTACCTGACGAATTGTTTTTCTACTCTTGATAATCCAGTAATGCTCTCTGAGATTCGACATTAATGTTTGTGTACCAGCATGCTCAAGTTCTATGTGCTTTTTCATAATTAACTTTTTCACTAATTGGTGTTTACTTGGCAGTAATATCGGAAATCTGAATGTTTGTAAATCTTTTCTTGAAGCAACTCTAGTTTCAACTCTTAACAATCCTTCATCGTCTTTTATAACATGCAAATTCAGCTGTTTCTCTTTATTGAAACTTTCTAGTTGTATTTCTTTCAAAATTAACTTTTCTGCTTCTTCGAGTTCGGCAACTTCCAGTTTTCCTTTCTTTCGGTCGTTTTGACCTAGCTTTAAATTTCCAGAAAATCGTAGAACATAGGCCATGATTCTTGTAATTTTACCAAAGGATGATATATCCTCGAAGAATTTAAATTTATTTATTTCTGAATTCATGGCAGAAGTAACAGTCTTCCTCTTTTCAGAATTAACAACTTCAGTGTTCGGAACAACTTCAGATACTGGCCATTCTTTAGGGGGTAATGCCAACCAACTAGGTCCTTCCCACCAACGAGATTTCAACAGTTCTTCTGTACTACATCCCCTGGATGGAAGGTCTGCTGGATTCAGGGGTCCGGCAATATGTCGCCAATCTTCCGATTTAGTTAACTTTCTGATTTCTCGAACTCGATTGTAAACAAATGTAGCCCAGTTGTCATTTTTTGTTATCCAACACAACGCGTTCATAGAATCTGTCCAGTATGTCGTAGGTACATCCTCAAGATTCATATCGGTTTTAACTGTGTCAACTAATCTAGCTTCAATTGAACACGCTAAAAGCTCCAATCTAGGGATAGATATCTGTTTTAGTGGAGCTACTCGGCTTCTAGCTTGAATTAGCTGGCATGTTGTGCCTTTATCTGTTTGACATCTCAAGAAAACACAGGTTGCGTATGCTAATTTACTAGCATCGCAAAAGATGTGCAAGGACAGGTCAGCTTCTTGTTGAAAGTCTGTTAAAAGATATCTTGGTATTCTGAGTTTCGGCAAATTTATCAACTCGTTTTTCCATCGCTCGAACTTTTTCTTCGTTGACATAGGGAGTTCTGCATCCCACGTAACTTTGTTCTTCCAACATTCTTGCAAAAGTATTTTAGGTTGCAACGTTACGGTGCTGGCTCTTTAAGCCAGCAAAAGGTTTTCGGAGATTTTGTTAAAAGCTTCAAGTCATTTCAAGATTCTTCTATCCATTGTGAAGCGTTGTGAAGGGGAATAAGAATTAAAAAAGGGTCAGCTATAAAAATTGTATACGCAGAGGAAGGATAGATTCAGGAGTTAGCCCTGTATAGTGGTCAGCATAAGAAAAGGCCTTTTACATAAGTTTAAAAGATTGTTAGAAAAGGGAAACGTACGCAATAAAAATATATTTATGGTAGAGAGGAGAAGGTTTGGAAATAGCCGCCGCTCCCATATAAAGGCCCCATAAGAAAAGGCTCAGTAGTAAAGTAGAATCGCGGCTAGTTAAAAGGCCCCATGATAAAAGAGTTGCGTTGGACGAGGGTCAGTCGAAAAAGCCCCTTTAGAATAAGGAATAAGAATCGAAAGGCTTATAGTGGAATTTACGCAACAGTAGCAGTATTGTCGGACCATGGTAAGGAAAAAATGTTATAAAACTGACCAGGTGTTAGAAAATAAAATATAAGAAAAATGTAGGAAGGAAAAGGGGAAAACGTGAGGAAAGTAGACCCAATGAGATTTGTGAAATTTAATAAAGAAAATATTATAGCCACTAGAAAAAGGTTTTAAGACGTAGGTGGAGTTTATATGGAGAAGAAAATATTGTGATTGGAAGGTGGAAAGATATATGCAAATGAGTTGAGATGAATATTAAGGGGTAGAAATGATACAGAGGGATATAGAGAAAAAGTTTTCAGAGAGTTAGAGAGTGTGTGTGCAGAGGATATAGAGGTGTGCAGAGGGCGTATAGTCTGCGGGCTTGCCCTGTGGTAGACTCTCGAGTCCACCCTGCCCCTTTACCTACAACCACGAGCGATGCTTAGCGAGCCGATTTTGGGGTAAGTCAGTCTTTGCAATTATGGTGATTTTGGCAGTACTATTTTAAGATTTAAATTTAAATTAAAATCCCGTAAATGATACATACCTTTACATGTTTATCCGGTGAGGACCCAATTTGTTATTTGAAAGAATATTAATCATTTTAGCACACTATTTATTATTCAAGTAGTTATGTGAATAATCATTTTAATACTGTAATTTAACTGTTTATTTGTGTAATAAATATTCGTTGTTAATTTGTAAATATTGGTCCTTATCATTTATATAAACATTTAAGTTGTGTCTATCTTCTCTACAGTGTTTACATGCTGGGGAATTAGCAAAAGAACCTGGGAAATTTTAACTTTTAATATTTAATACTTTTAATCGATTTTTCCACCCAGCAAATGGTTGCCGTGACCATTCCATTTGATTTCTGTAATCATTTGGGTATTAAAAAGAAAATTTTCCCTATAAGGATATTAATATTTTATAGTGAATAACTGTAGAAAAAAAAATATAGACACAGTAAATATTTATCTTTTTTTTCATTAGTTTAAATTAGGATTTTTTTTTGACATATTGTATACTATGATGATACAATTTTTTTTAATTATTGTTTTAATTCTTGATCAAATACAAGAATTTAAATTAGTTTCTTAATGTGTTTAAAATTGTGAATACCTGTATTGGCATATCGTTATTATTATAAAATGTGTGTTTTAGTATTTCTTTCAAATTTATATATTATATATATATATATATATATATATATCGGAAAAAACATTTTATTCTTATATGCACATTTCTGTCAGTAGAATATATCTATGTCAATTTTTTTTTTTGATTAACATGCCTGACTCTTAGAGTCTAATGCCTGATTCTTTAGGTAATTTATTGGTAAAATTAGAATTTAGCAATTTTATTTCAATTTGACATGTGTGTGACTTTAGTCCAGAATTTTATTTTTGTGTATCTTAAAATTTTTATTTTTATATTAGGCCGTACTTTTAAGAGCAATGATATAATTAGTATATTAATGGTTAAGAGAATTTTTTTTTCTTGATTGCCAGTCATGTTTTAATCTATTATATTTGTGTTTTGATGTATATAACATTAATAGGTTTCCGATTTAGAAATTTCATTACAGTTTATGCAAGTATATAATTTTTTTTTCTCTTTCTATGTATTTGCTATAAAATTTCTATTGAGATTTTCGGATGTATGTGTTCGTAGTTAGGATGTATTTAGAGTATGTTGATATTTATTTACTTTGATTAAAATTTAAATTGTGCATGCTTATGGTACGAAAAATGGTTAAGAAGGATATATATTTTTTTTAGACGTTTGAATTTCCTTTAGTGTTTTAATGTATTTAGTGTATTATATCGACGCCCGTTGGCGCAATAATTTCATCCCAATTAAGGGAAAGGCGATAAATAATGCACGATTTGAACTGTTTAGTGGGCAAAAATTGGTCACTTTCTAAAGAATTGTGCTCTCATAAGAGGGGGCGAAGTATAGAATATTGCCCTTCGAAGAGAGGGGAGTGCAGTTGCGGTTTTTGTTCCTTTTCAAGTTTCTCCTGCGTTCCGTTTTGGCCGGGAGAAAAGAGGGAAATTCTTTTCACAGTAGCTATGAATTACAGCTATAGTGATACAGCGAAATAGGGTTTTCGAATTGCGTATAGTTGTGTACTGTTTGCTTGTTGTTCCTCGATGGGGGGAGTCAAACAATATCTTCAGGCCGTGCTGAGTACGGTTTTAAGAAAGTAGAAGCGAACGTATCTCTTTCGCTTGTCATTTATTTTTTTTATTATTATTATTTATGTATTTATTTTTATTGCGTTTTCTTTTTTTTTTTAAACTCATTTTCTATGTCTATTATTAATGAGTGAATTTGATATAATAATGAATAGGCATGGGGAATAATGAATGTATTTTGATTTTCTGAGAATTGCCTCCTATAAGAGGAGAACAGATGAAATTCACAATCGCTTCACTTACAATTAAATTCTCTGGTTCGTAAACTGAGAAGGCGACACTGATCGCTGCGAACAAACAGCGGAGACCAGTGGAGAATGGAATTTTTTTTTTCGAAATTTCCCACGCGAGAATCGCCATATTCTGAAATTCGTTCTTATGAATGGAGATGCGAACGCACCTCTTAGCGTTATCTTTTATTTTTTTCAATTTTTTTTCTTGTTCTTACATAAGTTTCTTTCTTTTGCTATTTATTATTTATATATGTTTATTATTATTGTTTAATTTCAATTTGTTATTAATTAATTTCTTTTTTTTTTAAATACTTAATGCATTTTAAATTAGACAATTATCTGTCGTTTCTTAGCCTTAACTTTAATCGAATGTCAATTGTCATGTCAATAAGAGAATTATAACACATAATTTTTTTTTCTCTTTCGTCATAATTTTCCCTATCATTATACTAGGGTTTTCTTTTATTTTTTGTAAAAAATCGAAATATACAATTTCTTTCCTTTCTTTTGCTTTTATTACTCATCTCATGTTTCAAAAATTTAGTTTGCATTGTTGTTTAACTCTAAAATATGTTACAAATCAAAAACTAAATAAATTTTAAAATTTTGGATGTAATTTCTAATGTATCTTGTTTTGGCAGACTGATCACCTGTCATTGTTGTTGTACATGTAGTTTTGCGTTCAATTTTTTTATTATTATAAATAATTTTTTTTTCTAACACAGTACATAAATGTATAAACAGGCATTCTACAGAAATGTGTGTAATAATAATAGTAGTATAATTAATAATGATAATTATGATGATGTGTTACAATATCATTAGATATTTGGTTGTTTTATACAAAGGTATGCCATAATAGATATTCATTTAGATAATTAATCATTTTTTTCCCTAATTCTTTAGAAATATAAGGGGAAATTTTTATATATTACATTATAATAGAATAATGTCTTAATTTAATAACTAACAATTATTAAATATACAGTTATTTTAATTTTACCCTTTTATATGACTAAGAATTTTTTTTTAATGTACTGTCAATTCAACATGATTTGTAAGATAGACTTTACCCTATAGCTCAATGTTGTTTACTTTGGTGCTTTCCTATGCACCACAATTTTCTGCAACTATTAAGTTGCTATTTACAGCTCTCATCATGAAGTCACATGAGTGAGGTTGCTCTCGTAGCGAGAACTTGTAAAATCTCCATAATGTGGCCGAGTTTTAAGGCCAGCAGTGTCGTGTACGACTTATTCGTGGATTCATCGGGCGAGCGGTTCATGCCACGGAGAGTGAAATTGATTGCAGTCTCCTACGTTTTACGACGATTTCTAGATTTTGCTGAATGTGCGACAGTGTTTGTTTTAATCTACAGAGGGACGTGCATCTTCTTCACCTTCATACATGCCCGTAGTGATCGACTAGCGTCCGCGGTGCTCCTTCTCATCGGCTGTGTGCTTCCAGATAGTCTTCAAGTGGTTGTTTTCGCCGATCAATCAATGGTCCGCTCTAAATTAGAAGTAAGAGCTACTTCTTTACTGACACAGACTGTTATGCATCCTGCTGCCGTTCAAACTTCGAATCGGGAAGTCGCTTTGCTACGATCATCCTTTTTGAAGGGAAACTTGAATATCAGACATTAGTCTATGAGTGTTACCCAACTCTTTAGGTCTTACGATTGCACTGTAGACGTTGCTGGAGTAATTCAACATGATCCACGGCCAATTTTCTCGTCCAAGAACTTTATGTGTTCACCAGAACCTAGCTCTTAATCCGTCGACACTGTTCATCTATTAACTTCAGAATTTTCAGTTGTGAATGCTGTCATTTCAAGAACTATATATATTTCATAGAACATTTTTCCTTCCAGTGGGTTCAACGTTTTATACAAGTTTCCCCAAAAAATGGTTACTTGATGTTGTTTATCCCGTTAAATATATACTCAGGACATCAATTATTTTAAATTCATTTCTCTATTTTAAACCAGTTATTTTTATTTGCACTTTATATATTATTATGATGCTCTAATTTTTATACCCATTTCTTTTGTATATCTTCAGCTCAAGAATTAGCATTAATTACTTTTAGGTACAAAATGTTATTTAGGTTGGTTACCAGTATGCATATATGCTACGAGTTGCTTCTAGTAAGCTTATTTTAACATTGGTTATATCAATTTTTTTTTCAGCAACTCAAATTTTGTGTGTGGGCATTATTTATAATTTTATTGTACTCTTTTAATTTATTCATTCTTATTTATGCTTTATATTACATTATTACTGGATAATTTTCCCCTATATTAATACCTATTTTTTGAACACTTTAAGCACAAGTGTTACTATCAGGATTAATTTTGGAAAAAGAAGCCATTTATCTTGGTTGAAAGTGTTAAATTTTACTAAGAATATTATTCTAACGAGTCTACTTTTACATTGATTAGAATTTGATAATTTTTTTTTGTGTGTTGTATATATATAACCTGGTATTTTGTGCTATATATGTATGTTTATCATTCATCTTGGGTCCTCCACCATCTAGTAGTAGGTCTCTCAACCAATTAGGTATTAAATCTCAAATCGGGACTTACAACTTTTTTTTCTTTTTTTTAAAATTTTTTTTTCTTTTTCTGAGACTTTTGTGAGTATTGCTGGCTCTTTAAGCCAGCAAAAGGTTTTCGGAGATTTTGTTAAAAGCTTCAAGTCATTTCAAGATTCTTCTATCCATTGTGAAGCGTTGTGAAGGGGAATAAGAATTAAGAAAGGGTCAGCTATAAAAATTGTATACGCAGAGGAAGGATAGATTCAGGAGTTAGCCCTGTATAGTGGTCAGCATAAGAAAAAGCCTTTTACATAAGTTTAAAAGATTGTTAGAAAAGGGAAACGTACGCAATAAAAATATATTTATGGTAGAGAGGGGAAGGTTTGGAAATAGCCGCCGCTCCCATATAAAGGCCCCATAAGAAAAGGCTCAGTAGTAAAGTAGAATCGCGGCTAGTTAAAAGGCCCCATGATAAAAGAGTTGCGTTGGACGAGGGTCAGTCGAAAAAGCCCCTTTAGAATAAGGAATAAGAATCGAAAGGATTATAGTGGAATTTACGCAACAGTAGCAGTATTGTCGGACCATGGTAAGGAAAAAATGTTATAAAACTGACCAGGTGTTAGAAAATAAAATATAAGAAAAATGTAGGAAGGAAAAGGGGAAAACGTGAGGAAAGTAGACCCAATGAGATTTGTGAAATTTAATAAAGAAAATATTATAGCCACTAGAAAAAGGTTTTAAGACGTAGGTGGAGTTTATATGGAGAAGAAAATATTGTGATTGGAAGGTGGAAAGATATATGCAAATGAGTTGAGATGAATATTAAGGGGTAGAAATGATACAGAGGGATATAGAGAAAAAGTTTTCAGAGAGTTAGAGAGAGTGTGTGCAGAGGATATAGAGGTGTGCAGAGGGCGTATAGTCTGCGGGCTTGCCCTGTGGTGGACTCTCGAGTCCACCCTGCCCCTTTACCTACAACCACGAGCGATGCTTAGCGAGCCGATTTTGGGGTAAGTCAGTCTTTGCAATTATGGTGATTTTGGCAGTACTATTTTAAGATTTAAATTTAAATTAAAATCCCGTAAATGATACATACCTTTACATGTTTATCCGGTGAGGACCCAATTTGTTATTTGAAAGAATATTAATCATTTTAGCACACTATTTATTATTCAAGTAGTTATGTGAATAATCATTTTAATACTGTAATTTAACTGTTTATTTGTGTAATAAATATTCGTTGTTAATTTGTAAATATTGGTCCTCATCATTTATATAAAAACATTTTAGTTGTGTCTCTTTCCTACCAAGTAATAATTATTTACATGCTGGGGTTCAAAACGAACCTGGGTAATTATTAATGGGTAATAACTAATTAGTAATCAAACCCTGTGAATATTTTAACTTTAATCTTATAAAACTTTAAACGGCACAAAACCCATAATTTCCACCCAGCAACGGGACAGGTAAAGCCTATCGGGTCGAAAATTCGGTGGACAGCTGAAAGAATTTTCCTCTTAGTTACCACTGTTTCTTCATCGGAAAAGGGTTTCAGATCGATGGCTAGAGAATCTTCATTCAGTATCCAATTCAATCCTAACAGAGGAACAATCTTTTGGTTGACCGTAACTTGCTCGGAGGAAGTCGGAGTGTGCTCCCACCCTCGGAGTTCGAATTTGCCCTCACTCAAAATAGCTTGCGATTCAGCAATCAATTTATTCAGTTCTTCTTTGCTGTTGACATAGCATACCAAATTATCTACATAAAATGACTTTAAGAGAGTATGTGCAGTTTCCCAATAATGGTTTGGAACATTCTTTAAGTGGAATTCTAAAGTGGCCCCTAAAAGAAATGGGCTAGATGATATCCCGAATACTACTGTTTTGTGTTGATAAACAGTCAGGTTTTCATTTTTTCCCTCTTCGTTCCAAAGAAATCTTAAAAATGGTCTGTCACGTTCTTGTAGCCCAATCTGCAGGAAAGCTTTCTTTATATCCGCAATTACCCCAAATCTACCGTATCGAAACCTATTTATTATAGAGGGTATAAGCTCAATGAGATTCGGGCCTTTTTCCAAACATTCATTGATCGATGGAGAATTTTTTTCCTTCGCAGATCCATCAAAAACTGGGCGAACCTTAGTGGTTGAGTTTTCCTTAAATACCGGTCTGTGTGGTAAATAATGTTCTTCGGCTATTTCTAGACAGGATTCAACTTTTTCAATTATATCTTCTTTCACCCACTCATTAAACACTTCTTCGTAGTCGCGTAATTTTTGGATCCTTTCTAATGATTTGACGCAATTCACAAGTCTTTTTTCTGCTATCTTTCTGCAGCTAGTAAGAGGAGGGTGATCTTTTATCCACGGAAAATTTACCACGTAACGGCCTTCGTGATCTCTTTTAACATTTTGGAGAAAATGTAATTTCGCTGCCTCTTCTAATTCCTTTTTAGACTGTTTTTCCCCAGAATCTCGAATACCTATTGTATCTAACTGCCATAATTCTGGGATATTCAAATCACTAATATGTAGAGAGAGCAGAGTCTCACAGCATCTAGTTTTTACTCCAGAATCTCCCATCAGCGTCCAGCCTAAACGAGTATGCATGGCAACCAGTCCCTCAGATATTTGCTTGATTTTACCGGTGAACAATCTTCCTGCAAAATCAGCGCCAACTAATATATGTATTTCGTTTGGATCTTTTTCATACATGCAAGTATTTTCGTTAATAGAAATAGCACTTACTAAAATGCCAGATTGTTTAATTTTATTGATAATCCCAGAATTACTGATTTTGGGTATCGCAACACAAATTTTTTCTTGATCCATAACATCTAACTCGCACGAGAAACTCTTTATCAATATTACTTATATTCACGCAATATTTTTTGTGATCTTCCTTTTTCTCAATTCCGCCAAATAGACCATGAACAACAGTTTCTTCTCCTAAACATCCTAATTTTAAAGCTACTGCCAGGAATTTACTGATATAAGATTTTACAGATCCACTGTCGAGTAATATTCTAACGTAATAATCTAAACCATTTACACTTACGCACACAACTAAGGTCTGCAAAAACACTTGCTTCGAAAATGATTTATTAGCAAGTACGCTATCATCAATATCACCCTTAAGCATATTACTATTTAAAGGTTCACTTTTAGCCATTTTATTTTCATTTGCATAACATAAAATGTCAGAATGGTTTTTTGAACAAAATTTACAAGTTATTCGGGCTCTACACGCTTTCGATAAATGATTAGCGTGCCTTATGCAACGAAAACAATAACCCTTTTTCATTAAAATATCTTTTCTTTTTTGCAAAGGCAGTGAAAAAACAAATTTACATTTCGACGATTCATGTGAAGATTCATTACAAAATATGCACGGATAGCAACTTTCTTTCTTTTCAACGGTTAGTAGATCTGTCGCGGTAAATACTGTTCTATTTATTTTTTTATTCTCTTTCGCCAAAAATTTCGGTTTGTGCGACTCATAGTCTCGTCGCCAACTCCTGTTTGCTTTGCTCTCGATGTGGTAATTTACATAGGACCTTTCCGTTGCGTTCAGTTGCTGAGATAAAAACTCAATCATCTGCTTTAAATCATAATTCTCCAATTTCTTTATTAAACTCAAAAATCAAATGTGGAGGTAATAATTTTATTAACATAGGCGTTTAAAGGTTCCCATACGTATCAGAATTAATTCCAAGCGATTCGAGACTTCTAATTTCAGTTTGGACTTGATCGAAAAATTTCCTAAATGATATAGGATCTCTTGCATTTTTCAATGGTGGAATTTGTAATAAACTGTTTAAATGAGTATTTATTAAGATATTCTTTTTTCCAAATCGAGATGACAGAATATCTATGGCAGTATCGTAATTTGCTGGTGTTATTGCCAGACCTTCGATTGATTCAAGTGCGGATCCTTTTAAATAGGTTCTTAAATAACTAAACTTAGTAATTTTATCTAATGATTCATTTTTATGTATTGCGGTCTCATAAGTATTCCAAAACGTGAGCCACTGATTCTTCTCTCCATAAAAATGATTAATACTAAGCTTCGGTAATTTAACACTAGTCCTTTCCGTTACAAAAGTGTTGTTTCTTAGTTCAGACGAACTTGATGTAGAAATTTCCATTGAATTACTTTTTGACAACTCACGTATTTTCTTTTTTGCGCGAAATGTCAATGTTATTATCTTATCTTGGTAATCTATCGCGCTTTTTAACTCATTATCTAAATCCTTGAGATCTACAGCAGATTCTATTTCTATATTTATAGCTTTTAGTTCATCAGAATAAATTCTTATACGTTCTAAAAGTTCTTCTAAGACGTCTATAGAAACTTCAGAATTATTAACTTCAGTTTCAATACTTTTAATATTCTTAGCGACTGATGATCTAATACTAGTACGTTTCTTTTTTAACTTAGTCAAAACGTCGTCAGCCATATTAATGGTTATGTGTGTCACACTATTTTTTTTAATATCAAACTTCAGTTCTAAACCAAATCTATACAAATCTCTTCTTTCTTATATATCTATCTCAAAGAGCTCTCATCCCGGCAGGGATGCCAAAAAATGTTGTCACTCCGCCCAACTTTCAAATTAAATATTTCGAAGTGACAACCGAACTTATAGGGTATGCAAAATTCCTACCTCCATTGTCCCGGGGGAGCTCCTTTTAATGAAACAGATCCTGTGATGTTATTCTTTTTTTCTATGGTAGTCGCATGGCAACAGGTCAGGGTATAGGAAATGAGGGGGGGGGGGGGTTGAGGACCTCCTAGTAGAAACACCACAACAAATCTCGTCCACAGCAACAATTGATTCCATAGTGATGGCCAATTGTGCTTTAGCAGGTCTCAACATGTGTCATGTTCACACGTCCTTTACAAAATTCCCTAAACCATCTGAACACTTTACCCTATGACAGACACTCATGCCTTTACACATTGTGATAACGTGGCCACAGCGCCTTGCAAATAGTATTGACTTCATTTTAGAGACACAAGACACCAGAGATTCTTGTTTAACTTACGTCCTTTATTGGACTAATAAAATTATATACAGAGTTATTTACAAGTAGTAGATGGGCACCTTACACGTGCAAAACGAACTCGCTAAGCTCATAGCTAAATCTCAGCTCCCGAGCCTCCAGTCAAAACGACTCGAAAGTTCTCTCCGGTTCCTGGTCTCTCCCTGTGTCTCTGCGTTCTCCTCCTCTCGGGAGTCGGCGATCCCCTCTTTATAAAAGCCTCGCGCTCCTGGTGACAATCCGCTAGGCCGCTGACGTCATCTCGCTCCTGACTTCTCCTTCAGCTGTCTTGCCTCAGGCTGAAACGACATCTCAGAGTCGGTTCCCTTTGTCGGCCGCGGTCCCCTTTCAACGGGACATCTACCCTGCCTCTTGATGGACGGTCTCGTTAACGATGTTTTTCCAAGTTACCTTACCGTAATTGGAGCTGAAAGACTGCATAGGCCCATCACCCGGTCTTTGTTGGCCTGAAAAATGTACGTTTCTCTGGAACAGAAAACATTATTAACAGGTCTTTCTATGGAGATCATCAGCCGCCAAGACAGCTGAACCCCTCGGCCAGTTTGCCTTTTCAATATTGTTCTCCGAACAACACATGAGGTATGGAGGCAATTACGTCTCCCGCACGAAGAATGTGTAGACTACATCACACACACCGCTTAACCTTTCTGCCCATTTTACAGAATAGCAAGGAAGGAGTGGAGGTATGTGTCAACAAAGATTGCCGCTACTACAACTCCTCCCCCCTAAAAGTCTTTTTAAACATTAAAAAGGCTAAAGGCAAGTTCAGTAGGTCCATTTAGGAAAGCCCACAAGAAACCATTCCCAAGAGGTCATTATCCTTTGGCTTTCTTAAGCCCTAACTCAAAAGAGTCACAACCGCCTATTTTAGACTTCACTAAAAACCCTAACTGCCCTCAGTCTGAGACACAATATTACAACACCTTTACACATAATAAATTCATACATGGTTAAAAACACAACACACATAAAGCATTATCATTTTAAGGTATTTTCACAGTTATCATTACAATACATTCCTGAATCTTAACTTACTTAACAATCATTTCTAAGATTTCTACCCCAATTAATTAATCGGACATATTTTAACTACGTTGTAACACATGGAACAAATATTACTCAACAGACAGACCCTGTCCTCACTAAATACATGACAGTATTGCACATGAGATTACAACACAGATATCAAACTTATATAATCAAACTTATATACACTTATATAAACTCATAAAATCATTTAGTTACTTAACATCTTAATTACATGCTAAAATTATCCGTCATTGTCACTGAACTTAAAATGAACCTTTACCAAAAATACCATTCATTGTAATAAAATAAACACTCAAACAACTATGTGTCACCTCCAGGTATACAGCACCTGACTACAGGGTTTCGGCAACACGGCCCACCCAAACAAAACCGATGACTAACACATAGATTTTCAATACCATTTTAAAATTTACTCAGTTTACATAAAATTTGACACCTTTAAATACAGCATGTTTGACTCAAAACTCTAACAGGTGATGCTTAATTCCTGATAGGTCCATTTAAAATAGTACACACATTACACATGACACTGCCTTTACGCAGGACATGAAACACTATTACATAACATTTCAACAACAAAAGAAATGCAACACAATATACCTAACAAATTCAACACGATGTTAAACTTACAACCTGCTCGTCCAAAGACTCACAGTTTTCTTTTCTAACTACAGGACATTTGAATTTTTTTTCCATTTTATCAAACAATGTTTAAAAATTTTCCATTTAGGCGTTGGTCCACAAAACTGACTCAACAACTAGAAACCTCAGACTCCTACAGTCGATATTAGTTTTAACAAGATTTACATCTTTAATTTTTCTTTCAACAAACTGGATCAACTTATATTATTCATGGTCTAAATCAAATACCTAACCTTGAATTGAATATCAATCAAACAAAAATTTTACTTTCATGGAAACATGGATCCAAACAAAATTCTTCACGTTTTAAATTGTTTAGCAGAAATAAGGGTTCCAACCCCAACATCCTTCTCTGATTAATTCCATCAAAGAACTAAAGGATCCAGACAAAAGAAATTCACTCATCATGAAAGCGGGCCTTTCTTTCGAACACAACCCTGTTTTCATATGGAAGTTTCATATTACTTTTGCTACTTTAACAACACCTAGAACAGGAATCTCGTTCCATTACATATTTAAACAATTTACTTCCATTACACTTGATATTCCAATTTCACTAATTACATAAAATTACTTGACCCACAATAGGTAAATTAAGATTCATATTACATAGAATCTACACGATTTATTAGGATTTTCACCTATCAGTTCATCCTGAACTAAAAACCTAACAATAGACAAAACCGTCTAAGTTTCCATTCACGATACAGAACAGTCACACAATTGGACATAATACAACAAAAAAAAACCTTAAATACTTTTCACCGTTGAACACAATGCAAATCGTTAAATAATTTCCATACATCAATAATCAATATTAATTGGCCATCTTACTCATGGATGCACAAATAAATTAAACTTAATTACAAAAATTCATCACAATAAATCCAATAATCACAATAATCACTATACATTCAATTCTTAGGCTATGAAATTACCAACATATTTAAAGTCGTACAATTCATCACAATTATAATTATATCATTATTTCTTAAATTATGTATTCACACTCAATTTAATACATTTCAACAACACAATTTTACAATTTATACCTTAAGATCCTCATAACCATCCTCATAACCTAAATTTTCCTCACTATTCTCAAGTAAGGTGCAAATGTATACAATAGCTTTCCCTGCGATAACTGCCATAATTGTTTCATAATGCGTCGCTACAATTACAACCATTTCTGCTACAATAGGGAGAAGGGTATCCATCTTGCCGAAAAAACCTATTCTGTATCTGACCTTTTTCCGTGACTTATAAATCCACAGTTTGACCACTTCGGGGTTCCCTAAACACGGCTCTAACCAAATGACAGGATGACATCGTGATTTACCCTTCCCATAGTTAGTCTCGCCATTTAGCTTATTGTCTAAAACCTTCCCATTACAGGGTTTCCCTTCATTAACCCTTAATCTTTCCGGTGGGTTCTCTTGTTCTCCCAAAAACCGTATGGGGGAACTTTCCCTTTTCGCCACGCGAATACTACTCTCTGTTTTCCCCTGATACCCGTACAAAACGCCTCGTACGAACAAAAACCTTTCAGGTTCAATACAGCCGTCCCTCGACTCCTGTTTTCCTGGAATCGGTACGCGCGATTCACATTTTCCCCTTTTAGCCTCCGAAAATCGGACCAGCTTGCCCCGTTCCACGCTAAACTCGGAGTTTTTAGGGTCGCTCGCTTTTTCCCAAAGGGACTTCAAGGAGGGACAATTGACTTGCGCTTCGCCAAAATCAGATTCGGAAACTTGCACTAAACCCGTTTTCCCCAATTCGTTCGCCTCCCCCAAAATGAGCGGTCTTTCTGAATGCGATTCTCCCAATTCTTTTGTCCCGTCAGGAGCTACTTTCGACTTTACATTTTCCGACTCGTTTTCCCTACAATCAATTTTTCCGGGTAATTTAGTTGATCGGATTAAAACTCCGGCTTTCCCAACCTCCTCAGGATTCACCAGCTTAGAGTTACTGCTTTTACCTAAATTAGTTTCAACGCTAACCCCACTATCCGTTTTATTCTCCCGAATAGCCATACTAGGCGAATTTTCTGGACCTGTGTCCCCTGTGCTAAAGCTATCCGCTTCAACTGGTTTAATCGCAATTTCCTCGTAAAATTTTATTGATTGCAAAAATTCTCTTAAAATTAACAACTCTTCACTATGACGTAACTTAAGTTCATCTCGAATGCCGAATTCTACTTCACTCTCAAGATCAAAGTTTAATTGTTTTAGATTTTCTATAGTCTCTTTATGGTTTCGCACAAATGACTCTTTGTCAAATTTGAATTCCTCTGACATTCCCGCGACTAAAGTTTTAACATCAGGGTCTAACGAAGTTCCCGAGGTCCCTCTGATTCTCGCCAGTTCCAACGCTCTATGTCGTTTTCGCTTTTCTAATTCCCAAGCTAGTTTTTCTCTTTGTTCTTCCCTTTGTCTATCCAACAAAATTGATTCTAGAGAATTTTTCGCATATTGTTCGTCAAAATCTGACGCTCCTACAATTTGCCTTATAATTCTTAGCTTTATGTCTGACATCGACACATTAGCATCGAATTTTGCTGCCAATGTCAGCAGGACACTTTTAGTATATCTAGCTAGAAATAGCTCCATTTCGGTAAATTCTGCCATAATTTCCCAAATTTTTCAATAATAACACTATAAGGTTCTATATACTATTTCCGAATACCAAATAATTGCTGTCAGGAATTTCTAACACATAAATCCCTATTATTTCTCTATAAAACCTTCAAACATTTAACACATACCATTACACAATTATTGTAATAAAACGTTAAAACATGTATTACATAATCATAAATATCATAACTAAAATTTCCAAAATGCCTGTCACATAAACCACAACAGTTATACACTATGATATTTAAATCGCTAGAACCTGTAATAAAAACACTTAACTACAAATGTTTCAAAGAACTTTCATAACAACATATACAAGAATAAACGCTCTTAATCTACCGTTATGCCGCTGACACAACAAATATATATAAAACATGCACAATATCACACAATTCCAGAAAACACATGCATACACAAAATTTTCATTTATTTATCGTATCGCCGGTGATATGTGTCCCACACTGAGCGCTTCCTGTGCACCAAAGGCACTGTGAGATTTTCTATGAATTCTCACAAAACTTTCCTGTTTAATCCCTAAACAGAGGTTTTCTTTTAAAACCTAACCTTGGGAGATTTATCTCAAAATCACCCCAAAAGAAATCCCTTTCCTGTTTAAATCCTTAAACAGAGATTTTCTTAAAACTTAAACTTGGGAGATTTAACTCAAAATCACCCCACGAGAAATCCCTTTCCTGTTTAAATCCATAAACAGAGATTTTCTCAAAATTTAACCTTGGGAGATTTAACTCAAAATCACCCCACGAGAAATCCCTTTCCTGTTTAAATCCATAAACAGAGATTTTCTCAAAATTTAACCTTGGGAGATTTAACTCAAAATCACCCCACGAGAAATCCCTTTCCTGTTTAAATCCATAAACAGAGATTTTCTCAAAATTTAACCTTGGGAGATTTACATAAAAATCACCCCAAAAAAATCCCTTTCCTGTTTAAAACCCTTAAACAGAGATTTTCTTGAAACTTAACCTTGGGAGATTTATCTCAAAATCACCCAAAAAAGTAAATTGATTTCTAAAAATCAATAACATATATACAATACAAAAAGGAACTTTAAACCATCGTTTAATCCCTAAACAATTAATTCCTTTGTGATTCCTTCGAATCACTTGTATTACTTAATTAATTTTCCTAAACCTTCACAGGCTTAAATTTCGGACCCCTCGACGAAGAGCTGAAATTAACTATCTAAATTCTCTGAATTATCAGGCTAATTCCAACTAGTCAACCCCACAATTTACTGCCCCTTGACGATATTTCGCGCAGACCTCTTGGAAGATTTCAAAATAGGCTCACCTTCGGTTATCATTGCATCAGTTGATCAGGCTGGCGTTTGACTTCCGCTCGGCTTCCCTTATCCTTCTTCTAATCCGCCTGGCTTTTCCTCGTCTGCCCGCAAATTCCGTAGACTTCCGTTGACTTCTGCATTTGTCGGTTCTTCACCTGGATATCCTCCCAGTACCGCTTTCTCACTCCTCGTCGTTGGTCCGCCGTGTGTTCGCCTGCTATTTTACGCTAGCAGACAATCCCACCGCTGCCACCAGCTGTGATAACGTGGCCACAGCGCCTTGCAAATAGTATTGACTTCATTTTAGAGACACAAGACACCAGAGATTCTTGTTTAACTTACGTCCTTTATTGGACTAATAAAATTATATACAGAGTTATTTACAAGTAGTAGATGGGCACCTTACACGTGCAAAACGAACTCGCTAAGCTCATAGCTAAATCTCAGCTCCCGAGCCTCCAGTCAAAACGACTCGAAAGTTCTCTCCGGTTCCTGGTCTCTCCCTGTGTCTCTGCGTTCTCCTCCTCTCGGGAGTCGGCGATCCCCTCTTTATAAAAGCCTCGCGCTCCTGGTGACAATCCGCTAGGCCGCTGACGTCATCTCGCTCCTGACTTCTCCTTCAGCTGTCTTGCCTCAGGCTGAAACGACATCTCAGAGTCGGTTCCCTTTGTCGGCCGCGGTCCCCTTTCAACGGGACATCTACCCTGCCTCTTGATGGACGGTCTCGTTAACGATGTTTTTCCAAGTTACCTTACCGTAATTGGAGCTGAAAGACTGCATAGGCCCATCACCCGGTCTTTGTTGGCCTGAAAAATGTACGTTTCTCTGGAACAGAAAACATTATTAACAGGTCTTTCTATGGAGATCATCAGCCGCCAAGACAGCTGAACCCCTCGGCCAGTTTGCCTTTTCAATATTGTTCTCCGAACAACACATGAGGTATGGAGGCAATTACGTCTCCCGCACGAAGAATGTGTAGACTACATCACACACACCGCTTAACCTTTCTGCCCATTTTACAGAATAGCAAGGAAGGAGTGGAGGTATGTGTCAACAAAGATTGCCGCTACTACAACATCCTTCATGCAATGATAAATATCACCTTTACTAACACTTTCTGGTATCAAAAATTGAACCATTCACTGGCCCTGTTTGGACGAATTTGTATCGCAACAATATATAGTTGCATTGCTTAAAGTTTGTTCAAACACCACACTGACACTTTCCAATGATAACAGCTTTACTTTGTAACATACAACGTCATCTACTGGCACAAACATGAAGCTAAGTATTTAATCAATGCTGCTAGTAAGAAAGTCTCACTTTCATTTGGAGTGACCCTTGTACAAAGAAAGTCATCTTTTAGTCTAGGTCTCCTTGATTTCCAGTATATATTTCAATAAGATCCCCTGTTTGTTAATGAAAAAAAAATTTTCTCATAACAAGCAACGCTTACATTAAATTTTTTTTTTTTTTTCTGCTACAGAGTTTCATTAATGTTGTTTTTTCATCTTACTATTTTTTTTCAAAGTCACATTTCTATATTTGTTATGAATAGATTTATGAAATACCAATACCAAATCCATGCCCATTTCAGTATTTGATAGGCATTATTAAACTCTACATTCTTTTAATGGCTTAATCACATTTGATTTTTTATATGAGGGAAGTAAATACTGGATAAAATAGTTCTGGTTCCAAAAATGTTTTGAATAATTAATATTCTTGCATCTTTATCTGTGACATAATAGAAACAAAGTTTAACAAAAGTAGAAGTGTTTACTATGCATCTATATTTAAAAGATATATATATATTTACACTGCTCAAAAAAATTAGGGGAGCAAGCAAAGAAGTTAAGAAAACTGTGCGAGACAGCCATGTATTTGCATAAAATGGATAGTACACGCGTATCAATGCTCAATACAGAAAAAAAGACGTAAAAAAATTTGTAATTAAAGTTTAATTCTTTGAAAATATGGAAAAAACATGAAAAGATGATTTAGGGCAACAATTTGGTTACATGTAAACGATAAAAAAAAAGTATTGTTTAGAAATGATGCAAGATTTTTAATATGGCATGTGGTCTCCTCGAACAGCTAAGACTGCTGCACCCCTGTTTTCCATGGATGTGATGATGTTATCGATAAGACTTTGGGGAATACTGTTCCACTCCTCAAGAAGTGCAATCTCCAAGTCTCGGAGAGTAAAAGGAGGCCTTGGTCTCGCAACAATGCGTCGTCCGAGCATGTCCCAAACATGCTCGATTGGATTCAGGTCAGGAGAGCACGCTGGCCATTCCATACGCTGTATTGTTTCAGCTTCAAGCATGTTCTTCACAAGACGAGCTGTATGCGGTCTGGCATTATCATGCTGGAAGACAAAGGAATCTCCAATGGCTGCAGCGTAAGGTATGACATGAGGTCTCAGTATCTCGTCTGCATACCTTCGGGCCGTCAAAGTACCATTCCGAATGATATGCAGGTCCGTACGTCCACCTATGCTGATTCCACCCCATACCATAAAACCAGCTCGTCTATATTGTGACCTTTCACGGACGAATGTGAGGTTATTTCGAGTGCCCCTTTCCCTCCATACCAAATGACGTCGGGTGTCACACTCCAGACTGAATCGGTACTCGTCTGTAAAGAGCACTTGCTCCCAATCTCGATGTTCAGCAGCCCATCTTCTTCGGGCCGTACGGTGGCGTGAGGTCAACGGAATACAGACCATTGGCCTACGTGTATAGAGACCTCCCTGATGAAGCCTATTACGTACTGTTTGGCTGGACACCCTTCGTCCTGTTGCCAAGAGCAACAGTCTTTGCAGCTGAGTAGCATTGTCTGTTCTGTTTCGACGAGCTGTTAACAATATATACCGGTCATCAGTTGCTGTAGTGGCGCGTGGCCGACCTTGCCCTGGTCGACGTCTAACATTCCCTGTTTCTTGGAATCGATTCCACAGCCTTGCAACGACACTTCTGGCGACCCCAACAGCGTCCGCGACATTACGTTGTGTTTGCCCGGATTCAAGTCTGCCTATAATACGCCATGCCATGGATTCCGGTAAATCACGGTGTTGAGACATTTTCAAGTCACCTTTTCTCAAAAAGAATAACTGAGCAATCGACTTTCACAGTTAAGGCAGTGAAACAGACGTTACTGCAACATCCCGATTTCCGCCCTTATGTTCTTTTTCTGGTTTTTGACGTCATGAACTTTGATTTGCATTTGAAATTTTCTTCTTCTGTTTCCTGCTAGGCTGTAAATTATGAATGATTTATTTTATGTTATTTTTTTTCTTCTTACCTTCTCAAAATTTTTAATTTAACTTTTTGAACTTAAATTCTTATTCTTAGTTATTGCTTAATTTTTTATCTTAAATTTTCTCTTCCCCTTCAACGATTGAAGGTGTTAAACTTAAAATTTTTGTACAATGATTGTAATGGTAACTTTTAACTTTAACCTAGCCTTAATATTTTAACTACTGAGCACATTAGCTTTGATTACATAACGTATTGCGTTAAAACCAGCTGGTCAAGGCACTCCGGTCATCATATCCAATTCTGCTCAGTTTTTAGTTCAGTATTCTTTTCTGCTGAGAATTGAATGTATTGAAAGCGCGCTAGGGGTGGGCAAGCCGGGCTCCTGCCCGGGACGGCAACCTTAGGAGGCGGCAAATGGGCTGTAAAATTAACTAGTTTATGAAGAAAATGATTAAACCAAGATTCATCTGAATACTTATGAAAAATTAATAGGTGGACTTTTAGTAAAATTTGCTTTTAATATGTTTTACGAACTTTTAAGTATATATGTACCCACTCACTTCAAAAATCCTCCAGCATGAGAACGACATAAGAAGGTTGAGGTATGTAGTTTTAAAATAAAAACACGTTTTGAAAAATGAGTAGAGTTTTCGTAAATTAAAGGCCAAATCCGAAGCCGAACGAAAAATACAGAGCAATATACGTAGATAAAATAACAAAATATTTCAAGGAAATCGCTCACAAACATAATAAACTCCCGCTTAAAAATGGCTTAAAAATGTATAAAATAAAAAAATTACCCTTTTTATTATAATTTAAATAAATGGACACACATACAAAGTGCTGTAAAATAATTTTTTACCGTGTGTTTTAATTTGTCGGAACGTATGGGGTCGCGAAAAACTAGTCATGACAAGCTGTGACACGATTTTTACGCTACTATTATAAAAGGAAAAGAGGCAGTTCGATTGTTTTATTTATGCAATAATTGCCTTACAGGTTGGTTACTTGTGAAGTAGAGTGCGTTGCATACAATTATTATTTGCCATGAGTTTTTGAAAATTGTGTGATAAAGTGTGTTGTAAAAGTAAGGTCAGTGGGTAAAAATTAAAAAATTGGCAGCTTTTCTAAACAAATATTTTATAGCTTCTGCAGGATGTTTTTGGAAAAATGCTCAAATCCGCCAATTTTTTGGCCACTTTGGTGTGTCATGCAGTAGGATACACCTCCTATGAGGGGTAATTTTTACCCCTCTTATTTAGATAGGGAATATGGGCCGAGTGGCACCTTGTTTTTAAGGACTCTTAATTCTTCTTACTACAGTCGATTTTTTTTATAAATCGTTTGAAAAGTTTTTGATATATATTTAATTTTAAATTTGCCATGAGCCATTTAAAAATTATTTTTTTAAACATGTTATCTTTAAATTTTAACTTTTTGCTCTGACACGTCGATTTTGTTTTGAAGGAAGTCACTTTTCTTTTTATTTTGTTTTTTTATATTTATAAACTCATATGAAAGGTAATTTTTATACCTATTATTTGGATAAAGAAAGTGAGTCAAGTGGCACCTCATTTTGAAAGATTTATAATTCTTCTTACAACGACGTATTTTTTCGAAAATAATATGAGCCAAATAAAAATTATTTCTTTGAGCATGTTACCTAACAGAAATAAGCATAAGTGCCTTTTTTTAAAATAAAATCGATGGATCCAAGCAAAAAGTATGCCCTTATGTTCTTTTTCTGGTTTTTGACGTCATGAACTTTGATTTGCATTTGAAATTTTCTTCTTCTGTTTCCTGCTAGGCTGTAAATTATGGATGATTTACTTTATGTTACTTATTGGTGTAAGTATTTGCGTAATTTCGTTAAAACCATGTGCTCCCCTAATTGTTTTAAGCAGTGTATATATATATATATATATATATATATATATATATATTAACATTATCAATGCATATTTAAAACATTTGCTCTGTTATCTGTGTCTAGACCTTTATTTATTAAAATTATAAAATCTAGTAACAAGAAACTAATATGCAGAGATTTCTTTTTTATTAATGTACATAGTTTTTGATTTTGCTTATTTAAGCTGATGGTTTTTGTCTAGTATAAAATAAAATAGTTATTTTCCTTTGCAGGTGCTATGAAAAATTATCACAAAGTGAAGCATGTCTAATTTATTCTATGATGGATTGTCATATAAATAAGCAAAGATTTTATAGTGTAAATTGTGATATATATTTCTAATAAAACCTTTTAAGCTCAACCTTGACTTAAAAATAATGAATTTTTTTCAAGCTCCAATAACTTTTTTTTCCCATTTGTGATATCAACTTATCTATTCATCTTTTACTTCAAAAAGTTATGAAAGGAGCTAAGCTGATATTATAAAATCCTTGAGAATAAGAAAGAAATTATGATACATTCTACTTTATAGAGCCGCTGAAATTTCTACTTATGCCAGCAGACAGTTCTGCTTATTTCAGTCAAGTGATTTTAACAAAGAACTTTCAGAATAATGATCTGCAACTCTTTGAAACGATAACCAGATGTAATTCTGTCCATGCAGAAATATTTTCGCCCTTGTGACAACTGGACCGATAAGACTTAATGGGTAAAACAGTCTGGCGATAGTTGAAAGAACGTCACGTTTTGTGTAGATCTCTGAATGTTGTACTGGGACTCTAAATTTGAAATTGTCAGACATGGGTTGCCACAGCATGCCAAGTGTTTTAACAGTGGGCAAGTCTGATGAAAATGCATATTCTTCAATTTTGTTGTCATTTAATAAGTCAGGGTTATTAGACACCCACTTGTGCAGTTCCATACCTCCTTTAGGTAGGACTTGAGTTAACTGAATTTGCAAGTCCTTTGCTTCTTCTAAACTATCTGATCCTGACAAAATGTCATCTACATAAGTATCATTGATTAGTGCTAAGGACGCCTTGGAATAATTATTTTGTTCATCTTCAGCCAGTGCTTTTAGAGTTCTTGTCACTAGAAACGGAGCACAAGCTGTACCATAAGTGACAGTTTTAAGTCTGTATGTCTCCACTGGAGCACAAAGAGTCAGTTTCCACACTATCATTTGTAAATTTCTATCCCTGTCATCTATATGAAATAGAGAATTGGGACCTGATTTTTTACAAATTCTGCAGACAAACGTTGATTTACAGGGTGCATTATGAAACTTTAAACAATTTTTACACAATTTGTTTTCATTTAATATTTCTATACGTTTAGGAACACTCATATTCAAAAATTTCGAACATCGGTACAACAGATGTTCTATGTTACACAAAACGCAGGGTTTGGCATAACTGTATTGTTTATTTTGATTAACAAGTAAATTGTTCACTTTGCTTGTTGTAGCCTGACGAAATTTAGTTGTGGTTGGGGGTTTGTAAATCTGATCTAAAACGAGAGATCTTGCATGTAAAAACTGAAGAAGCTTTTCAAGCGATGGAATTTCCTTTGATGTAAGAGACATTTCATATACCATTCTTGTTTCTTTATCTAATTTTTGTGAAATTATATTTACAAATATTGCATTCGTAAGTTCGTTACACTCTAATTTTAGAACCTTTAAGGCTCTTAAGCTTTTATTTACTGTATCTGTAATTAATCTTAAACCCTTTGATGACTCAACATTTAATTTTTCTATTTTGAGAATAGACTGGATATGAATGTCAACGACAGCGCGTTTATTTTCATTTCTCAGCTCTAAAGCAGCAAATAACGACTCAAAAGTATCATCACTTGTTTCAATAAATTTGGCTTCACCACGTAAGGCGGCCTTCAGGTAGAACAATTTTTGTTCTTCAGATAAGGAATTTCCCGTAATTTAGTGTTAAGCTCTAACTGATTCATGACAGATTTAAAGTTTATATTTTGCCCAGCTTTAGTTGACTGAGATTCAGATACATCAGATTTAAGTTTAGAAAGTAAGCATTTGACATTTACCTATAAATTATCTCGTTCTTCGTCCATTTCAAGTAATTCTGTGTCGGCTTTCGACAGGTTTCTTCATCGGCTTCTTCCAGCTCTGAATAGTCACTAAATAGCTTGTTAATTTCTTCTTTTATTTGATGCATATTACTTAACTTTTGTTCCAACACTATTTATTGTTCTTTTTCTTCTTTGGTTGAATCATACATTTCGATGAACTTATGCATATGAGTAAATTTTGTTTTTATCCTCCCACGAATTCTATTTAAATCCTTCAAAGTGGGAGGTATTTTTTCTTTTACATCCATACCTGATTTCTTTTCTTTTACATCCATATTTGATTTCTTTTCTTTTGTATCCATATCTGATTTATTTTCTTTTGTATTCATATCTGGTTTCGTCTTCGTCTTCGGTAGGACCACAATGATCAGAGTTAAGTTTCGTGCTTAAATAAGCTGACGGACCAACAGCATTGTTTGCTGCAAAATTAACTTTATTTTTATTCCTCCGCTAACGGGAGGCAGAGTAGCTGTCGACCGCTGTCAAGCGGTGCTTTCGTACTTCTACATATTTTTACACACTGCTGCTAGAGGGCACACGGATTCATCTCATTACAGCAAACCGTTACATGACACTAAAGGGTTATATGACGTAACATGCACAGTTAAGAGATGAACAGAAAAGTGCTGCAGAAAAACTAATCGAAGAATTTAAGGTATCTCACTACGCTAAAATGGCCAAATTCGCTCAAAATTCATGAATTTTTTATTTTATTTTATTGGATAGAACATACTTTTAGCTTTACAAAACAGTTTTTGTTTTGCTTTCACGATAATAGAAGGGGAGTTATGAAGGATCTTATAAAAGTCTTTAAATGCAGATAAACCGGAAGTGGGCATTTAAAAATGCTTTCTTTCTCAAAATGTGTTTTTTTACATAAGTTACTTTTTTGGAAGTCCATAACTCAAAATATTGATATATTCCTTTGAAATGTTTTGTGCTTTGTTTCTATACTATTTTCTATTTCATGAACTATGAGCAAAAGAAAAAGTTAAACACATTTTGAATATTTACATCAACAATTTTTGAAAAATGACATATATTATTCTTCGATTGCTTCTAAAATTTTTATTTATGCATATATGCCTTAAATTTTAGTTCATGCACTAGAAAATACCATGTTAATTATATTAGCAATAAAAAATTTTAAACATATTTAATTTTAATTTTTTTTATAATTTTTGAAAATGTTGCTATTTTTCTTCAAAATTTTATATATTTTATTGATTTTCATAAAATTATGTAAGTTTACTTGAAATATTAATAGGTAAATCTAAATTTGGATTGCAAAAGTATCCAAAAACTTAATTAACATTTTTTTATGAAGTGAATTTTATAAAAAGTGCTCCGAACGTGGTGAGGTACCTTAAAGATTTATTTACCCGAACATCTCACGAAGTCGGAAGAACTAATTTAACGCAGCACAGGATTGATACAGGGAATCATTCCGCTATCAAACAGAACCCGAGAAGACTTCCATTTGCTAAGCAAGAAGAGGTGGAGAAAGACAGCTACCCTCGAATTGACGACACACTGGATTCACTAACTGGGCACAAGTGGTTCTCTACATTAGATTTAAAGAGTCGTTACTGGCAGATAGAGATACATCCTGACGACCTAGAAAAGACTGCTTTTACTACGGGACAAGATTTTTGGCAGTTTAAGGTCATGCCGTTTGGCTTATGTAACGCACCTGCTACTTTCGAGCGCCACATGGAGACAGTGTTAAGAGGACTATCTTATGAAGCTTGTCTAGTTTACTTGGATGACATCATCATTGTGGGGCGCAGTTTCGAAGAACACCTAATAAACATCCGAAAGGTGCTGGAGAAACTTAGAGACGCTAACTTAAAGTTAAGCCTCTCCAAATGTCACCTGTTTCGTCGTGAAGTAACTTATCTCGGTCATATAATCTCTGCTGAAGGTGTCAGAACCGATCCAGAAAAAGTGACAGTAGTAAAGAATTGGAATCGTCCTGCGCGTACTAAAGAAGATTCGTGAAGGAATTGTCTAACATCGCACGACCCCTTCATAGACTCACAGAGAGTAAACAAAAGTTCGTGTGGTCAGAAGAATGTGAGGATGCATTTAAGAAACAAAAGGAGGCATTAACATCTGCCCCTATCCTGTCGTATCCTCAAACAGAAACAATTCATCCTGGATACAGATGCGAGCAACGAGAGTGTTGGCGCCGTACTATCCCAAGAAATAGACGGTCAAGAACATGTCATCGCATATTGGAGCAAATGCCTTTCGAAAGCGGAAAGAAATTATTGCGTCACCAGAAAAGAGTTGATCGCAATTGTAAAAGCCGTGGAACACTTCCATCACTATCTGTACGGCCGAAAGTTTCTGCTCCGAACTGACCATGCGTCTTTGACCTGGCTATTAAATTTTAAGAACCCAGAAGGACAGATAGCCAGATGGATACAAAGACTCCTGGAATACGACATTGAGATTCGTCATCGTAAAGGTTCTTTGCACGGGAATGCAGACGCCTTATCACAAAAACCCTGTTCCGGAAGCTGCCATTATTGTTCCAGAGTGGAAACGAAATTCGATATTATAAATCCCGTAGCAAGACAACTACAGCTTCTACATCATCAGAGCCAGACCGTGGAGGGATGACGAGGTTCGATCAACTGGAAGATCCTGAACTAAAGCCCATTTTAGAATTTATGGAGTCATCCAGCACAAGACCTACCTGGCAGGATATATCAAACTTGAGTCCAGCAACAAAGCGTTATTTGTCTCTGTGGGACTCACTTCACATTCGGAATGGCGATGTATTCAGAAAATGGGAATCGGATGTGTCGTATTGCACGTCCAATTTAATTATAGGGCATGATTATTTGGTGGTAGTACAAAGATTATCAAGCAAGGGGTATTTGGGTGCGTTGTGTTATAATTATTTTATTTTGTTACCCAAGGCTCTGGACGCAATTAGCAATTAACGAACAAATTTTTAAACCAGTTGGATCTGCTATCTCAACCTGGTTCCACATTAAAAAACACCTAGCAGAAAAATAATTACTGAAACAAGGTTTAAAACAAAAAAAAAACTTATTTATTTACAATTTTGCCCTAATATTTACATCTCATCTCATCAAATTTTAATTTATATCATAGCTGCTCTGTTCACTATCAACAGGGTTCAATTTAGTTTGACTTCTGATTCAGGGAGCGTAAATACAAACTACACAAAATTCTAAAAGCTCCTATCCAAATTAAATACACGATATCTACAAATCCGTGAAACTCACACTAACTATCAAAAGGCAAACGCGAGATCTGAACTAAACAAAATCAAATAAAAACACTCACGTCTTTCAGCTGAGAGCGACTTTCGGGTTCTGTGATAACACTGGTATGGACTCTTTCCGTGACGTCAGTTTACACTCTGTAGGTTCTCTTTAGTTTGATGGGTGACTCCTCCACGCTGGGGTTAGCTTTAACTGTAGGCGTACTGGAGGCAATCTTCTCTGTTATCCCTCTCTTTATTTCGGATTCGGGCTCAGCTATCACTCGTTTCTCCACACGTGCTTTCTTTCTCGGGAAAGGATCCGCCGAGCTCCGTCGCATCAAACCCCCTTAATTTTATTTTTTCTCCGGGAATATTCCACCGGACTCTTGGGGCAATTAAACAGGGACAGGTTATTTTTCAGCCGACTCCTAGGCAAAGGCCTCCTGGACTCCGACTGTCCGACTTCCTTCTCGAAAACCCTCTTCCAAATTTTTTTATTCCTAAATGTTCCCGCCTCCGGAAACACTTCACTAGCCATTCAGGAAACTCTCGACTTTTTTATTTGTTAAGTCCCAACACCTACAAGTCGTTACCGACCTTACACACAAAATGTAAGGAATCAAGCTTTCAAACTTTTTATTTTCTCTTAAAATATTAATTTAAATTTTTTTGAAAGCGCTTCATTACATGATGACGGTAAAACATCTAGGTGGCAGCTTCTACTCCCAAGGGCAAGGATATCTAACGTTCTTAAAGATCTTCATAGTAGTCCAACCGGAGGCCATTTCAGAGTGACTAAAACCTTGCAGAAGGTTCGGGAACGCTTTTTCTGGAACAAAGCGAGAAATGACGTCAAGAAGTGGTGTCAATCCTGTGACGCCTGTGTGGCTCGTAAAGGACTGAAGACACGCAGTCGAAGAAAACTTCATCGTTACAATGTAGGAGCACCCTTTGAACGAATTGCTCTCGACATTCTAGGTCCTCTTCCACGAACTACTGATGGCAACAGATACACCCTTGTTGTCATGGGCTACTTCACAAAGTGGCCTGAGGCTTATCCAATCGTCGATCAAGAATCGTCGACAGTAGCAGAGGCACTAGTTCAAAATTAGATATCAAGATACGAAACACCACTTGAGATTCATTTCGATCAAGGAACGAATTTCACCTCTGCTGTCTTTAAGAGACTGTATCAGATACTTGAAATCAACAAAACCCAAGCAACTCCTCTACACCCACAATCGGACGGAATGGTTGAGAGGTTTAATCGAACCATCCTTTCACTCCTGGTTTCAAGAAACCAAGAAGACTGGGACCGAAAGTCATGTCTGTTCCTACTTGCTTATCGCAGTGCTGTCCACGAAACTACTGGCTATACACCATTTCAGATGCTGTTCGGTCGTGATCTCCGTCTGCCATTTGATCTCCTGTTTGGACACCCTCCAGACACGCCTTCATCGCCTGAAGAGTACATCAGTGAACTCGAGGCCTGTTTTGAAGACGTCCATAATTTCCTCCGTGAGCGGATCAACATAGCTACGGAGAAGATGAAGACCCGGTACGACACGAAAGCAACAAGACTTGAATTCCATGAAGGTGACAAGGTATGGTTCTGGAACCCGATTCGACGTAAATGATTTTCTCCCAAGTTACAGTCGTCTTGGGATGGTCCGTATACAGTCCTAAGAAGACTGAATGACGTCGTGGTTCATATTAGAAAATCGTCTAATTCTAAGCCTAGAATATTGCATTATGATAGGCTAGCTCCTCACTATGGCCATAGTTAATAGATTAAAGAAATGTACAGACCATGGTCGTTCTCTTTTTGCATATACCATTGTATTTTGTGTAAATAATCTTTAAGTAAGTTTATTTTTTGTTTTTGTTTTATTAATGTTATTTAAAGTAATTAGATGTTCCTTGTATGTATTTATTTGTTTTATGTAGTACTAGATGTATTACCCGGCTTCGCTCAGGATTCAGTTTCTGTTATTTTTTTTTCAATGATTAGCCTCATGTTATGATGGTCTAAAGTTTTCGCTAAAATTCTTTTGCGGTAGCAAATAGCATTAGTTTGTTGTCGGTACTGTCGTTGTTCATCGCTTTCCTCTCCTTTCGATGTTGAAGCTCGAAGACGATCGTATGTTCGACGCGTTAAAAGTATCTTCTTCAGCCTCACTGCTTCGGATCACTACAATTCGAATTCTGTTGCCTTCGAGCTCTTGGGAATGTTTTTTTCTTCAGATTCTTGTGTGCGTCTAACTGCATTTTGAATTCTGTTGGCTTCGCGCTCTTCTGTTTTTTTTTCATCACATTGCTCATTTCTCAACAATCTTTGACATTTTGCCCTTACTTCTGCATGATTAAAAGTTGCTCTCCTCTTTTTGGGCATTTTAAAGCATTAATTTACAGCTAGTCAATAACGTTTGAATGGATTTATTATTATAGAAAAAGAATGTTTGAATGGATTAAGATCAATATCATTCAATATTAAAACACAGCAAATCTGATAATTATTATAGAAAAAGTATATACACGTATTTCATGCTCGGAATTCTTTCTCAAAACTAAATCGTCTGCTACGTTTCAATGCCACTTTCAGACTTTCTTAGTTATAATATACACGTATTTCATGATTGTAATTCTTTCTCAAAGCTAAATAATCTGCTATGTTTCAATGTCACTTCAGTTATACAAAACATCGCGTCAAGGCTAAACGCATGTGTTTCTAGCTAAGTGAACGTGTCCTTCAGTATATTTGAGTTTGAACAGGTAGCTTGAGATAGTTTCAAATCATGAAATGGATAGATAACACATTCATTGAAAATGAATGACTTTCCATCCTTATATTTTCATTTTTTTTAAAAAATATTCCGGCGTTGCCACGTATATGAAAATCTTTATTTATAAAAGGCAAAGTCTGTGTGTGTGTGACCAAGTTTTTGTCTGCTCGCGGCACGGCGCAAAGATGGCAGGTCGGACAGTCTTGAGATTCGACACGAAGATGCCCCCCGAGGTCTCATTATGCACCTCGAAGACCTTTTTTCGATTTTTTAATTAGATTTTCCGTAATTAAATATTTAGTCGCGATTTGGAGCTCCCGGACGAGTAAAAGCTCCGTAAATCCTAACGTATCCGTCCAAAATTTTTTTTTTCGGACGAGCCTATACGGGAAAGATGACACTATACGGAAATCACAATTAAAATTGTCTGTCTTAATTTATCGATTAATTGTGATTTTTTTTCGATCGCCTGTACGCACCCGTTTTTCGGAAAAAAACGCGATTTTGGCCGCGACCCTTTTTTCTAAATTGTCGAATCGATACGTAAATGTCATTACATTTTTACGAAATTTTTATCTCAGAGACCCTAGACATCACAGTTTCGAAAGCCAGAACCAAAATTAATTTACAAATTGTAGTTATTTTTTAATAATTTATTTTATGATTCGGAAACTCTTGCGAGAAATCTCATTTTGGAGATTTCGTTCTTCATTTCCGGACGAAGGTAAAGAGGGGGAAAATGGGCGTGTCTTTTTCGACGTCAAGCACGTGATGTGTTGGGGCGTTTGTTTTCTATGAGGGATTGGGTGGTTAAAGGAAATCGATTAAAAATCGCATTTAGTAATGCCGTAATTTTTTTGGCCAACACTTAGTTAATATCATATAATTTGTGGAAAAAATCTATGAAGATTTCAAAGAATTTCAGCATGTGGAGGATGTGACATATTCGCTTTCAAGGAAATCGATTACTATTGCCGTGATATTCGATTAAAAAATCAAATTTCCTAATGCCTTATTTTTTTGGCAACAGTTACTTATTCTCATATAACTTGCGCTTTGTTGTTTGAAAAAATGTGTGAAGAATTTAAACAATGACTTCATTTGTTTAGTAGTTTTGATTTGTTTAATAATTTTATTTTATTGAACAGGAATTTGTACGTTTTAAGTAATCCTATGTCAAAAATTTTGCCAAAATGTGCCAGAAAGGATTAAATTTATATGGGTAAAATAATGTATCGTGGTGAGGAAAAGGATGACAGCGACGCCCATTAACAAAGGTTTAAGGCTACTAAAATTTGGTAATTACATTACCCGAGCAACGCCGGGACGGGTACAGCTAGTAATATATAAAATTCATTCTTGCATGCGCCAATATATGAATAAATCACGTTTTTAATTCATGTCTATTTATTTTTAATTGGCAATAATGAAATGTTACAATGGCTTTGAACAAAAATATCCTGCCACTGGTGCTCAGACGACATGGCCTCCCCTGCCCATCTTTTGGCTTGTTTGGGTTTTACAAAGGACGAGGTCCTTCTGGACCCTCTACTGTTTTTAGACTTTTTAGATATTTTTGGTTTCATGGAGATTGTCTAGCCTTGCTAGATAATCTGGGATTAGTAAAAAAAATATCCGTTGATACCGCGCAAACTTGTTCTAACATAATTCGGGAATGTAACGTTGCAGCGGGATGAAAATACTCTATAACCTTCGCGCAAGTTCAAGCAATAAGTTGACCAAGTTTCATCGCAATCGGATGAAATACGAACAAACATTCATTTATATATATATATATATATATATATATATATATATATGTAATATCATAGCAATAGGCATCGTTGGAACAGCTATAAAAGAATTCTTGGGACGCAGTAAACAGTCGAATGATTTAAAATAGTTTTATTGTTGTTCATATGGAGTTCCCCATAGGGAGGGAGCTAGACCGTGTGACATATTCTATGTACAATCATTATAAAGAAGAGCCCGGCTTCATGCCGTGTTCACTTTTTATATCGGGAACATACAGAAGACTTGGTGTAAGCAATAATCCCTATGACGCTATGCTACGTCATGGACTAGGGCGTGTCCGATGATTCTTATCGGTTCAGTCTCCCTAGACAGAGGCTGTTCTAAGTCTATCAGGATATTTCTCTGTCTATAGGGGAACGAAGGGATTAACTACTGCAAACTCATCGTAATCGGATGTTTCATCGTAATCGGATGAAATACGAACAAACATTCATTTATATATATATAGATGTATTTATCTGTATGCGTGTTAATTTTGTATTAATTTTAGTTGTGATTTTATAGTTCAGTTTTCTATTATGTATTGTAAAAGAGCTGTACTGCCCGGGACGTGCAGTCCTTGAGGAGAGAGCAACGTTACGAATTTTGCGAGTCTATGGTAACTCGCCAAATATTAGAGTTATCGCCAAGTTGGCGATGGATTTGGTGACTTATTTTGGTCGTCAAATTTGGAGATATGGAACCAAATGCTCGCCAACCTTCTAGACATTTCTAGAAGCTACTGGAAATTTCTAGCTGTTCGGCCGATAGGGGACGCTTTGGAAGTCTATAAATATAACTGACATTGGCATTTTAGTTCAGTGTCGACGATTAGGAGAGACTTCAGCATTTCTACACTCACGAAACAGGCTCATAAAATTTCTAAGAAATTTTATGAGAGCCTACCGAACATCCGTAATGAAATCATTGCAGAATTTCCTGATTACGATTATTGTCTCCCTGCTAATCGCAAACGGCCCAGGGCGTGTCTCCTTAGGAGCTAACATTTAGGGCCTGTTCACATAGGAGTCCGTTGCGTTGCGTTAAGGAAAAGATGACGTCGAGACGAAAATAAACCAATCATAGGCCTCCAAACAATTAGCAATGAAATTTTTAACGCCTATGATTGGTTTATTTTCGTCTCAACGTCATCTTTTCCTTAACGCTACGCAACGGACTCCTATGTGAACAGGCCCTAAGAGGGCCCTTTTTTTTGCCTGAGGTCCACCTTATCTTAAACTTGTATTTTTTTTCTTCTTACCTTCTCAAAATTTTTAATTTAACTTTTTGAACTTAAATTCTTATTCTTAGTTATTGCTTAATTTTTTATCTTAAATTTTCTCTTCCCCTTCAACGATTGAAGGTGTTAAACTTAAAATTTTTGTACAATGATTGTAATGGTAACTTTTAACTTTAACCTAGCCTTAATATTTTAACTACTGAGCACATTAGCTTTGATTACATAACGTATTGCGTTAAAACCAGCTGGTCAAGGCACTCCGGTCATCATATCCAATTCTGCTCAGTTTTTAGTTCAGTATTCTTTTCTGCTGAGAATTGAATGTATTGAAAGCGCGCTAGGGGTGGGCAAGCCGGGCTCCTGCCCGGGACGGCAACCTTAGGAGGCGGCAAATGGGCTGTAAAATTAACTAGTTTATGAAGAAAATGATTAAACCAAGATTCATCTGAATACTTATGAAAAATTAATAGGTGGACTTTTAGTAAAATTTGCTTTTAATATGTTTTACGAACTTTTAAGTATATATGTACCCACTCACTTCAAAAATCCTCCAGCATGAGAACGACATAAGAAGGTTGAGGTATGTAGTTTTAAAATAAAAACACGTTTTGAAAAATGAGTAGAGTTTTCGTAAATTAAAGGCCAAATCCGAAGCCGAACGAAAAATACAGAGCAATATACGTAGATAAAATAACAAAATATTTCAAGGAAATCGCTCACAAACATAATAAACTCCCGCTTAAAAATGGCTTAAAAATGTATAAAATAAAAAAATTACCCTTTTTATTATAATTTAAATAAATGGACACACATACAAAGTGCTGTAAAATAATTTTTTACCGTGTGTTTTAATTTGTCGGAACGTATGGGGTCGCGAAAAACTAGTCATGACAAGCTGTGACACGATTTTTACGCTACTATTATAAAAGGAAAAGAGGCAGTTCGATTGTTTTATTTATGCAATAATTGCCTTACAGGTTGGTTACTTGTGAAGTAGAGTGCGTTGCATACAATTATTATTTGCCATGAGTTTTTGAAAATTGTGTGATAAAGTGTGTTGTAAAAGTAAGGTCAGTGGGTAAAAATTAAAAAATTGGCAGCTTTTCTAAACAAATATTTTATAGCTTCTGCAGGATGTTTTTGGAAAAATGCTCAAATCCGCCAATTTTTTGGCCACTTTGGTGTGTCATGCAGTAGGATACACCTCCTATGAGGGGTAATTTTTACCCCTCTTATTTAGATAGGGAATATGGGCCGAGTGGCACCTTGTTTTTAAGGACTCTTAATTCTTCTTACTACAGTCGATTTTTTTTATAAATCGTTTGAAAAGTTTTTGATATATATTTAATTTTAAATTTGCCATGAGCCATTTAAAAATTATTTTTTTAAACATGTTATCTTTAAATTTTAACTTTTTGCTCTGACACGTCGATTTTGTTTTGAAGGAAGTCACTTTTCTTTTTATTTTGTTTTTTTATATTTATAAACTCATATGAAAGGTAATTTTTATACCTATTATTTGGATAAAGAAAGTGAGTCAAGTGGCACCTCATTTTGAAAGATTTATAATTCTTCTTACAACGACGTATTTTTTCGAAAATAATATGAGCCAAATAAAAATTATTTCTTTGAGCATGTTACCTAACAGAAATAAGCATTAAAATCGAAATGTCAGCAATGGAATAAAAAGTGTTTTTTTCAACAATTTACCGTAAACAAAGCCAACAAAATCTCGCCTTGAAACATTCAAAAAATATTCGAAAACGCCTCTGTTTCGTGTTAAAAAAACACAATTATTTTTTATTGAAACATTTTCTTAAATTGTTTTTAAAATGTATGATGGACGTAAAAGATTATCGAGTGCTCAGTACAAAAGAAAAAGGGTTGAAAAACAAGTTCAAATTCAAAAACAGGATGGAAGTCTGTCAAGTTACCTACATGGCATGAAAAAGAACGATGACGACACGGAGATATTAGAAGTTGATTCTAATCTTAATTATGAAGCCATTACCAATCAAGCTACCGATATTGCTCAAGTGGAGCCTACTCCAGGGATATCCAAAGAACCTACTCCAGGGACGTCTACTGAACCTACTCCAGGGACGTCCACTGAACCTACTCCAGGGACGTCCACTGAACTTACTCCAGGGAAATCCAAAGAAGAGACATTTGCTACGATAATAATTCAGATCCGGGTTCCTGGCCAACTAGCTTATCAGAAGCCGAAATATATTGTTTTGGTAAAAGAAGGAGTACCTCAACCATTAAAGGAATACAGTTTTCCGTATAATGATACCGGTTGAAGGTTTAGCACAGTTCATTATTTGAGAAACAAAAATTGGTGAAAAAGTCATGCGTAACTGGTTAGTCTATTCAATTACAAAAAACTGTTTATTGCTTTTGCTGCAAACTTTTTGGTTCTATTTTTAGTTCTCTTTCTACTGAAGGTTTTAAAGATTGGAAGCACCTCGCTGAGACTTTAAAACAACATGAAACCTCTAAAAACCATATCCAAATTCAAAAATCTTGTATTGAATTTAGTCAAAGAATACAGTATTCTAAAACGATTGACAGTCACTCACAGAGACTCATTACCGCAGAGATAAATTATTGGTACTAGGTGCTTTTATGAATTGTTTCAACAATAAAAATGCTTAATCAAAATTGTTTAGCCCTCTGAGGTACAAGTGACAAACTTTACGATTTCGGTAATGGTAATTTTTACAAATTATTCAATTACTTGCTCAGTTTGATCCAGTAATGGAGGAGCATATCCAGAGTGCTCAAAAAGAGGAAGTTAAAGTCCACTATCTCAGAAAAGATATTCAAAATGAAATAATTATTCTTCTAAGTGAAAATATAACATCTCACATTATTAGCGAGATTAAAAAAGCTAAATATTATTCAATAATTCTAGATTGTACTCCTGATGTCAGCAAGATCGAGCAAATGACAGTCTTAGTAAGGTATGTATCCATTGACAAGTCCAATCCCAATGAAGTTTCCATTAATGAAAGCTTTTTAGGCTTTCTTCCGGTTGATAGATCGACGGGCTCTGAACTCTCAACTCTAATACTTAAAAGACTTGAAACATTGGGATTGAATTTGTAGGATATGAGGGGACAGGCTTACGATAATGGGGTCAACATGAGAGGCGATAAATCGGGAGTACAATCTAGAATAATTGCGTTAAATCCACGAGCATTTTACCTCCCATGTAGTAGTCACTCATTATACTTGGTCGTTAATGACATGGCAAAGGCATCCTTTGAAGCCGCCAATTTTTTTAATATGGTCCAAAAAATATATCTATTTTTTTCCTCATCAACTTTTCGATGGACCATATTAATAAAATATGTTCAGGGAATAACTTTGAAACCCCTAAGTGATACTCGTTTGGAAAGCTGAATAGATGCATTAAAACCACTGAGGTATCAATTAGGAGGGATATACGAGGCTTTATTTGCTTTTTGTAATAATTCGGAGATTGACAACTCTATAAGAGTTGAGGCATCTGGACTATAAGTTGTGTTAAACAATTTAAGTTCTTATGCTCCATCGTAATTTGTTACAAAATCTTAAATTGTATCAATCCAATAAGTAAGATATTGCAGACAAAAGACTATGACTTACCATCTGGTATGCCAACTCTTGAAAAATTGTAAAGATTTTTTCCAGGATCTGAGATCGGACACGGCCTTTAATGAAATGCTTTGCGATGCTCGAGAACTCGCCAACGAAATTGACATACCGGCTAATTTTGAGCTTATTCAGCCACGTCATAGAGTTCGAAGAAGGAATGTTAATTTTGATTGTGACGCACGAGATGATCCGATAGAAGATCCTACTTTGAAATAATATAAGGCAGAGTTTAATTTTTTCACACTAGACCAAGCTATCAATGCACTTTAATCCTGGTTTGATTTGATCAGTACCCACAGCAACTATTTCCAGTTTTTATACAATATTTATGATTTAAAAGATACCCCTCAAAACGACTTACTAAAATATTGTAAAGATCTAGAAATAGTGTTAACTGATGGGAATTCATCATACATAAACGCGCTGGACCTGGCAGACGAGATAGTATCGGTTTTGGCCTTACTAAATAAAAAAGAAAGTCCAATCGAGATTTTAAAAATCATTTCAAAGCTGGATTTTGCTCCAAATCTCGGAATAGTTTTAAGAATCTTACTTACTCTCCCAATAAGTGTGGCAAGTGGAGAAAGAAGTTTTTCCAAATTAAAGTTAATTAAAATTTTTTTACGCTCTGCAACTACCGAGGATCGGCTAAATGGCTTGACAACATTAGCCATTGAACATGAGTTAGCTGAAGAAATTGATGTCAAAAAAATTTTAAAAAAATTTTCAGAATTAAAAGTGAGAAAAAAACACTTTTCAATTTAACAGTATTTTTAATAATTAGGTTTTTATTTTTAGTGGTTCTATGATTTGTTTTACTATCTTTTTAATATATGCATTTTATAATTATATACTAGATTTGTGTCTTTTCTTTTTTTTCTGTGCAACCTTAATTCCAATTTAGTGCCAAAATCATAAATCAAGAAATTTGTGTTTTTGGCAAATCAAAACTTCAACATTTTTAATACCAATTTTTTTTTGCTCACGTTTTATTTTACTACTAAGCGTGGGAAGGGTTTAGGTTACCTCTTTTAATTTTTGTTATAAAGGAGCGGCATTTTACCTTTTTGCCCGGGGCGGCGAAACTGCTAGCGCCGGCCCTGGCGCTAGGCGTATATAGTATTGAAGACTCTTATTCTGACTTGTGTTTTTAGAGTTTTCTGTTGTATAGAAGGCAGTTGTTACGTGTTTTGTGTTAGTATTTGTGTATGCGCCTGAAGAATTTACAGAATAATAAATTTTATATTGGTGCACTTTCTGAAGAAAATTTATTCAATCCCATCGAATCCAGAAAACGGAACAATATACTTTCAGCGGTAACATAAAGATTCATTTGTGGTCATTTTTGTATATTCGATTGCGAGGTAGAAGGCCTTTTGAAAGAACTATGTGGTATCTTCCTCACTTCTCGGTAAACTGAAAATTGTTAAAAATTTTCTGAAAGAAATACGACGGTAATCAACACAAAGTAAGATTCAAAAATGGTCGACGTAAAATCTCTCTTTCTTGAAAGAACGATATGGCATCTTCCTCACTCCTCAGTAAATTGAAGATTGACAACATTTTTCAAAAAGAAGTAAAATGACAATCAACACGAAATAGGGTTAGTTAGGACTGCGAGTCGTTTGGTGATGGTTTGCGAGTTCTCTTTACGATGGTTTCCGAGAAGCGCCTTTAAAATTTCGCGGGGGGGGGGGGGGGGGGGGCTGCTTTAATAAGGAAGTATTGAGTTTTGGTATTAAACCTTTTTCTTTCTTAACTAGAAAAAATTGAAGTATTTGGAATCTATTGAATATATATGTATCCAGTAAGCTGGAAGGAGCACGTCAACATTAATCTGACACGAGGAAAGTATTCCAAAGTTCAGCCAGTAAATCCGGATTCCTTCTTAATATTACGTGAAACAATGTAGTAACGAATTATAAGCTGGACCTTAAAAATATATTGACATACGTTCTGTAAGAGGAATAGAGTTTTCAACGGGGATCTTATAACTTAATGTATTCATGCTAATTTTGAAATCGCTTCTTCTTTGCATCAGTTTGTTTAAAGAGCAACGTCTTATTAATACTATCTTTTTCGAACACAGTAAGGGGAAAATGTTTTAGAATGATGTAGGTCACGTTTATCGTGTGAGAGAGGCAGGTAAAGAGGGAATATGAATTTTTCCTCACATTTTCACAATTCTACAGTTTGGTTACATATAATTTCACCTGCAGGTGAAATCATTTAAAATACATACAGAATGAGAGGAAAGTGCAAGCAATAAAGTCAGAGCAATATTTATACATAGCCTCCCGATGGATTTGTCTCCAAAACCCTACGTGAGCACAATCCAAATATGACGTACATCAACTATGGCGCTAAACTCTTTACCGGAAGTATACAAAAGATGCATGAAGCTACAGAAGGAGCGTAAGCTTAAATGGGGAATATTTCGAAAAATGGACCGATTATTGTCGCTCACCGGAAGATGGCATGACATGTAAGTGAAGTGACGATTTTTCATTGAGTTATACGGCGTGGTGGTGAAAGTTGTTTTACAAATTTTAAAATTTATTCTGTGCATAAATATGTCAAACACGTGTTTTGCTCCGGGTTGTTCTACTGGCTATCGATCAGCCTTAAAAAGAAATAAAGAAACTGGACAGAGAAATCCTACTATATTTGCTGCTCCTAAGGTAAGAACATTATTATTGTTTTGTGTTAATATAAGATGCATAATAATGAGAGAAAAGTACAGCTGCTGTGTTTTAAGCGAACGCAAAGTTAAGACAGCTTAAGTTCTGCTGGAAATAAGCGTGTTTTATTTTTCAATCATCCCTATATCCCATGAGAAAAAAATCATCAGATGTTCACAAAGCTCTATTGTATGTAAACAGATGTAAATAATTACTGATACTATTGCTCTAAAGGAAATCGCCCAATCAATAAAAGATGTACGATACTTGCGTATATAACGAACATTAGTTTTTGATGGTTTTCAAATTTTTAATTACAAATTTACCTTCATTAGCGATTGTAATTCATTTGATATGTTTGTGGAATGTAACAAGTTATCAGAGAGTGAATTTTATACCTAGCATACAATTTTCATTTTATAAATATATATTGATTTCGTTTAAAAAAATTAATATTTTCCTATCTTTTTACTGTGAGTACAATGAAACCCATACTTTGTGAAAATGCGAAAATATAGCTGATTTGTCCTTATGAATGTTATTTGGGTTTTTTTCTTTTTAATTTGCTGAAAATATTTGTAATCGATAATTTACCAACTTGAAGGTAATTCCTGACAATGCTGGTACCATAATATTGAATTTAATCACTATTAAGTTAGTTGATAAGTAAATAAGTTTTCATTGTATGATAAGCAATGTTGTTACTATAAATGCTTATGCAAAATCTGCGTACAAAATCTGCTTATGCAATAAAATGCGTACTTTGTGAAAATTCAAAAATATAGCTGATTTGTCCTTGACAAAGTTATATGTTTTTTTCTTTTTAATTTTCTGAATAAATTTGTATTCAGTAATTTACCAACTTGACGATTATACCTCCAGTTTTAAAAAGTGTAATTTGAGATGCTTTGACTGATTTTTTTTCCAAAGGAAGATATTTTAAAGTATTGTCTGATTAAATACTGAATTGACTTCTTATTTTATTAGTCCTGATAAGAATTTATTTGTGATTGATAGAAAATGTTGCTTTTCTTTTTAAAGGCCTGTTATATATGATGTATTATTCATACTTATCTGCAAATAAAAATATTCTTATATTACTATGTGTGTGTGTGTGTTTTGGTTAATCAGTATTATTTCTCACATATTTTTTTTCCATAAGAGATTATGAACAATGATAAAAAAATTTCTTCACAATTCTTTTCTGTAATTTCATTTCCTTAATTGTTAAATTATTACAAAATTCTGAACTCATTTATTCTGAAACCAATACACAATTATTCTGAAAAAGTTTATTTACTCATGTCCTTTAAGAATTTTAATGAATTGTAACAAAAAAAAGCACTTGAAATAAAGATTTTGAATGAAAATAAACAATTGTTAAATTGAATAAATAAATTCATATTAAATACGCACTAAAATAAAACAACTTGTTTTCGCTAGGAAAAATACGAAAAATCCATATTAAAGCGTATGGTTGTACGTCTGTGAAGTTGGCCCCCCGACATTGAGATATCCAAATTTTGAAAACGGCATACGTTTGAGCGTCGTTTGAGCGCGTTTGAGCGCCAAAAATTTTCGTTTGAGCGCCATTTGTAAAAAAGTTATGGGCATTTCTTTTTTTGGCGGGAAAAACACCTAGCCCCCCCGACATTGAGATATTCAAATTTTGAGAACGGCATACGTTTGAGCGTCGTTTGAGCGCGTTTGAGCGCCAAAAATTTTCGTTTGAGCGCCATTTGTAAAAAAGTTATGGGCATTTCTTTTTTTGGCGGGAAAAACACCTAGCCCCCCCGACATTGAGATATTCAAATTTTGAGAACGGCATTCGTTTGAGCGTCGTTTGAGCGCGTTTGAGCGCCAAAAATTTTCGTTTGAGCGCCATTTGTAAAAAAGTTATGGGCATTTCTTTTTTTGGCGGGAAAAACACCTAGCCCCCCCGACATTGAGATATTCAAATTTTGAGAACGGCATTCGTTTGAGCGTCGTTTGAGCGCGTTTGAGCGCCAAAAATTTTCGTTTGAGCGCCATTTGTAAAAAAGTTATGGGCATTTCTTTTTTTGGCGGGAAAAACACCTAGCCCCCCCGACATTGAGATATTCAAATTTTGAAAACGGCATTCGTTTGAGCGTCGTTTGAGCGCGTTTGAGCGCCAAAAATTTTCGTTTGAGCGCCATTTGTAAAAAAGTTATGGGCATTTCTTTTTTTGGCGGGAAAAACACCTAGCCCCCCGACATTGAGATATTCAAATTTTGAAAACGGCATTCGTTTGAGCGCGTTTGAGCGCCAAAAATTTTCGTTTGAGCGCCATTTGTAAAAAAGTTATGGGCATTTCTTTTTTTGGCGGGAAAAACACCTAGCCCCCCCGACATTGAGATATTCAAATTTTGAGAACGGCATTCGTTTGAGCGTCGTTTGAGCGTGTTTGAGCGCCAAAAATTTTCGCTATTTTCTTTGTATACAATGGGCGCTACATCAAGAAGTGAAGGTGATCAGTGTGTGAAGTGTTGTACCGAGTTATCCCCCCCCCCCAACTTTAAAAATAGAAGTGATGAAAAGAATGACATCCCCCCCCCTTCTTTCCCAAGATTACCAACGCCCAACGGACACAGGTGTCAGCCGGTCTTAAAATAACAACCCCTCATATACAGTACCTTTTTTGGTTTGTACTTTTTTGTCTGTCATGCCCACACTGTACATTCCCGTTTTTATGCAGAATTTTTTTTATAATAGAGAATGAAAAACGCTACCCAAGGACTTTTTAAACCTTCAAATTCCAATAAATACATCAAGAAAAAAATAGAAACAGAAAAATTAGGGCAAGAATTCTGTCAGCTGTAAATGATTTTCAAGTATGTTAAGCAATTGCTTGATGCAATTTTATAATTTGAGTTTTTATAATTTTCTAACACTGTAACACAGTTATTGTAAATGTGGTAAATGCAAAGATTATTTTAACGAGGAAGGATATGTCAAACTGTTTTCTAGACCAGCGGTTCTCAACCTGGGGGGTGCGCCCCCCTAGGGGGGGGGTAGAAGAATTTCAAGGGAGGCTTGAGTTAAAAAAAATAAATAAAAAGTAAAACTAACTGTTATTTACTGTATTCAATTTTGTGGTCACAATGTAACCGTAGCGTATTTTCGACATTCAACTGTCTGAACATGAAGCTACAGTGTCAGAAAAAAATTCTGAAGACTTATGATGCAGTTAAGGGTTTCGCAAAGAATATAGCTCTTTGGCAACGCCGTCTTCAGAGTTCAGAGCCAAATTTTTCATCCTCTCCAAGATTGAACGACCTCCTCGATGATAAAAAAAAAAAAATCCCCCATTGCAACAGATAAATGTATTGAAGGACCTTATATCATTATGCATTTAGTAGGTAGCATTGCAAAATGAAATTGCAGACTATTTTCCAGATATTAGTTCACAGAATCGGGAGTTTAAGTTAACAAGAGATCCTTTTAAAATCGACGTGGATGTACTTCCTGATAATATTCAGGAACAAGCTTTCGACCTAAAATGTGATTCTCAAGCAAACGCGGAATTCGAAAACATGGATGTTGAAAATTTTTGGTTACGCTATTTTCCTGTTTACCCAGAAGTTGCTTTGGAAGCTTTGAGGTTGTTAGTGCAGTTTTCATCCACATATCTCTGTGAATCTGGATTTTCAGCATTAGCATACATAAAGTCAAAATATCGAGCAAAGCTGGACGTTGAAAGAGACCTGAGGTGTGCTTTGTCACAGTTACAACCTAATATTCAAAAACTTGTCAATGACAAACAATGCCAGACCTCTTATTAATGTTTTGAAAGTGACTGGTATTACATTCCAAACTCACCTAGATCCTTGATTACTTCAAATATATTTGATCTGTATTTAATTCTTTGATTTCCTATGTTCTAATAACAATACTATGTTCCAAATTAAGATATGTGTAGTAATATTAAATTTTGTGTATGAAATTATCTATTCTATATTTTCATTGAATAACCAGCTTCAGTTTCAAATTTCGATTGTACTACTTGTATTGACCATATATCGCTCATTCCTTTCAACAACATCATACCTCAAAAATCGGTGATTTTTAGTTATGCTTGTTTTCAGAATGCTCTGAAAGAGTATTAGCTACAGGTAGTAATTTTTTTCCTTGTATATTGATAAAACTATTTTGCATTTTACATCTAGCAAATTTTATCGCTCTCCGATTTGTAAGTAAAATTTTTTGGATTGCCTCACCAAATTACTGGGCAATCCTCAATGCCGAATTATTATATCATAATCTTTGAGCATATTTGTTTTTTACTTTTTAAAACTCAAACTGGTGAGGGGAGTTTGCAAAACCTTCCCCGGTAACCTACGCCTTTCAACACCGCCCCCTTTTGCGTCCAGCTGTATTATAACTTCTCTCTTCTCCCGAATTCCACTGAGCAGACTCGGTATGGGTGTCCACCCCGTTTCGTCGACACTAAATTTTCTCCCCCCCCCCTTTTTCCCGTTCAAGTTTCCCTTTCGGTATGCACGGGTCTAGAAATCATCACAAAAACTCACAGAAACGCATCTGGTTCAGCGGCAAACCTCTTCCCAGACGGTCAGCGACAATCAAAGTTACGATACCGCTTTGTAATGGGAGCAGAAATGCGTGTTCACACTCCAAACATAAAGATGTCAGATAAGGGGGTGGCCCACTGGTCGCCCAAACAAAAGCAACCCCTCTCACCCCCGGGGAGATGACACAAGCTTGGGCTATCCAGACAGAAATGTAAACAAACAGGAGCTATCACCAATTCTTCTACACCAGGGGTGTCAAACTCAAAGGCTAACTTGGGCCAAACAAACAAGGTTTAACTATAGGTGGGCCGCAAAAAAATCAATATTAATAGAAACGTAGGTTTATTTACCTAATTACAGTATATTCAACATAAATATACACATTTTGTTTAATAATAGCAAAAAAAGAGTATAATTAAAAAACATTTAGCGAATTCTTCCTGTCTTATTATAATTCTGCGTCGGTTATTTCATTATATATTATTGTGTACCAATATATTGGCCGGACCGCAAAAATGTTCGTCCATTGGACTTTGCATGCATGTGCTTACTTAAACGAGGAGCTTTCACACCGATCGGTGGGGCGTGCGAGTGACAGTGATTCACCCTTAATCACATGGCCACCAAGATCCCCGGACCTCACGCCATGCGATTTCTTTTATGGGGTTTCTTCAAAGACACTATTTATGCACTACTGATGCCGAAAATACTGAAAGAACTTCAAGAACGCATTTGTGCAGTGTTAGGAACTATTGACTACAAAATGTGTGGTACGAACTTGATTACAGATTAGATGCTTGTCGTGTAACAAAAGGGTCACACATCGAACATTTGTAACTGAAAATAAAACTTGGTATATTTTTCTCTAATTTCGTGTATCACTTATTGTAATATGTGTAATAGTTTCGAAAATATAAAATATTTAAAATCTGGTCATTCATTTGTGCTAACCCTGTATATATGGTTAAATTACAAATAAAAAATTAAGGTTTTTAAATGATATGGAATGCGCATGGAGTATTTTTAAAAATGTCAGTATTTTTGAAAAAAATTTGAAACATATAGGTATTATTCTTCAAAAAAATCTTTGTTTTGAGTTCTCTCCTGAAAAATCTTGTTTTTCGAGATATGACGTTGTTGAAAGGAGTAAGCGATATGGTGATGGTGGGGGGGGGGGGGGGAGCGTGACCTCACATCAGTGTTCAAAGGGGGGCACAGAGCCTGAAAGGTTGAGAACCCCTGTTCTAGACCATAAATGTAGTGCAATTGACGTCTAGTTAACTCTCACTCTTCTAAACACTATAAAAAGGTCGGTAAGTTTATTCCAATATTCTGTTGAATACATTTCATTTCTTATATCGACTATTTTTATTTAGTAACTGATTGCACTCATTTAGTTATGTTATAAAATATTTGACCAGAAATCTTATGGTATATTTTGGGTTTTAATACACTGGTTATCAAAAATTAAGGAAAAGTCACAAAAATACCGATTACTCAAAAAGTTTCGCGTGGAATTTAATGAAACTTATATACATTATACAACACATAGGTAGGTATAAAATAGCATAAAAAGAAATCGCCAGGCAATTATAGTGTTGCAGAAACTAGCATGTGCATAGAAAGAACATATCGGACGTATCAGTTTGGTATAGGAAAAGTACCTTTAATATGGTGTATTATCCCCCCGAGAAGCAATACAGCACATACAGCGATGTGTGAAGCTGTCAATTATGCGGTCTATGAGTTCAGTAGGAAGCGAGAGCCATTGCTCGTGCAAAGCAGTTGAAAGCGTGGCTAGGGTCCTAAGAGGAGGATTGAGAGCAGATATACGTCGTCCTTAAGCGTCCCAAACATGCTCGATAGGATTCAGGTCCGGTGATCGAGCTGGCCACTCCGTGCGCTGAATTGTTTCCTGCTCAAGATAAGCATCCACGATGCGAGCCCTGTGCGGTCTCGCGTTATCGTCCTGTAGCACGAAAGCATCACCTATTGCCCGGGCATAAGGGCGCACATAAGCATCAAGGATGTCATCTCTATAGGTGTGAGCATTCACATTTCCACGGGTAAAGACATGGAGGTCTGTGCCTCCACCCAAAAAGATACCACCCCAAACACAGACACTACCTGATCCGTATGCATCTCTTTCACGGATATGTGATGGATGAAAACGAGTTCCAGGTTCTGTCCAAATTAAAATACGCCTACTATCGCTTTGGAGGCTAAACCTGGACTCATCCGTAAAGCGAACTGCCGTCCATTGATCACGCGTCAAGTGGACATGTTGACGTGCCCACTGCAAATGTTCCCCCGCCTATGGCGGGACGTGAGCGGGACGCAAATGACTGGTCGCCTCGCAAATTGACCACCTTCGTTAAGCTTTCTACATACAGTTGACGTTGATAACAACCTTCCGGAGCTTGCAGCGAGGGAGAATCTACAGACGGAGCTTGCAGACGGAGTTTCGGTTCTATTCCTTCGTGTGCATAATGACAAATATCGGTCATCGGCACTCGTCGTAGCTTATGGCCGTCCTTGGCTGAACCTCTTGAATGCGACATCCGTGATTAGAAATTGTTAGAAAGTCTATGAACCTCAGACGGATTCACATTTAGCCGTCTGGCCGCTTCTGTCTGACTTTGTCCTGCCTCTATTCTCCCAATAGCTCGCCATCGCATTTCTTCGGTCAAATGATGCCTGGAGGTCATTGTTACAATTTGGGTATGCCAATTGTCCAATTCGGCGTCAATGAAATTAATTAAAAATGGCAATTTATGCCAGCCACAAGAAATTTGTGGAGAAGTCATTTCAATAAAAAACACATGTCCTTTCGATTCCATTCTGCAGAGTTTAAGTACAGCGATAACGGACTTTAAAGATTACATTAATTACGCAAAATGTTCTTCAAATTCCGTTTTGCAGTTAGCTCTAAAACTTCTGGCTGACAAAAACTTGACCGCATTTTATAAAAGCAGAGCTATATTTTTAAAATCCATGTATCCCAAATCAGAATCTCCAGTCCTTCCAAATCTTTCTTTTGTAGACGCAACTGATAATATAATCAATTTTTTGGAAAAAACACTTAAGGACGCACCCAGCGTCACTCTTGTTAAAATCTGCAATAAGTGCAGTGCAACAAAAATACAAGTTTTGCCCGTCCTGCGTGTCAACAGAGAACGAATTATGGCAGATGGCGTAAAATCATTACAAACTGCAATTTCTGAACAGTTCGATTCTACCTATATGTGCAAGAAGCCAAACTGCAACAACGGCATTCAAGCCGTAAAACGGACTTTCGGCCACCATTTATTCGTTGAACTCGATTTCTTAGATTCGACAAATCGTTTGTTGCAAGAAAAAATTACTAAAAATCAAGTGTGTGACTTGACAAAACTTTTGGATTTTCCGGTCGAACTGAAATTAGAAAATTCCCTACATCTTTTAGGTGCAGTTATTGCTTACCAGTCAAATCACTATATAGCGTACTGCCATCGAACGAGTGGGACTTGGCAAAAATACAACGATTTGGAGAACAAAGTTATTAATATTAAGGAAGATTTATTCGTTAATCCACACGCGGTCCTATATTTACTATCAGCTTAATCTTAAAATTGGAACCATTTTAAGGATCAACTAACTATTGGAACCTTTTGTTTTTAATTACCTGACTTCAGTGTGGAATATTATAATTACCATATTTAGCTTTTTACGATAATTGATAATTTTGTACATATTTTGAATGTCACAGCAATCTCGGGTTTATGTTTCTAATCATTTATGCGCGTATCTCTTAATAATTATATTAAAATGTTAATCTTTTGCTCCGTTCTGTACGAGAAACAAAACATTTTATTTATTGTATATTATAATTTAGAAATTGGGATTTTTAATGTAGTCATATTTTATTGTAGTATTCATGCATCGAGTTTTATACTTAATTTTTGTACATACATATTTTGAATGTCACAGCAATCTCGGGTTTATGTTTCTAATCATTTATGCGCGTATCTCTTAATAATTATATTAAAATGTTAATCTTTTGCTCCGTTCTGTACGAGAAACAAAACAGTTTATTTATTGTATATTATAATTTTGAAATTGGGATTTTTAATGTAGTCATATTTTATTGTAGTATTCATGCATCAAGTTTTATACTTAATTTTTGTACATACATATTTTGAATGTCACAGCAATCTCGGGTTTATGTTTAAAAAGTCCTCGAGTAGCGTTTTTCATTCTCTATGAAAAAAAATTCTGTACAAAAACGGGAATGCACAGTGTGGGCATGACAGACAAAAAAGTACAAACCAAAAAAGGTACAGTTTATGAGGGGTTGTTATTTTAAGACCGGCTGACACCTGTGTCCGTTGGGCGTTGGTAATCTTGGGAAAGAAGGGGGGGGGATGTCATTCTTTTCATCACTTCTATTTTTAAAGTTGGGGGGGGGGATAACTCGGTACAACACTTCACACACTGATCACCTTCACTTCTTGATGTAGCGCCCATTGTATACAAAGAAAATAGCGAAAATTTTTGGCGCTCAAACACGCTCAAACGACGCTCAAACGAATGCCGTTCTCAAAATTTGAATATCTCAATGTCGGGGGGGCTAGGTGTTTTTCCCGCCAAAAAAAGAAATGCCCATCACTTTTTTACAAATGGCGCTCAAACGAAAATTTTTGGCGCTCAAACGCGCTCAAACGACGCTCAAACGAATGCCGTTCTCAAAATTTGAATATATCAATGTCGGGGGGGGGGGGGGGCTAGGTGTTTTTCCCGCCAAAAAAAGAAATGCCCATAACTTTTTTACAAATGGCGCTCAAACGAAAATTTTTGGCGCTCAAACGCGCTCAAACGACGCTCAAACGAATGCCGTTCTCAAAATTTGAATATCTCAATGTCGGGGGGGCTAGGTGTTTTTCCCGCCAAAAAAAGAAATGCCCATAACTTTTTTACAAATGGCGCTCAAACGAAAATTTTTGGCGCTCAAACGCGCTCAAACGACGCTCAAACGAATGCCGTTCTCAAAATTTGAATATCTCAATGTCGGGGGGGCTAGGTGTTTTTCCCGCCAAAAAAAGAAATGCCCATAACTTTTTTACAAATGGCGCTCAAACGCGCTCAAACGACGCTCAAACGAATGCCTTTCTCAAAATTTGAATATCTCAATGTCGGGGGGGCTAGGTGTTTTTCCCGCCAAAAAAAGAAATGCCCATAACTTTTTTACAAATGGCGCTCAAACGAAAATTTTTGGCGCTCAAACGCGCTCAAACGACGCTCAAACGTATGCCGTTCTCAAAATTTGAATATCTCAATGTCGGGGGGGCTAGGTGTTTTTTCCCGCCAAAAAAAGAAATGCCCATAACTTTTTTACAAATGGCGCTCAAACGAAAATTTTTGGCGCTCAAACGCGCTCAAACGACGCTCAAACGTATGCCGTTTTCAAAATTTGGATATCTCAATGTCGGGGGGCCAACTTCACAGACGTTATGGACGGTCAGTGTCTAAGCCGCCCGCTATTACACGCGCGCGCCATCTAGTGGCGGCGACAAAATGTGACACATTTTTAACACTCAGCTGCTCCTCCTTCTGTAGCTTCATGAAAAGATGATACATTTACAGATTCTAGAATCTGTTGCTATGCGACGAGTGTTATGTAACTAGTAACCACACACCAAGCGCGGCAAAAGTGTAGTTTAAGGGGCATTGATTTTCATGTTAAAAGTAAGTTAAAATTAATAAAATACGATTGTACTATTGGTGAAGTATTATACCTCTCAGGTAATAAATATATTTTTGTGTTTGAAAATGAAATAATTAATTAGTCATAGCTATTTTATTGTTTTCCTTATTTATGTATATTATAATTATTTTTAAATCGGTATTAACTGCAGATTATAGTGCTTGTTTTGAATATGTATCAATCGTTTATATCATGTAAAATTACCGTGCATTTACATAAGCAACCTTTTTACCTCTACTAATTATACGCAAACGCAATAAATTGCATGTTTTTCGGACATGCGCTGAAATGCATCAAAAGAAAAAATAAAATTTTTGAAAATGTGCCAAAATACGAACTTTTGGTTATCGTCTTTCACTTTTAGGGATTCAGACCGCTTTATATTATAACAAAGCTCTAGTTCCCGTACCAGAGAACATCGTTTTATGTTATATATTTAAAATATAGAATTTTATAGAATAGAATTAAGATTACACATAATTTAGGCAAGGGTCTATATCTTGGGCTGTTTGGCAAAATGTTTTGAAATAGCTTAAATTTTTTTTTTCTGAAGGCAAATGTTCTGAAAATTCCATTTCATATAGTGTTAAAACTTTTTGGTACAGCTTCAATATAGGACCTCATTGGCGATATTTTGTATTGCCAACTTTTTACATTGGTGCATATGTAATACTGAAATGAAATTTAAAGCCAAAAAAATGTGCGATGGTTTTATGTGGGTTTGTAGGAAAATTACAGCTGGGAAGGAATGTGCGACTCAAAAGTCAATTCGGTGTGATTCATGGTTCTCCAGTAATAAATTGACGATGGAAGAAGCCTTTTTCTTAACATATGAGTTGGTCAGAGGAACAAAAACTGGGGATATTCAGGAGGAATACTTTTTGTTTGCCTACTCCATAATATTCTATTTATTATTTAACTATGGCTCGTAGTCATAAAGAAACAACAAACAGTATTTGAAAATTGATTATTTTTTATCATAGTAGTGGTAAATCAGTTCGGAATATTCCTACATTACTTAATTTATCCCGTTCTACTGTGCAGTATGTGATAAAATGCTTCAAAAAAGAAAATCAGATCGAAAACAAGGTAAGAAAAGGTCGTCCGGAAAAGTTAACAAAATGTGATCAGAGATTTATAATAAGAAAATTTATGAAAAATCCACGTTTGAGTGCTGTAAAAGTTTCTGCAGAGTTTAATGAAACATTTTCTACTTCAATTTCACCTGAAACTGTTTGACGAGTTCTCAGAGCAGCTAGATTGCATGAGCGTTCTGCCTGTAGAAAATTTTTTGTGAGTGAGGAAAACAGAAAGCTTAGGCTTTCTTTCGCACTATCAATGATAAATAAGCCTAAAATGTATTGGAATAATGTCTTATTTGCCTATGAAAGCAAGTTTTAACATTTTTGGTTTCCGATGGGCGTATAATTGTATGGAGACAAAAATATGAGGAACTTAGTAGGAACAGTATGGCTTCTTAGTAGGAAGCATGGCGGTGGAGGTGTCCCTGTGTGGGGGTGCAGGTCAACATCACGACTAGGTAATTTGTCATTTATTGATGGCATAATGAATCCTGCTGTTTATATAAATATTTTAAGAGACAATTTAAAATTATTAGCCCCAAATTTGGGTATTGGAAACAATTTTTTTTTTTGGTATTTGAAACACCACCTCAATTGCCAGATTTAAACCCAATAGAACATATTTGGAGAGAACTGGAGGTTCAAGTACGAAAACACGACGTTCACACAAAAAGCAAACTAAAAACAATTATGATGGAAGAATGGATGAACATTGATGCAGAAATTACTAAAGAACTAGTACAATCTATTCCCAGACGTTTAAAAGTTGTTGTGGGTGCTAAAGTATATCCTACTAAATATTAATTTAACGAAAAATTAGAATATTTACTAATATGTAGAGATTTTTTACAAGTGTACGATGACTTTTGTGGGATAAAGGTTTTGTTACTGTTTGATTATTGGTTTCTTAAAAATAAAGTTTTACTGTGTTTTCAAAATATTTCATGTAGTTTTGTTAAGAATACATTATAGATCTTATTATTAAATACCCATTCGGAAATATTCATTTTAATTAATGGATAGATCCCTATTTCATTGAAAATCATAAGTGTACGAACACTTTTGGGAGCCACTGTAGGTGGTATTGGTAAGATAGTAGAAGAAAACAAATTTGGGAAGCGTGTTTTTTTTTTTTTTTGGGGGGGGGGGGGGGGGGGATCAGGCAAGTATTTTTAGTAGTGGTTCACGATAGGACTGAGGACACATTGTTAGGAATTATTAAGTATTGAATTGAGCCAGGGACTACCATTTATTCTGATAGTTAGAAAGGCTACGATTGCTCAGGTAGGGAGGGCTTCGAACATTTGAAAGTTAATCACAGCATGAATTTTGTTGATCCAGACTCTGGATGCCACACGAACACGGTAGAAAGTATGTGGAGGCATGGGAAAAGGTCCTTGCTATCGCATAATCGGCAGATTGATTTTAAATTCTATTTGGCTTATTACCTATTCACTAAATCTTGCAAGGAGCAAAATGTTGATTATTTCAACAAATTTCTAGAAATTTTAAGGGATGTAGATTAGGCAGAATTCAAAATTTCTATGTAAATTTATCTAAAATTTCTGGATCTACAAAGTTCATGCTATTTGACTTATGGTGTTATTTTTTAAATTTATATTTTGTAAAATAAAATTTATATGTAATTCATATGATATTAATGATGTGATTGGCTAAGCAACAAAAAAGTCACCATTACAAAATATCAGCAATGGGGTCCTATACCAAAACTGTTCCAACTTTTTGCCCTATAAGCAACCCTTTTTTAAAAAATCAAAATGCTTCATAACTAACAATATAATTTACAAGTAACCATAAAAATAATAAAAGTAAAACTTTTAAAATATAAAATAAAACTATATTTAAAATATTTTCAAAATACGAAAACATTTTTAATTATATATAATATAATTAATATAATATACATTTTTAATTATATATATTTTTAATATTATTTATAAATTGTCATATTTTATATTCTGAAAGGAAGAGTAAGCGAGAAAGTAGAAATAGAATCATACTTATGTATTTCCCTGAAAGTAGTTAGAGTGAAGCATATTTCAAAGGTTCAGTGTTGTAATCTATATAAATAAAGCAGAGTGTCTCTATGTATGTATGTATGTAATGTATACAAATCTACATTTCTTGACGAATCTGGTTGAAACTTCGTATACTTATGTTTTGAAACCTTGAGATAATTCTAAGATCAGTTTGGAAGCTTTAAAATAATTATAAATAAATGCAGTTTTTAAATAATATTTCATCTCCAGACGATGAAATAAACATGGCCGACATTTCATAAAAAATAGGTGTATTTTTTTTTCTCATGAAAGTACATAAATGTTACATATTTGGAAAGAGCTTTGAAAACTGATAATTTTTTCTGCTTACAGTTATTCTGTTACTTTAATAGTTTAACAGATATTGTAATTCTAAAACTCCACTGCTGAGAAATCAAATCAACCATCCACAGTATGGTGCAGCCATCTGTCGGCAGTGACGGGAATGAAAATTGACGGGAATTTAATATATTTGTATGACCCTGAGAAGGCCCTTTTTTTTTCTTTTGTGGGGCCCGAGCATAGCCGGGCTTCGCCCGTCTAGTAGCTAAATATTCTTTTATATCTTAGAAAATTGTCCTCTGTGTACAATGATCTGTTACTCATTAAAAAAGAAAACATAAAAGGAGTATAAACAAAATTTTCTCTTACCTTGTGGCATCCTGGTTAGGAGCTGGTTATTGCTTTGTGATAGTGCATATTATTAATGAATCTTTATTGTAAATATTCTTGGATGATTTATTTCTTGCCTGTAATATTTATGGTTTTCTATGTTTCAGACTGTACATTCATTCATTTCAAAACAAGTGTCATTGCCATTGATTATATGCTATAAAATGTCTTCAAATAAACAGAAAAAGTTAACAGAATGTGGAATTCCTGCCAAAAAACTGAAAGTTGAAGATTCTGATGAAAGTGCCGATAAATTTATGGAGGAAATTTCTGCAGAAAGATTATCAACTGCTACTTCTATCAAAGAGTTTAAATTTAATAAGAAACGTGTAAGGGTTTTATCAAAGGTAAAGGATATCCCAGAAGATGCTACCAGTGTCTTATATTGGATGTCAAGAGATCAGAGGGTTCAAGGTAGATGACATTATGTATATTTATATTATTTATATTATACAGAGTAACATTTTATCAAAATGTTTTTAAGAGCACAACTGATATTAAGTAAATTGTTTAAACTTGTAATTGTTTTATAGCTACAGTCAAAACCTGTTAATATGCACCCCGCTTAAGATGCAAATTTTCCTTGGTCCCTTGAAAAATGCATATTTTATGCTTGTAAAAAAACCCTCTTAATATGCAAACAGTTAATATGCAAACCTGCTTAATATGTGAAATTTTATCAGTCCCTTGAGAAGAAAAATTACAGTACATTTAATAAGCGAATGCAGCTTGATTCCAAACAGAGGAGGTTTTAGAAGGAATAATGTCCCAAGCATTACAGGTCAAAATTGATAGCTACTTTGCTAAAAAATAATTTTTATGTCATTATTGACTTTATCAACTTTTTACTTTTGTTTTTTAGTATCGACTTTTTATTGTTATCAATACTGTTCTTTATTTGTACTGTACACCTGACGATGATTTTAATTTTGTTAACATTAATTTTAGTTAACATGGTTAGCAGAAATTTTTGCGTTCATTTTGTTCAATTTTATGTGTTGTACATAATGAATCTAATTTTGAAAAGACTTAACACATTTAAAAACTAAATTATCTTAAAATAATGACGGGAATGAATAATGAACTATATTTCATGAACCATGTTACATGAAAATGTATAAACAAATTATAATTTATTAATTCATAACTCTATGAAATTACAAGAAGGCCTAAGCTTAGCTGAAAATCTTGAATCAATTTTCCTGAATGTAGACCCTCCCGCTGAAAGAAGCCGAAAATTCAAAAGGAAGCTGCAAAATTGTCTGTCTCCATACCATGAATCTACAATGACCTTGTAAGAACCAGCAAATAAACCAAAATTACAGATTTTTTAAAGAGGATAGAGGGTGCAAAAAATCTAAATGAAGAAAAAGGTTCTGAAAGTGAAGGTGATACCGTTCAATCGAGAAAAACGTTCTCGTTTGATTGTACTGAGCAGTGATGAGGAAGAAATTTATTAAATTAAGGACGCATTAAATGAAAATTTTTTTTTGTTTCTTTTCGTTTTATATTATACATACATTTATATTTTTAATAAAAATTAAGTTGCTTATATGGAATTTAAAATTTTTTTGGTTTTTGGTTTTAATAAGTTTTCGGAACGTAACCCCCTTTTTTGAACTGTCTCTGGGTCTCCTATAACACGGTTTCACACAACACGGCATTTTCTAGGGACCTATCTAATGTGTTATAGGAGGGTTACCTGTACTGCTTTCTGCTGTCCAGATGGCATGTTTGTTTTTGTAGATGTTATATGAGTCTGTATTTTGTACTGTCTAGTTTTTATTTTGAAATGAGGAAGGCTGATAAATATTGCCCGAAACAATTACTTTCTCTTTGTACTTATTTGTACCATTTAAACGTTGCTTCATGAGAATAATTGATTTATTCATTCCTGCAAAGGTTATATTTTTGAATTTGATTTTCATTTCATTATGCAATTGTTTATTTATTTGTTTAGGTTAAGAAAGTGATAGAAATATATATATTATATTTTTCTTCAAAATGGGAAATTTCTAATCTTGCTGCTGGTTATGTTTTAAAATATGTATTCTTAATATAAAGTTATAATAATTATAATATGTGTTTTTATGGGTTGAGTTACTTCAGCTTTTTAATCTAATTAATATTTTCATATAAAAGAAATAAAAATTAACCCCCCTTTTTTTTCCAAATGTCGAAAAAATTGATAATGAAGTAATAAAGATTTAACTGCTCGATAAATCTAATTATCTTATAAATAAAAAATGTAAATTCATCATCTTATTTTTTAAGTTCATCCTTAGTATTATGAAATATTGACAAGACAGATCAAATTAAAAAAAAAAAAAAAAAAATTCAGGATTATGTAAAATTTTTATGAGTGAATTTTTATTATCTATTGGATTAATGAGTTAATTTTTGGTTCTCTTTATAAAATTTGTCTATCGCAGTTACTTCATCATGCATTCAAGTACTTTGAAGCATCAAAAATAGGTTTTTTTTTCTGTCCCTTTTGCCATAACTTAACTATTGAAAAATTAATTTTTCTTTAAGTTTAACATAAAGGTTGTATCTTTAGTGAATATGTATAATTTTAATTATATGTATAATCTTAATATTTATTAACACTATAATTATCCATCTATGTAATAACAACAGTAGTAATACTAATTGAACTTGTGTAACTCTATTAAAAAGGATTAACCCACCCCACTTCCAGTTTTGCCTCTGTATATAAAGCTTTGATATACTGTATTCTGAATTTTTTTTTTTTTTCAGATAATTGGGCATTTTTGTATGCTCAGCATCTTGCATTAAAATTAGATATTCCATTGTGTGTGTGTTTCTGTTTGGTACCAAAATTTTTAGATGCTACTATTCGTCATTATCGTTTTATGTTGAAAGGCTTACAAGAAGTTGCAGAGGTATGTATATAATTATATTTTATATATTATATTTTGAGTATTTATTGTATGGAGTAAGCATTCTGTATAGTTAGGGGCATAGTATTAATTCAGTATTAATATATATGTATCATTTTTTTTTCTGTAAATGCAAAAAAATTTAAGTTGTCACAAACTTTGATATTGTTTGATTTAGTTTTTTGTGGTGGGGATTTGTGTTTGTAAGACAATTTCACTTGCATTAAACAATGTATTAAAAACATGATGTAGATAGAAAACTTTTTTTATACTTAAATTCCTTTATCTGTATATTCCTAGTAAGTTTAGTCATTTTTTCATTGTATTGTGCTTGTTTTTGAAGTTCTTTCACAATCTCATAATATTGAAGGAAATTGGTCAAGGAATTTCAACAAACATTCATGTAACAGCACGTATATCTGCTCCATTGTACCAACCAGTAATAATAATGCAAATGCACATATATGCACTTAGTGATCCATCTGACAAAGGTGTGTTTAATGCATATATTTACAGTCTTGTGAAAATTATCATGATGTTCTAGTTATATTTCCCCTTTCTGATTACGTAAAATAATAAAAAATTAGGATAAAACAAAGGACAATATTAAGGATTGTAGATTCATGCATTAAAAAAAGTATATATTTTTACACTAGATCGTATGATTATTTTGCATTCAAACAGCCTAATTAATATAATAAAAATAGAGTAAAATATTATCTATTATACATTCTACCTTAGATTTTCTTTTTTTTTCTTTCAAATATTTTGAAGGAAAATAAACACATTCATTTTTAAAGTTTATTGAAATGAAACATACATACTATTGTTATTTCTGCTGCACATCTGAAAATTACTATTATATGTTGATTGAATATAATGTATACTGCATCAATAGACATTGTAGGTATGTTGAATTGATTTTTAGCATTGTATCAAAGATTTTAGTGTGCTAGATCAGAGCTCCGCAACCTTTTATCTTCCACGGCACAACAACATTTTTTTCGATAATTCCGCGGCACACCACAAGAAAAAGCTTGCAAATACATAAATTGCAATAAATACGTATATGTTTTTATTAGATAAAAAAAGGCAACAAAATAGCTCTATGTATCAAGATAATTATAATCATTTAAGTTTTATATATATCATTTTGAACTGTACACCAACACAAGAACAAAAATATAAAGTTATAGTTTACAAGTAAAAATTTTTTCTCTTTAAATTTTTATATTAACTTTGATTTATTAGGTCTTTACTTAAAACCTAATAAATCAAAGTTAATTTAAACATAACTAATTTATTAATGAAATATTTGAGATTGTTTTGATAAATGTATGTTTTATATTTGGCTCTATAATAGAAAGAGCTACATTTCATGGTCAAGGCCCTTTAAATATGATCGTTTGTCATTTTCAATTAGAACCAGTGTCGAAAAACTTTGTTCGCATAAGTATGTCGTAGAAAATGGGAGCAAAATTGCAATGGCCTTGTCAGAAATTTGTGGATATTCTATCTTAACTGAAATCCATAAATATGACACTCGAGCATACATACAATGTATGGCTAACAACATGTTTTTGTTTTGTGTATAATTTTGACCCAGAAAAATTACATATCAACAAAAAGTTAGAGGAATATTTTACTTAGAAAAATTTCTATTTAATGCGGTGGTTAATTTTTTTTATTATCATAATTGATAAAATCACCGCGGCACAGTCAAGATCACCTCGCAACACACTAGTGTGCCAGGGCACAGCGGTTGCGGAGCACTGTGCTAGATGACTAGTAGCCAGAACTTAACTTGCAAGATTGGCAACACACTTTTCAAAGTGCTATAAAAAATTAAGTTACCTAAATTATTATGTTTTACAGAATATTTTTTGAAAGATCCATAAGTTAAAGAAATCCATTACTTAAAGAAAGTAATGTACCAGTAGGGTAAAAATATTCATTGTGAATCTATCTAATATGGATTTTCCATGATGAATCTATCTGGTCTTTCAGTTGTTAGCACACAATTCTCTGTTTAAACAGTGGAAGAATTTTAATCAATGTGCAGTTACAGCTAACTGCTGAAATTGTAACTAGAAAAATCATGTTTTGTAAGAGAGATTATTGGAATAATGGACTAATTAGTAAAGAACAACTGCTGAATAAGGTTTTCTATGTCAGTATGCAATCCATTTTTGTAACATATATCATAATCCTTGATGTTGCTTGTCGAGTTTAATACCGTTGAATGGATGGACAGAGAAAATACATGTGGCTTTGTTGTTAGAGAATTTTACATAATGTCATGATGACAGAAACCTATTTTTCTTATATATTGTTGCCATCAATAAAGCTTGGTGCCAACATTTCAGTTTTAAGTAATTACCGGGTAACCATGGAACTACTGTAAAATTTGTCATGATGATGAAAAAAAGAGATTTGTTACTGTTGAGAAAGTCATCTTTGCAGTGTTTTTCAATTAAAGTGGGTTGCTATTGTTGAATTGCATAGAAACAAATGACAGCATTAATTCTGTGAGATGCTGCATAGGACTTCATGATTGCTGTTAAGTGAATATCAGGGTAAATAGTTTTTTAGTATCACATTGCTACATAACATTTCCAGGTTTCATGTTTATCTATAATATTGTACATAATGCATCATTTCTTTTGAAGGGCACTAATCAACCAGCTAACCATCCTGGTCATTCCATGTATTATTCCTATTTATTCCAGCACTGAAAACTTAAATAGGTATAATTTCACTACTGTATTGTGAAATGATTTGATTTGCTTTCTTTAGTTTAGACATGCACTAAAATTTCAAACATTAAATTTCAACTTGAATTATTACTTAATGTGGTTGGTTGGTTTGAGTTTTTAAACACTATGATCATCTTTTATTGCTATAGGACTTAGACTAGGACCTACAGTTTAAACATGATTCTAATACTCATGCTTAATATGTGACTTGAACTTTGCTGACTCTTATACCAAAAGCCTATTCCCTACCTATTCAGCTGCCATTTAGTTCACTGCTGCATGTGAGTCAATGATGTGGTTAAAGAATGGGTTGCTCGAGATCTCGGTGGTTTTGTGTGCAAAATATCTATTAAGTTGCAGCCTTTTACAAATCTACTAATCGGAAACTGCCATCAGGGAAACTTATTGTACTGTTTGCATACTATTATATTATTATACTGTATTGTAATTTATCCATGTCATTAAACAGTTCTTGTACTAATGATATATATGTCCAGTGAATATTCAGTTTTAATGAGCTTTTATATTCTATATGATTCTTTATACTTCAATTTTTTTTATGCATCTATATATTTGCTTTCAGGAATGTGAATCATTGAACATCCATTTTCATTTGCTGTTTGGTGAAGCCAAAGATGTCTTACCCAAGTTTATTAAAGAGAATAATGTTGGTGGAGTTGTAACTGACTTTAGTCCTTTAAGAGTTCCCAGAAAGTGGGTTACAGATGTTACAAATAAGCTGCCTCCTGGTGTTCCATTTTGTCAAGTACGTATATTTATCCAAAAATATTGGAAAATTTGTAGTTGTATATACGAGGGTAGGCTGAAAAGTAATGCATACATGCTTGTAGAGTGCGAACGAAATGACCTTCCAAACCGTGCCAAGTGGCATATGGAAGTTACATTCACCCTGAATACTCATCGCAGGTTTTAAGTCGTTGTGTTCATCCAGTGTATTTTGAAAAGCAGTAGTATGGAATCGTGTTTTAGGGCTATGTCAATGGCGAGTTATACAGTGCTTGTTATCGAATTTTTAACAGCTGAAAAAGTGACTCCTACTGAGATTCATAGTCATTTAAAGGCTGTTTATGGTGATGATGCTGTTGATAGGGGTACTGAAAAATTGATGGGTAATAAAATTTCGTGGTTGCGAGCCTGGAAAAGCCATAATTGTTGATGAAACATGCAGCGAACGTCCGATCACTGCCACAGACGATAAACATCGCAAACTTGTCGACGATTTGATTAAAAATGATCGGCGAATCACTCAAAAGCGTATCGAGAACCATATTGGAGTATCCAAGGAATGTGTCTGCTTCATTATAGAACGATTGGGATACCGTAAAATCTGTGCTCAATGGGTACCACGTCGTCTCACAGGCGAGAACAGCGTCGGACTGGAGAAGCTCTGCGAAACCTGAAGTTTGAACCGATTCCACACCCTCCTTATCCCCCCGATCTTGCGCCTTGCAATTTTAATTTTTTTCCTCTACTCAAGAGAGACCTAAAGGGTAATCATTGCACCTTGGACGATGTGATTAAGGCAGCTGTGAAGTCGTGGATTCGAGAAAAGTCGGAAGAATTTTTCAGTGACGGAATGAGAAAACTTGTTATACGTTGGGAGAAATGTGTTAGCCTTAACGGTGACTATGTTGAAAAATAAATATATGATTTTGAAGCTTAAGAATTGTACTGTAATGTTCTTTTTGCCCGATCTTGCCATTTCTTTTTGTTCACGCTCTACAAGCATGGGTGCATTACTTTTCAGCCTACCCTCGAATATAACAGCACGGGCGGCGGCGAGGGAGAAAGGTGTTGATGGCCGCCGATGCGTCACAGAGATCTAGTTCGTACTTCAGTTCCCACGCTGTAAGTCGTGTTGGCCGGTGAAGCTCGCTGTCAGGTTGGGGCACTCGAAGGCCCTCATAAAACTCTCTTACTGGCCCCACCAGCCCCGGACACATGGAAAACATGCCACACTAATAACAGTTTTTTTTATTCTCTCAACTTCTACATGTTAGTTAAGCAACGACAATTCCAAAAAATCTCCGGCCAAATCCTTGGTGGGTCTTTTAAAAACTTCATGAGCTTGTTGTCACATGACCCTTGCATTTTGCATTGATTGGACAGAGGTTTGCATTGATTGGACAGTAGCATTAACTTCAAATAGAAGACTGATTAAAATGACTAATATCCCATTAAAAATCTTTTAAGAAATGTGATTTAGTCCCAGTGCTTAATAAAACTGGATATAACACCATTTTGTGTCGTACCTTTTGTTGGAATGATGCCATGAACATACTGTCTAACAGGGCACCGCAGTGCGCAGTTAAAATCTGAAATTGATGTTTTAAATTCACATTCACTTTTTTTTTGGCTTTCTGTTATTTTAATGATTTTATTTTTAAGACGGCCGCCAAGCCTGGCATGTACAAATATATATAGTTTAAATTTTCAGAAACAGGTTATGATGACTTTGGTCTAGGGAAGAAGGGTTTCTATCAACAAGTCATGCTTAACCACTTCACTTAGATGTGAAAAATTCGTGATTAGGAAATTAAGTACCAGAACTTAATAAGCTTGGATATTTGATATCACACCATTTTTTAGTCGTAACTTTTATTTTGAAGCTTGGCGTTTTTTTACTTTTTAAAAGTTTTTTTAGTGGATATCAGTTATTTTTTTGAAATAGGTAAATAACCATTCACAAACTGGGCTTTTACCGACAAACAATTGCCTGATACCTGGAGTCTCATCATCAGTTACAAATATTTAGGGGTTTATTTCTTTACCCAGGTACCAGCTCCTTCCCTAAACTGTAACTGAGAATCATGGACATGAAAACCCTAACTGACCCACTTGAGGTCTACCAATCTGTCTGCAAGAAACTGGCAAAGAAAGTGACTGCAATGGCACTGGTAGTTGGCTCTACGCACATTCTAGCAGAGTCACGACAGTCGCTTATGGGCACAGACCAATTTGACCACCCTATCTACAATAAACTGGCAAAGAAAGTGACTGCAATGGCACTGGTAGTTGGCTCTACGCACATTCTAGCAGAGTCACGACAGTCGCTTATGGGCACAGACCAATTTGACTACCCCTATCTACAATAAACTGGCAAAGAAAGTGACTGCAATGGCACTGGTAGTTGGCTCTACGCACATTCTAGCAGAGTCACGACAGTCGCTTATGGGCACAGACCAATTTGACCACTCTATCTACAATAAACTGGCAAAGAAAGTGACTGCAATGGCACTGGTAGTTGGCTCTACACACATTCTAGCAGAGTCACAACAGTCACTTATGGGCACAGACCAATTTGACCACTCTATCTACAATAAACTGGCAAAGAAAGTGACTGCAATGGCACTGGTAGTTGGCTCTATGCTCTTTCTATCAGGGTCGCGACAGTCACCTATGGGCATAGACCAATTTGATTACCACTCGGACTGATATGTGTTACTATATTAAGAAGAATTGCATCATTATCCCTTGAAAGTTGTCATATGAAACAATTTATTAAATCTTTTTGTAAAATAATAGGTACACGTCTTTACTGTTTCGAGGCCATTTGTCTACCTTAAAAATTTGGGAATCATTTGCCATTATCCATGAGTTTTCTATCCGAATTAACGATTTATAATGACCAGATTGTATACCTATACCTTCATGAAATATTGCAGATTGAATTTTATAGTTTTGATTTTTGAACTTTAGTATGGTTTTAGGCACACCCGTAATGTTAAAAAATTTTTTATTCCCTGTTGCATCCCAAATCATAATTTGACATATAATAATTTCTGCAGGCACCTCCAATTCGGATTTCATTGAACAAAATCCCTCACACTCCTGACATCGCATTTGGTTATCTAAGGTTTCCCATCGACACAAATCTTCAATTAATTTTTTGATATGAATCGATTTGTGAGCCTGATCAGCATATAATCGAATAAAATTGATTTTGTCGTGTTGTGTGACAGTGTATCCGCAGGCTGGGTTTCGACATTTTTTAGTACGCAAATTTATATTCGTTGTTAAATCATTTAGAACCTCATTTTGGTTAATTAGTGCAGTTAAAAATTCTTCTGCATCTTGCTGTTCATTGTTGATAAAGGGTATTCCTAATTCTTTTTTGAGACCCATAGTGTCCATTTGACAGTCTCCTTGTATGTGTTTTTTACTTAACATTTTTAGTGTTTGACAAACAGAACTTTCACGAGCGATACTTGAAATAATTTTGTCAAAACTAAATATATACTGGTATATAGCATTTGCATAGCATGATACTCCATCACTATTCAAATACCCAGGAGGCATTTTTTTGCTGATATTTACATTAATTGGAATATTCTGAACAGTTTGAATTTCTGTTAATACACAAGATTTTGTACTATACCACACATGATCTTTTATTTTGTGTTTTATTGATTGTGAAATTTTTATGCTATCTAAATCAGGCCGATACTTTTTCCTTAATCTATTGTACTCTTGTATAGATTTATTGTGAGCAGAAACACTCTTTGGGTCAAAATTTATGATATGAAGACCATCTAAGTTTGTAACTCTTGACAATGCTACATAACTCTGTCCATGTGTAAAAGTACTATTACCAATGTCTATCAAACATGATGATAAACTCAAACCCTGACTTTTATGAATGGTTATTCCATATGCTAAAGATATAGGAAACTGTTTACGATAAACAAATACCTTTGATAATATTTCAAATTTACTAGTAACTGGCTCAATTTTATGTAATTCTGAATTAAATTGTATAACAATAGCATTTACCACCCCACTTGCATCCAGAATAAAAGTTTTAATTGTTCCTATAGCTCCATTTACCAGTCCCAATGTAACATCAATATTGTATCTCAACATAATTTTTGCTCCTGTTTTAATTTCAATATTTCTATCTAATCCGGCAGTTCGAGAGTTATCGTCTTCATAAGAATTTAATTTTTTTAATGCTCGCTGTTTTAGATATTTGTCACATGCAATATCGTCTTTAGCTGTTAATTGTATTATGTTTCCAGGGATTAATTCTAGCATTTTTTTGTTAATGTCATCACATTGAGCTCTTGTTGGTAGTAAACATATGGTATCTTTTGGCAAGGGCTGAATATATTTACAAAGTTCTAACAATTTATCATGGCTGGAATCATCTTTAAAATTTACTTGCTTACTGGACAAAGTTTTTATATCATCATGGCTTAATATGCCCAATCGAATTCGAGATAAAAGTGCTATAAACCTTTTATCATCTTTTTGTCTCATATTGATAGTGAGCTCGTCATATAAAAATAAGTCCTTCCAGATATTGGTTGCATTTAAGCATGACAAGTATTTATCTATTTCAGATTTAGTTAATTGAATAAAAGGTGCATGTTGCATAACTGGAGGTAGTTGTAATAAATCCCCAAATAATAATATGTGAATTTTACCAAACCACCCATTATCCTCACAGACTGTATTAAAAATTTCGGATAGCCTGAGATGAATGTACATTAATGTAATATTAGAAACCATGGATACCTCATCAATTATTACTAAAACAACATTTTTTAAATCAGTTCTTAAAATTTGCAATACATCATCATTCAAACTTTTATAGCGCTGTACACCCCCGTGTTCTATTGGTAATTGTAATAACCTGTGAAGGGTTAAACCATTTATATTAAATGCTGCAATTCCTGTCGGTGCACAAACAGCTACCTCTTTGTGTAAAACAGCGTGTACACTGCTCACCGATTTCTTCTCTAAGAGATAGTGTTAATAGTTGTTGGTACAATACCGTTACGCCAAAATGGTTGCCATTTTGGCATACTATCGCCCTGAGATGCTAATTTTGCAGTTTTATGCTAATTAAAGATAGAAATATTTATTTTTTTTAATTGAAACATATAAAAGATTTTAAGTTAGCGAATAACTTATCGAAAAAACCAAGCCTCAATCGAATCTGTTCAATATTAAACTCTACAGGTCTTCTTAAAATGTTGACGAAAAATTCGCTGGCGAGAAATAAAATCTAGCAAAATACCTAACTTTACAGAAAATTAAAAATTCCATATCTCGGTTAATTTTTAACTTGGAAAGTCCATTTTTATCTCAATTTAAAGTACTCGCTGGTAGGATTCTTCAACTTTTTGTTTTAATTTTGTACGATGCTTGGTTCATTCAAAATTTTATAATTTATGCAAACTGCTTTAACATGGGGAGAATGGGAGCAAGCGGTGCAGAGTATATAAGCAGTACGGCGGTCTGACGAATTTTTGTACTTGGCTCGTTTATTCATTTGGCGTCTATTTTGTTTTTTTTAGCTTGGCGTTGCAGGTCGACCGCCCTGCTTGATGATATATGTATTACATCCATCATTATAAAAAAACATGATATATTTCAATAACAATAAGTTGCTCTTTAGGTCTACATGAAATGTCTTCTGCTATCTACATTTTATTTCTTTGAATTAGGTCGATGCACATAATATTGTACCATGCTGGTTTGCATCTGATAAGCAGGAATATGGAGCCAGGACTATAAGAAGGAAAATTCATGATAAATTGAAAGAATTTCTGACCGGTTTCCCACCTGTAATCAAACAAAAAGAGTGTGCGAAATGTGATTTTGAGGTATGTTTTAAATATTAATTTTTATTACTGTTTTGTCATTGTGGAAAGAAATTCAAGATTCACTTATTTATAAAGCTCCAATTTAATTCTTATTCAAATGCATAGTGTTTCTTTTTCATAATCAAAATTGTTCCAGAGTCATCTGTTTGATGACATTAAGAAATTAAAAACTTAAGTTATATTTAAAGCATGTAATGGGAAATTTCTACGATTGTTTGTTTACCTAATTATATCTGTGTGATGGTGAATATTTTGAGCATATGATAGTATAATAATTAGGAAGGAAAACAGAAAAACTTAAAATTATCTTACATTTTACCTTTATATCTTTCAGTACATTTTCATTGCTTAATATCAGTAAGAAATGACTTCTTAAGCTTTTAGTACAGTTTCTACAAGTTTACTGCTGTTTATCATTACATTGTAGTGGAATTACTCTTTCATTGCATTTGTTTTACTATTATTTTTTCTCCAGAAAGCTTGTGAAATTTCATATAAGGTTTAACTGGGGAGATTACTCAATTAAGTGCATTGATATTGTCATTGCATGAATTTAAAGGCAGCTTTTAAATTGTGGCATGTGGCCAAGTCATGTTGAAATACTTTTTACCATTGCAACATTTTACCATTTGCAAAGATATTCAAGAATAGCATCATTTTCTTAAGATTTCTATATATTTTAAACAAAGTAACTTTTCATGTATTGGGATGAAATTCCTTGGACATTTATTTATCTGTTCAGAAAGTATAGTTTTCAATTATATCTGGATCATCTTACTGTTTTGATTTTTAAATTTTTATGGTGTTACAATATTGCTGATATCTACTTTTTCAATAAATACTAAGCATTTACATACCAGCAAGTATATTTTTAACCATAGTAGGTTGAAAATAAATTTCTCACTTTCATGTACAAAAGTATTGTGAAGCATTCTAATTTCAACACATAATAATTTTAATCTTTAAACTCTTGTAATTTTATTGCTAAACTCTTAAGTTTATAACTATGATAAACTTCATTGTTGGCTATATATATTAAAATAATAATTTGTTGCTTATCACTTATCTATTAGCCAGTTAAATGGGATAAAGTGGAAGATTCTTTGTCTGTTAACATGGATGTTGGAGATGTTGATTGGGCTAAACCTGGAACTACTGCTGGTTTACTCAAGATAGCAGATTTTTGTAAGAACAGGCTAAAATATTTTAATGATGCTCGCAATGACCCAACTAAAGATGGTTTGAGTAACTTGTCACCTTGGTTTCATTTTGGTAAATTGACTTTAATTTTTGATGATAAAAAAAAAAAAATTATACAGGGTGTCTGGGCTAAAAGTATCCAAAGGCTATGACTTATTTTTTGGATACTTTTAGCCCAGACATCCTGTATTATGAAACATTGAAGAATCTTGTTGAAACTTGGATTGTTAACAATGATTCAAAAAAACTGTTGATTATTATATTGTTTAGTTATCTTAAACATTTAGGCTTTTAATTCTATTGATTTTACTTCAGCTTGATATTATTATTACAGACTATTTAAGTCTCCTCTGAAAAAGGTTTGCTAACCATTAACTATAGGAGGGGAAAACAATACTCTTTTTTTAAACGTAGTGCCATTTCAGATGCATGAAAAAACTCTTACTAGATATGAAATTAGTAGGTAGGAAATTACTAGGTAGGAAAAGGGATAGAGAATTCTATAGAACCAGAATAAATACAAATGGAGAAAACGTTAAACGATTACCTATAAAATTCTTGCATGATTATAATAAAAGAGATGCTTCATCCTCCAAAAGTGGTCAACAGATACATTTATTTACCTTGTAATAACTCCACTTCTTCATGTAGCTAATATGGGAATGTTTTGATATCTATACTAATATATAAAGACAGAGAGGGGATTTTGTATGTGGAGAGTAATCTCTGGAACCACTGCACCTATTTGAAAAATTCTTTCACTAGTTGAAATGTACATTATTCCAGATGGACATAGGCTGTATATGTATATCTGATCAGTAGTAAGAAAGGGGCCTAAATGTTGAGCTGATGCTTCACCTTTACATCTTTTCTTTTGTCAACCATAATCAAGTAACCATAGCAACACATCAAACAATATTTTCATTTATTATCAGTAAAACATGTAATATTTTAAAGAATCAAGTGGAGGAGGTATTGATAAACACGAAAAGGATTTTTGAACATTTAAGGTTTTATTGAAGAAAATTACATTTGGAACTACGCTTTTTATTGAACATTTAAGGTAAAAAAAAGATTTACAATTTATTGGCTGTCAACTGGAAATTTATTGGTATAATATTACAGAACTTTATTTAACTTATAAACTTTGTTTTTGAATTTATGTACAATTTTTTGCACAATTTACGTAAATCGAACTTGAATTATTGAACTTTATTAAAAAATCAGTGTGTTTCATTGAAACTGTGAAATTTATTGATTATTTTGAATAGGCATATGTTTGTTCCTTTATATGTGAAAAAGTATTGCTTCAATTGAGCTGAAATTTTGTATAGATATAGTTGATATTTCAGATTAAAACATAGGCATATTATTTTTTGAAAATCGGGCAGCGCCGGGTACTTTAGCTAGTCATAAATAAAATTACAAATTGACTGCCTTAGTTGGAGATTTTACATATGCAAGAATAAAAACCAACAAATAAAAGGAGTTTGCATTTGCTATCCATCTACCTGCAAACTCAGTAACTCAGAAGATAATGAGCTAAACATTTCTGATGGATGGACTGTGATCCCTGTTTATTTTAATGATAAAAATGTTAAACCTTTCATAAGTAATTTTCAATCATATTAAATTTTTAATGTCATAGAATATTCTAAAATAAAATTATATATATATTTTATGAAAAATAATAGGAACATAAATTTTGAGTTATTAATCTGGTATTTATAGTAGTTTAATTTGATGTCTGCATTCCAAACATCTAAAGGATCAAAAGGGATGTAAGCAATATAAAGATTGTGAAATTAATTTGTATCATTACTTGTATAAGCTACTTTTTTTATTATTGTATTGCATTTTTTATATTAATGTGATAAGTGGCATACCCAGGATTTAATCTTGGAAGGGGGGGGGGCGAGTTGAATGGATAAAATTATTTATAATGCAAATTCAATATTCATATTTTAATTTCTATTTCTATGGGGGGGGGGGGGGGGGCCCCTTGGCCTACCCACTGGGTACACCATTGATTGTAATATACTACTACTTTTTCTCTATACCTAACATTCCATGATATGCATTGCTGATTCATTGCCAGCCAGGTGTGAAATTACATCTGTTAATTCTGGTATCTAAATCTTTTTAAGGTTTGACTAATTTTTATTCAGTAAATTATACATAAATGTAAAAATACAATTTGGGGAAATTAATAGGTATGTAAGTTCATTTACAAAGTACAATGATGTGTACATGTCATATTTGAAGAACATTTTACCTTTTTATGTATATAATTATTTCTAGTAGTCTAGAATAATTTTAAATTAGAATACAATTCATTTCTCAGGAATGTTTCAGGAGTGTTCATGAATTTCTTAGGAGTGTTTAGAATTAAAATTATCATGTTTATTACCATATGATTTGTTTATTTAGATAATTTATTAGCATTACTATTGATGTTAATGCTGTATTATTCATTTCAGGTCAGATTTCCATACAAAGAACAATATTAACTGTCACAAAGTACAGGAATAAATATAGCGCATCCGTTGATGCTTTTGTAGAAGAGGCTGTTATCCGCAGAGAATTAGCTGATAATTTCTGCTATTATAATCCTAAATATGACCAAGTTGATGGTTTGTTTGCTTTTTTTCTGTATAATTTAATTTAATTTATATTTGTTTCTTCAATTTCTACTGATAATTTCTTTTCCACTGAGAGCATGCAATGAAAATACATAATTTTTAAATAACTTACTTGTGTCAATTAAATGTTTCTATGACTTAACAAAACTTTATATGATACTGGGGAGTGGCTAATTTGTCAACTGCTGCTCTAAAAGACTTCTGCAATGCTCTGAAAGATAACTTCAGTCAATTTTTATGCTCTAAAATGCCTTCTATGATAAATTAAAAGTGCAGAAGTTTGTATTTGCTCCATAACTAGTCTTATTTTAAAATATAAATTAACATAGAACTTTCTCATAATATGTCGTAATTTTTTTCTTATTTTGAAATTTTGTTGTTGTAAATTTTGGGATTTTAATGGCATAATTTGAATTTCATTGTGAGGTATTTTGATTATTTTCCTATTTCAGATCAAAATTTGTGAAAAACATTTCAAAAAATTTATTTTTTATTAGCTTTTTTGCATTTAAAACCAAAGATATAACTCACTTTAATGTTAGTTTTTTGACTGTGCATCAGAGTTCTTAGTGTTTGCAAAGTAGTTTTGGAAACATTCAAAATAAATTCTAAAAATATTTGATCAAAGTGGAGAAAAGGTAAAATTTTGTTTTAGACAGAGTGTGAAGTTAAAATTGAATAAATAATACCCCAGTGGGTTGAAATAAACCATAAAAATTTCTGCAATTGATCTGTGAGCAATCCTGTGTTAAAATGTCTGAGTTCATATACTGTGAACATAATAGTATAGTATTATTACTGAAATAACATTATATCTGTAGGCAACATGGGTTAGTTAAATTTGTAGTTTTAAAATTAACATATGTATTTTGTGGTTAATGGAGAGAAGATTTGATTTACATTCACACATCTTGTATACTAAAATAATTCATATCCAGTTCTGTTACATGCAAACTATATAATAACAAAAAACTAGTTACAGTATAGTTTACAGTGTCTTTTCTTTGCTAAATTTTAGGTACTTATGACTGGGCAAAGAAAAGCTTAAAAGATCATGCAAAAGATAAACGTGAATATCTGTACTCAAAGGATCAGTTGGAAAATGCTAAAACTCATGATCTTTTGTGGAATGCAGCTCAGGTATGTTTTAACTTTTTTTTACTTGAAAAAATGCTTATAACATTTTGACAAAAGTATTCTGTCATCATTTATTAACTGTTTTGTAGCATTCTTTTTAAGTGCTCTTAGCATTTACTTCAAATAGGTGTGTGTTAGGGGGGAGGGTAGAAAGAAATACTAATATAGTTCAGCTGATTGAAAAAAAATGAAAACTGTATTTGAGGGACCTGAACATGCAGTGCAACCTTATCTAATCCATACTGCATGGTTTTCATCTAACATCCATTGAAACTTATTTCCATTTTTAAATATATATTCGTGAGAACTTGTGTCTTATAATTTAATTATTATTTATTATTACTGAACAATTTTATTTTTATAAAGTAGTATAGGGTGTATAAAGAAAAATTTAGGTATTGTCTTAAAACTACTTACTACTAAAGTAATAATTTTTGTAGTAAATGATATATTTTTACTAGCAATTTTCACTAACACTATTTCTAAATAATTATCAAACCAGTATTTGGAATATTGGTGTCTGATAGAAATATACAAATCAAGCAGTCATATCAATTTTCTATACATTCCCCATCTCTATCATATAAACTATGATTTAATCTATTGGCCAGTTCTTTTCATGTGTGATAGGTGCAATATATAAAATATCTCCTTGATGGTACCAAAAATGTCTTTATAAATTGTTTGAAATACTACATATTCTTTCCTGTGGGCCATAACTTTATGTATGTGTATGTTATGCTAATTGCTGTGTTAGGTTTTAGCCATAATGATGTGTGTGTAGTTAATTAATTTGTGTAAATGCCAAGTATAATTGCTAATGCCAAGGAATGTAAGTTAATTATTGTAAGCTGGTGGCGTATGGAAAAAGAAATATGGTTGGCTGGTTTAAGAGTAAAACGTAAAAGTGTAAAAAGTAATTATATCCTCTCTGTCTCCCTTTTTCTGGCCCTGGTAAAAATATCTTTCATGTGAAAAGCTTCCTTATCTGTTCCCGAGCCGTAACCGGATACCCCCTGGCCTTGCAGTTTCGAGGGGCGGCCGGGCGGCCAACGATCTTTTTCGCAGGCGTTAGGAATTTAGGAGCGCCGTGTTGATTACACCTACGCGCATGGATACAGTGCGTCAGCCTTGCAGGTCGTAGCGCCAATTATGTTAGAAATTTAGGCGAGCTGAAATAAAGAAGATGATGCCAGAAGAAATTAATACCCGAAAACAACGGGGTGTTTTGAAGTGGTTTCGGTTCGCTGGAGGCGGTTGGAAGTGGTGAAACAATGGCGCTGGTTAGCAATATTTAACCAGGCCAAGGTCTTCCGATGCGGAGTCTTTTTGAGGAAAAAAGGCACGGCGTTTTCCTGGGTTTCGATTCTGAAGGAAGGAAGCATTGTGTGTTCGGCGATGATCGCTTGCAGTTTAACTGTCTTTTAGCTACCCTGCTCTTATCTCCGGGGTCTCTGATGGAACTCTTGAAACATTTGATGGAAGAGATGGCCAGAACCTGAATATGGGAACAGACCTCATTTCCTCTCCCCTCTTTCTATTCCAGGGGCTTTACTATCTTGCCTTTGCTTTCCTGTATTGTATTTTTTTTTAGTTTAACCTGCAGTGCTGTGGTAAGTTTTTTTTAAAGATTTTTTTTTATTCACGGAGCTCCTTCTAAGATAGTAATTTAAGCACCAGCCAGCCTATTTGTAACTGTGTAATACTAAGGTATATATATATATATATTTATGTGGGTAAAGTTACTCACTGCTAATTTGTATTTGGAATTATGTTCATACGGAACTTGTTTAAATTGGCAACTATCGAAAATGTGAAATAGAATGAGAGACCTAAGAGGCAATGTAAATTTTGATAGTATACTGCATATAAGATAATTTAATAAATAGTTCTTGCCTCCATTTTTATTGTTGACTCAGTTTTGCATTATGTTTCTTGACATTTATCACCATTTTGGTTTTTAGTTTTTTTTTGGTTGCAATGAAAATAATTTTATCCACTTTACGGGCGTTCTTAAATGTTATGATGGGTATTCATTTTTCATACGGCAAAATGGTACCGAGTGCCATTCCGATAATCATTCTAGAAAACTTAATTACAACATGTAGATTAATGTAAGATTGAATGTAATCTGCTACCTTCAAATATGGTGAGCTGTCAAATTTGTCATTCAAGACTTCTAGTCTGATAATTATTATGATAATTTGTATCAGGTTAATTAATCAAATCGAGAATGCTATTTTTATTAATACATTTTTCAAAAGAAAATAGTATTCTAAAGATAATTATCACGTTACCTGTTCTCTTCTCAGAGAGTGGGAGAGTCAATATTTAGTTTTTTACTTTATATTCACTACTGTCTGTATAAATGCAGGTATAATTTAATGTCTCTTTTATTTCTTTGCAATATAAATAGCGACAGATGGTTAGAGAAGGTAAAATGCATGGATTCCTTCGCATGTACTGGGCCAAAAAAATATTAGAGTGGACCACAAGTCCGGAAGAAGCTTTGGAGATAGCTATATATCTTAACGATAAATATGAATTGGATGGGCGTGATCCTAATGGCTATGTTGGTAAGTATTTCAGTTTTAATTTTTAAAATATATTTTTAATCTTGTTTTGCTAATGATTGGTAATGCTTGATACTCTAATTTTCTAAATTCTGATTAAGTTTAAATTTTTATGTCCTGCTCCCCTTCTCCTTTTATCTCTGCAGATTTTGGATTTCTTATAATCTTAGTAACTTTAGGTAGTTATGTTGAAATTTATATTCTTTTAATGTACTGTAATTTGAATTTAGGATGTATGTGGTCTATTTGTGGCATTCATGATCGAGGATGGGGAGAACGAGCTGTTTTTGGAAAGATACGTTTTATGAACTATAAAGGCTGCCAGAGAAAGTTTGACGTAAATGAGTTTATCAGGAGATACAGAGAAAAATAAATTTGGATGAATATTTTCTGGTTGCATGCATTTATATATACTCATTTTGTCATAGCTATTGATGTTTGATTTTCATGGTTTTATGTTTGAATATTTTAATAATTAGTTGTTATTAAAGCAGATTTTAACCTTCTAATGTATTGTCATATTTTTCTATTCATTTAAAATATGTGCTTCTTGAGCAGCATTGTCATATCTAGATCCATGGGCCAAAAATACTCAAGTTGTACTCCTAAGTACCCCTAGAAAGGGACAGTGTCCAAAAGTCATACATTGATAAAGGTACCCAAGAGAAGACCTATTACCAAAAATACTCAAGTTGTACTCCTAAATACCCCTAGAAAGGGACAATGTCTAAAAGTCATACATTGATAAATGTATCCAAGAGAAGACCTATTGAGGTGTAAAATAATGCAATTTCTCTGCACCCAGTGGTTGACTCAGCAGACTCAGAATGTTAAATCTCTTTTTCATGTAAATTAGGAATGCCTTTAACAAAATAAATAGAAAAACATCCATGGTGGTTTGGGTGCTCTCTAGAACATGTGACTTTGGTAATGCAAAGCGTATTCTTAGGGCAAAGAATACTACGGTGCCAGTGATTTTGATTTTTGGCTTAACCTTCAAAAGCTCTGAATCAAATTTTAAAAAAAGCTACAATTTACAGAGTAAATGAAAGTTTCACCCAAGCTCTGATTAATCCAAGTTAATTTTGTTGTAAAACTTTTAAGTTTGTTTGATAAAAATGGGAGAAATATATATAACTTCAATTACATTTTATTTTTTTCACAATTTTGTTCAACATTCAGAATGCTAAAAAAATAGAATGGTTTATATATCATTTCTCTCAATCATTGGTGCTCAGTATAATGGCTGTACCATACTTAATCCAGTGCTCTTTTGGTTTTTTGGTTTTGAAATCCATACTGAATAAATAAGTGCTTCCAGTTTCGTTCTTTCTCCTTGATGTAAAGTAGCAGGGGCATGTATATAATCCTAAATAAATAAATACAAATTACTTTATAATTTTCTAAAGTATAATTTTTTTTCAAGTTCTTTGATCCTTATTAAACTGTACTGAATTTTTGATTTCATGAAATTATATTTAATGTAGTGAAATTTTTCATACTGAGTTCTCTTAATCAAGGAATTTTTTTTTAAGTGTTCACACATCGACATTTTATATTAGTAAAATACATTTTAATAAAATTCTTCAGCCAAGCTCCCTTTTAGTATGCAATTTAATTAAAACCTTTTTTGCTTGTTTGTTAATTTCAAACATTTTGAAACAAAGCTGATTCAATGCATGAAGCTGCTAAGTGCAGTAAGCTGAAGTCACTGCTCTTCCTTGAAATGCACTTATGAAATCTGTTGATTTCTGATCTCTATAGGTGTCTCTCAGTTAATCTCACACAAGTTTAATCATGGGAAGAAAGGTATACTAGTAAGTTTATTTTTCTTTGTAATCATATGCATTTAGTATGAATGTAAGGTATGGCATAAGAGTATCAAATAAAAACATTAAATTAAACAAAAATACACTGAATTTTTTTTTTAAACTCTACCTAGCCAATTAAAATTACAGATTATAGCACTGGTACAGTGGAGTCTTGATCTATCATTCCCTGAATAATTGTTTTCACGATTATTTCATCCAGTCCCAATGATAATATTTCTTTGTTATGTTCCTGCATTTATCGTTCAGTGCAATAGGTCCCTTTAAAAATGATAGATAGAGGTTTCACTGTTTATCAAAACTGTCAGTAGTTCTTGTGTTAATGTAGGCCACTCAATAAAACATACAAAATTACAACCATACACTCTGAAATTTACTATAAACATGAAAAATATTCATTACTTAAAGTGTATTCACAGCAAAATATCTCATAAATTTTTCGTACATCATAGTATTACAAGAGTTATTGTACATATTTTGTATTGTATATCAACCTTTCATTTCTTCATTAAAGCATGACCTGAATTTATTGTGCGTCAGTACTTTGTTTTGTTAATAACCAAAAAGCTTAATTTTACTTGAAATAGCATTATAGTGACAATGCTAATTTTATACTTCCTTTTTAAAAGGCTTTCAGAATTCTCACTATAGTTGGTATATTTCTATTAAAAATGCTGAGGCTTTTCTTTAAGTTTTGAAAACTGTGACAGACAATTAAATAGCAGATAACAGCTTCTTAAATTACATAATAATAGAAACTGTTTTCAATTTAATAGGTATAGTTGCACATGAACTAAGAACAAATCAGTAATGCATTTGTAATTTGTGTGAGAGACAATAATACCTAATGCTGATTGTGACCTGAAGAACTTATTTGTTCAAAAGTTTCCATTTTCACAGTCTATTGAGGGTTTTAGAGCAGTTATTCACTATTTATTAGTCATTATTTATTTAGAATAATACATAATAAATTTTTCATAATGGTAGAAAGAAGTTAAGTTTCTATTTTATAGCTTTTAATTCATACCTCTCATTGAAGATTCAGTGACTGGCTTGAAATGAATTACTGGCATAGCAGTAATCAAATGTAAGGGTTCTGGATCAATCAACATGCTGTTTGTTTTATCCCATCCTGCTCCTTCAAGAAACAGACCTCGAACATAAATTCCTTCCTGCAATTATATTGCTAAATAAGTATAACAGACAACATTGAAATCATTCTTTAAATGGAAAAGATTCACAATATATAAATACAATTTGAGTAGTCCATATTTTAAAATTTACTTAATATTGAAATGCATTAACTAAACTCTTTAGACTTTAATTTCCTTTTTAAATTTTTCCTAAAACCTTTTCAAAATATACTTTTATGGAAGTATGCAAATATCACATCAATAATTTTATTATCTAAATGATGTTTTAATTTTTTTTCTTTTCGTCCAGTTCCATCGACACCTCTTACTTTGCTCCCTTTTGAAATATGTCAGTGCCTCTTTTACCTTGTAACTTAGCTGGTTGATTACAAACTAACTTTTTACTTACACACAGGGCTCTACATTCTAGTAAAATGTCTTTGTTCCCTGTATAATAAAGTAACATGTTGAAAAGAAAAATAATATTGAAATGTTTTTTATTATTTCTAGTTTATAAAACTAATGACTAAAATTTTAAATTAATAATTTTAAATAAATGTTATAAAAAAATAGTTTGCCCAGTTATTTTTAGAAAGTAAACAAAATACCAAAATTGTCATTCAGAATATTTTACTGATTAAATTTATTAAAGGATAGTTGGTTTATTGGTGTAGACTACATGTAATAGACCTGACCAATAAATATTATTTTATCTGTGTGTATTTGTGTGTTCTTTGTAAGCATGTATAAATTTATTCTGAACTCCATATCATCAAATAAAATATAGAGACTTTAAAAGTATTTTGGTTAAAAACTTAATTGATCCAGCTATATGTTAAATTCTTTTTTTATCTCTGTAAAATAAAGTATAGTATGAAAGTATGAATCATTAATAACACATTTAATGCCTAAATTGTAAGAAATTGAATAACAACTTACAATTGGAGCTTCTTTAATGTGAGCTTCATCAAGTGTTGATACATGATATTCCCACTGTAAATCTTTGAACATAACCTAAAATTTTTTTATTATTAAATACTGTTATAAAAATACATGAAATATAATTCTAAAGTAACCTTTAGTCTTCTAATGTCCACAGTAATGACCTTTATTTAATTTAATTGTTATCATAAAATTATGTTAAAAATAGTTATTTATAGAATAGGTCAAACATTGAATTCACTATTTCTTTTTATTAATTTACTCATACAAAACTATGTAATTGTTTTCATTATATTAACAATGACAATTCCTTAACATAATAAAGATGACTCTGTGTTTTTTAAATACATATTCATATTGCTTAAATATGTTAAATTTATATTCACACATAAAGCTAATTTTCATATGGACTAATGAAAAGTAAAAAGACAATGAATTGAAAGTGTCATTCATATTGAACTTACATTTTACCTTCTATAATAAACTAATTTTAGAACTAAAGAATAATAAAAATTAGAGTGGAACAAAAATATATAAAGTAATGATTTTTATTATTATAAATTCAACATTTAATATAGCTAATAGTTTTAAAGATTTAAAAACGTAGGAATTTTTTTTCTCTGAAACATATTAATAGACTTATTGTTATTTATTTTTACAGTTCCAAAAGTATTAAAATTATTGCCTTAAAAATAATATTTAAATGTTCTCTTTTAGGAAGAAAAATATTTAACTTTAACACAAATTTATGTAAATTTTGTTTTTAAATTTCAATTAACACACCATACAATTGTCATTTAAATTGTTATACATCATGATATTGCATTGCCAGTAGGAATTGTAATATTTCAGGTGTTCAGTAATTTAATGAAATTTGAAATTTAATGTAGAATTTCTAGCTGCATTGCATTATAACTTATTTATATTAAAACTCAATAAATTCAACTATAAAAAGGAAAATGTTCTACCTCATGGAGTATTAAATACTTTTAAAATTTAGTTAATGAAGTAACAATATACCTCTCAATATAATAAAATTCATGTACAAAATTTAGAATTTTGAAGATCAATCATTAATAGATTGCAAAATGTTTGTTATAATATATGCTGATAAAGTTTCTAATAAGTACATAATAATGTGAAAACAGTGCTTAATTTTTTAAAAATAGAATCAAATGATATATTGATAACTATACAGCAATTTGCAACTGTTATATTGAGCTAATTTCATAAAATACCTCATGCCTTTTCTTAAGTTATATAAAGAGATAATACTTATTATATCATAGCTTGTAGCAAAATGAAATTTCATCAGATAGCTTTTTATACTTACAATTTAAATAGACTAGGTAAATAAAGAAATTATAGTTTATTTAAAATCTAACATCTTATAATTCCTACCTCTTCTTGTTACAAAATAAAATAAATGCATGTTTTAAAATTGCTAAAAATTATTTACATCGCTATTCTTGGCTGCTGTCAATAATGTAGCATTCAAAACACTAATAGGAGATGTAAATCCAGGTAGCCAAAGTTTTATAGGGGCAATACGAGATGATTTCCAGTTTTGAAGTTGCTGAATACGAAGCTTTAAATCTTGCATCCATGATCCAAGTGGTTTTAAAGATGGATATGCCTAGATTATTTTAATAATGTGTATTAATTTTGTGGTTGTGTCTTATCTAGCTGTATTTAATAGAAATATTATACATACGAACAAATTAATTTCATATAGTAAAAAAAATATATTATATATAACAAACTTATAAGTTTAAAAATTTATATAACATTAGCCATATAAGAAATATTTTTAAGTGTATAGAAGGTGCTAATATGTACACCTCCAGCACACCAGCAGCTTTGACTTAGGCTTCACCTTTGTTATCAGCTTCCCAGCAAAGCATGGCTGAAGAGTGTGCTGAAGGGAAAGGAATTTCTCTCAATTTTTATGGAGAATGACCAAAGTGTAGCCATACAGCCTACTTTGGAAAAAACCATCATCTCTGAAGAATTGTGGTACAAAATTTGTGGACCAAGAGTGCTTGAAAATGACAAAATGCTGTATGCATTTTGTCAGTTTATAGAAAGCTTTAGATATTTATCCTGAAATCAAAGAATCCATCAAGTTTGCATCAAATTTCCAGATTAGTGTAGCTTAAAACTACCATCATATGTTGATTTTAGCGTAAAAATTCAGTTTGGGAGGCTGTATTTCATTATTTGTCTACTTCCGTTGCTCTCTTACTAGATGCCTCTTCGTAAGTATTTAGCAGCCCCCCCCCCCCAAAAAAAAAAAAAAAAAAAAAAAAAAAAAGATAGCCTTGTTCTGTAAAAATGATGAATTTCCATAAAATAGAGATAGCATGCTTAAATAAATATTGTGAAATTTTACAAAATCTGTTTATGGTTTCTTGCCATCATAATTGATATTATAAAATGTATTTAATATCCTTTCTTGAAACTGAACTGTAGACAGATTTGTATGCATTTGAGAAAATACTTTCTTCAGAAACAATGGATATAGGGGATGAAAATATATCTAATTTATATTGTAACATATGTCAAGATAATTGAGCTAGACATTCTTTTGATTATCAGGTTTTAGAAAATATATTTAAACTGTATACATCTTAAAAACTATATATGTAGATTGTATGTTACTGAGTTATGATTGATTAAAATCATCAAAAAATACAAAGTTTTGTATAATTATGTAAACAATTCTTTCAATACATTTAAAATATTACAAACTTACAATATGCCATCCAGGAGGTACTTCGAATCTTTGAATGTACTTCAAGAAATCTTCAGCTTTTTTTGTCATTTTTTGTTTTCCAGAAAGAATTTCACTTAAATTATCTAAAGATTCCTTCACTAGTTTTACTAGAAGATTATATCTTTTTACCTGAAGAAATATATGAATTTCAGTCGCATATTACATAAAATGATTAGAGAATACAGATGCTTCTTACTAACTTTAAAGGAATCACTGTTCTGAATGCCAAACAATTGCACATTATTTACCATCTCCTTAAATGTTATACTTCACTGGTTTATTTATTTTCAGTTTTTTTTTAATTGATTGTAAATTGTTATAATACAGAAGAATCTTTATTAACCCTTTGCGGTGCACTACCCTTTAAATTTGGAATTTGAAGAAAAAAATTTGTAGGCTGCCTACTTAGGCCAAAAGTAGTGTGCAGGTAAAATTTTGTAAAGATTGCACTTACCATTTGGATTCTGTGGGTGTTCCATAAGATGGAACACTGAGCCACCAGACCTCTGAAAAGTGCGTCTAAGCGAGCATCGCAGTGAAGCGTGTAATTCAGTAGACGCTTTTGCATGTGATTGAAAACATACCGTATTATACCTGTGTAGCATATTTTGCGTGACCAAGGGTGCACCCCGGGGAGGCCTGCTAATCTACACCCCATACCCCCCCCCCCCAAAAAAAAAAAAAAAAAATTTTTTTTTAAAATTAAAAATATATCTTGGTTATATGATTATTTATGATGAGATAAATATTTACAGTTCCTAAATATGTACAAGTCCTATGTGCAAAAATATTTACAATTCTTCTATTTTTTGGTTTCATAATATTTTTCGAAGCACGTCTCACCCTGTTTGTAAAAACACAAACCAACATCACACGTTTTGCACGTGAAGCTTGTTTTGTGTGGCTTCGCTTTCGTACTACAGTACGCACATCGTCTGCGCGCACCCCTCACCGGCATATGTTCAATGTTGCCGTATCTTTTATCATCGGAGACCTTAATTTTAAAACTGGGAGAATTTATAAAAAATTAATAAATAATTAATAAAATAATTAATAAAAAATAACTGCAATTATATTTAGAATAAAGAAAAAATAAGCTTTGTATATATAGAAAAATAATATCTACACAATAATATAAAATATAGGCTAGCGAAACTCAACAGCGAGTGCAAAAATAATTCTTGCAGCTATAAGTGAAGATGACTCGAGCTACTGATAAAATCACCCCTGTTTGAAACCTCCCCACAAGGGCAGGGCATTTCTGGAATTTTGTGGGGAGAAGGGCGTTTCCTGGAATTTTGTAGGGAGCAATGTGTATGGTATGTATATCTCTTGTTTTCTATAGGCAAACAACCCTCCCTCACAGTATCTGAAAGCTTGAATTCATTCCCCCGAACAGCGAAAAGCAGAAAACGTAAACACCGCGGTGTCCTCCCGTCATCGCGTTTGGTTGCGTAATATGATAAGGTCTAGTGGTGCAGTGTTCCAGTTGATGGAACACCTTCATTTATTCAATGATTCTACGTATGTTTTCTATAAAAAAAATTAAAAATAATATAGAATAAATAGTTTAGAGTACAGCCAACGATATAACATAGAATTTTTTTTTAAAAGCAATCTTTTTTGTATCCTAAAAATACATACAAAATTTCTTGTAAATACGAGGATTCTAAATAACGAGTCACAGCTGAAGATCATGAATGGTCTTGTATTCTGGTGCCATCTAATATTGAAAAGGAAAGTTAAAAGTATATAGTAAACATCTTTTTATCCATTTAAAATTGAATTTAACGGTTTGGCAAGCTAGTCAAATTAGGTGTTCCATGCACTGGAACATTGAGAAACAAAGGGTTAAAATAAACATATTTTGAGTAGTGTTGAGTAACCAAGAGAAATACTAAACTCAAGGCAAATTTTTAAACTATTTGACATTTTAATTAATGCAGAAGAATTTAGAAACTTGAAGTGAATTTTCAATGTAATTGCCATGATGTAAAAAAAGACCATATTTAACCTTTAGCTTACGGGGCCCATTTTTCCAATTCCCTCTTTAGAACAGGAAATCTCATACCCCCTTTGTAGGAACAGCCATTAAGGGGGTTTTATATATATATATATATATATATATTCATTCTTGGGATAGATGCTATCCCACCCTGTAAGGAAAAGGTTAACGGAAATCCTTTTAGCGCTATGACCTAATGTATGTGTTCTATAACAGCAATGCTTGTATGCCAGGAGATAAAAATGAAATACATACTATTTTCATGCTGTATGTTTTTGAATGCATTATAAGAGTTGTTCTTTAGGCTTTTATGAGCATTTGTAGCACATTTGTTGAGTCACATTTTTGGGGGTGATTTTTGAGGTTATGCAGAAACAATCAGTATATTTCTGATCAAAATTTCACACTTATTCTGCCCATCATGAATCTTGTTGCCAAAAGTGGGAGGTGCATACAGTTTTAACCTTCCATAATTCATGCTTAGAAGGGTAAAATTATTCAACATAATGTGCATTTTTTCATAAAATAAGGGTAACCCATAGTACATTTTTTAATTTCAGTGCTGACAGGGTTAAAACAAAATAATTTATAGTAAAGTGGTTACCTTTTAACATTGTTCTGGGAGCTGGGATTGAGTTTGAGTCATGGTGCTGTATTTTGAGGTATTTTGTTTTAATCTGACTTGAATAAACTTCATTTACTCATACTAAAAATAAGAAAGTTACAGAATGGAATTGGCTGAGATATACTGCTTTTGTTTTGCTTCTCTGTTACAATTATAAGACTGGCTTGTCTGTTTTATTATAGCTTAATTCTGTTAATTTCTTTAAATTAATTTTTTAAAGGTTTATTTGCCTATTAAATTTATCTTAGCCTTCCATTGCCAGTTGAGAAAACTATATAATCTCCCGTAGCAGAAATCTTATATCATGACAGGTGATAACGTTTTATGCATTCTAATAACTGAGGATAACTCTTAAAATGACAAATTATATATACTTCTAATTTTATTAAATTTCCTTTAAATCAATATTATATCTTTAGCAAAAATACTTAGAGCATCAATTCTCCAACAAATGTACTGTTTGCTGAATCTATATAATTTTAATGTTCAAATAATTTTCCATCCTCTTTTACTAACACTAAAAATAGTAAAACTGAATTCAGTACATAGCAATTTTTTAACCATAGAATGATAGTGGTATCAGGGTTTGAATTTTAAGAATATAGAAGGGCTTATTGTTATATTTGAATTTATAACTCTTACAACTATTACCAGAGGTTTTCTTCTGTTAATATCATATTCAAATAACTTTGTATAGTAATCAAATTATTGAATGTTTGCAATATTTTAAATTTTCTCAAATTGAATCTATTCTTTGAAAGCTAGAGTTCTGAACTTTTAAATCTGGAAAAGTTGTTAATTTATGATTATAGTTCTTATACCATTGCTTATACATTACATTTAAGTCAATGCATATTAAAGCATTTTATGATAACCATAAATGTACATGTTATGTTTTGTTTCAGGGTCGAATGTTTAATTTAAATACTTAATTAAATTCTTTTCCCATAACCAACTCCCACTTTAAACTTTACTTAGAATCAAGCGCGATATGATGTCCCATCAAAAAAAAGACAAACTCAATATATACTACAAGCTTAAGAGGGCTTCCAAAGCAACGTGATCGTATAGTTAATTGACATACTTAAAACTAACATTTCTTTTCTTGCAGGTACAAACCCTTCCCATGTTGGCTCGCCCAAGAAGACATTACTCAAAAACAACTAAATTCAGTTTTAGAGGCAAAACAAATTATTTATTTTTTAAAAATTAATTTAAACACATTACAGATCACAAACTTAAGCAAATCCTTACACATGTTATAACAATTTATAAATCAAATAACTTTATGGTGGCTGGTGGTTTAATTTAAATTTCATTAACTTGATTGAGCTCAATTTCTTAAACTACTTTAAGAATTAAAATTTAACATTATCTTTCGTCGACATTGACTAAAAAAAAAAGAGAATGGAAAAGAAAGAAAGGGATAAGAAAAAAGTGAGAAAGATAGGCATGCCCGATGAATGCAGTTGAATGAGCCTAAGCCAGTTCCATCTCCTTATACGATTGGTCTTCCATCGTGGGGATCATCTCGGGATGCTTCGAAAGAGGGCTGGGATCAGGTAGTTTGGATCTCTGGAGAGCCGCAGGTGAATCTGGTTTGAAGAGCTTCCTCTCCCAGGAGGAAAACTTTTTCTCTCACTTATGCATGCGTGCTGGCAGGCTGGTCGTTGCAAAGAGTTCCCTCTCGTGCTGCGTCTCTTAGCCTTAACAACCTTCAAACAACTCACAACCTTTTTTGTCATGTCAATATGGTCATTGTAGTATTTTTTTTTCAAATAGATTTGTGCCGGTTTCTTGGTTTTCTTGCAGAGAACAACTTGACGTTCGCGGAGCGTGCCGCTACCGTTTTTGTAACCTTCCATGGGTGATTTCGCTGGCTGCGGAGACCGATGGTAACCTCATCAACATTCCTGAGATCTGGACTTTCGCTCCATTCTTTCTCCCACATCCAGGGAACTGCTTGAAAGTGCACAAATAAAAGGAAATGGCCAAAGGGGAGGGTATAGAGTTACCCATACATAGATTTTAAGAAAGAAAGAAGACATTTTAGGGAATACAAGATTTTAAGGACAGACAAAGGGGTAAATTCACTAACTAAATTCTCTTATTTAATTACAAACCACCAGCCGAATACACACTCAGCCACCTTACAGAATTTTAACTGTCCAACACCTCAATATTTTATATATCTCTCTCTATATTTTGTTTCATTTTTCTTAGACATTTAATTATTTAGATGATTATAATGGGGCATAACCTGAGACTTACATAAACTCGTTCTTAAGTCTCGTTTAATACCTCACCCCTTGAGCACAACATAATTTCATGCATGCTAACTGATATAAATGAACCATGCGGGCTTTCCTAACTATGATCATTGATTATGAATGTACAATAAAAATTATTTAAATAGACTTAATGAAATTAGCTATAAGCTTTCTAGTTTATACATTCTTAAAAAAAATTAAATGAAGCACTTGATCTACACCAATGTTTGTGGGGTTTTTTGTCATGAGGCTCCTCTAATTTCAGGTTTGGTTTGGTTTGGAGCACTATGATAAATTTTTTTGCTTCACGAGGGCTAATTAGACTGGTACCTACTGCTTAAAGCCAATTCTGAATGGCTACAAACGTCCATGCCAAGAGTGGGACTCTAACCCACAGACTTTGGTACCAAAGCCAGTGCCCTAGCCATTCGACCATCATCCGGCTCCTCTAATTTTAGAATCTTAATGAAAACTTAATCTATACAAATAATTAAGCCTCTAATTTCAGAATCTTAATTATTTGTAAAATTAGAAATAGTCTATTTTATATAATAATTTTATATTTTGATATTTCTATCATGTTTTCTGAAAATATCATGTTTCCCAAATTGAATTCTTTTTACGAATTTCTCTGTTGTATTGTATATTATTTACTAAGAGCAGTTTTTAAAGGTTTCATATATTGGTTTGCTTATTATATTTAATATCATAATTTTAAGTTAACAGTTTGATAAATCCTATAGTCATATTTTTCTTTCAGTAGTCAATAAAATATCTAATTTAACTAAGAATGTTTTTTTAAAGTTAATTTAAAAAAACATACCTTTTAAGTCAATTTTTAAGTTTATACCTAACTTGAAATATGTTAAAAATACATGTATAATAAAGCAATATGTTGGCATTGGATAACATTTTATTCACTTAAGCAAAATAACATTCAATTAAAGTAATTTCTAGCTGCTGCTGATAAAAAATAAAAAAAAATAATATTATTAAATATATTTAATTAATATTATAAAAAATACTACAATATCATATAGATATGTGATACTCATTTAGGATTTAAACCTTCCAGACCTTACTTTAAAATTAAAATTATTTATGTTTTTTCAAAGTAAAATAATGATTTACCTCTAGGATCAAAACAGAACTGAGTGGCTCAGGTTTTTCTTCTAAAACAGCTTTTGAATTTTCTACATTAATTGAATTAGGAACCTCTTGGCTTATGCCTTCAACAATTTTGATCATCTGGAGTGAAATGTAGGCATCAAAAGTTATTAAAAAAATAATTATATACATGTATATACATACGAGTACTACTAAGCTTAAAAAGAAAATTACTTGATTTTCCATTATCCCATCTTTTTGAATATATGTATCTCCTTGAATTTTAGACAAGTGCTGAAGTAATGATTCACCCTCTTGAATTCTGTATGGTATTTCTGCATTAGAATGTTGACCAAATAATTCAGCTACATCCAATGATGGTAATGTGTTGATACATTTTACATAAGATTCAATAGGGCCATCTTCAGGTATATAATAAGTTTCTAAGCTTGTTAACCTATTTCAGAAAACACATCTGATGTTCAACAAATTTAATGAAAGCAATGTATTTAATATTTTCAAAATGGTTTTAAATTAAATATTTTAGTGGAAAAGAATTCCAAATGAACTTTTGCTACTTGTGTGAAAGACAGCAATTCACAGAAATAGTACATAATAGCCAACAGTTTATTGATTAAGTTAATAAAATTTTTAAAAAGTTATAAATATTTTAAGGATTTTTGGTGGTCTTTATGATAAACAATGAATTTTTATGCATCATAACACTTGCCCTTAGAAATAATCAAGTTTATAATTTTTTTCCCAAAATTAAACACTTGAGTAAAGTTTTTAGTAAAATTTTACTAAAGAAAAGAGGCCAGGGGTTGAGATGAGGGGTTTGAGTTGTAGAATGAAAGCTTTACCAAGTTTTGAGTCTTCAACTCAAGCCCCTCCACTCACATATTTGCATACTGGGAAGTACCATTTATTTAGGCTTTTACCAAACTGTTACTATAAATTTAGGGGCTTAAGAATTGCCTCAAATATCTTCATAGCTCTTAGAACTGCAAAGGTTTTAATCTGATCCACGGGAAAACAACTCCATGCTATAATATCCTTTACACCAGGGGTCGGCAATGTGGTGCCCCCGAAACAATTTTAAAGTGCCAGCTGTTCAAATATAGATAAGTTCTGACTTTTAGACATTTGAACAACAAACACACACAGTTGTAATGAATAATTTAATTTTAAAAAATAGAAATCATAAAACCGTAAAAATCAAAAACTCAGCAGCCTTCTCTATCGACAACATCGCTCTCCCCTCACTATGAGTCAGCTTCTTTTTCCTGCTCTGAAATTGAACTCTCTTCGTGCTTCGACACATGATTGTGAATCTTTGTTTTCCAATATGAAATACTTAAAATCAAAGTACCGATCATGCCTCACTGAGATTCATTTGGACCAATGCCTGAGAAATGGGAATTAAACTTATGTGCCATATTACAACAGGTTGGTGGCAGATTTGCAATGTCAAATAATACCTTCATTATCAATTTTAAGCTTGTTTTGTTTAAATTAAAATTTAAATTTATGTGTTAAAAATTTCTGTCGAATTATTTTCATGTTTAAATATTAACCCCACCTCCTCTTCATCCAACAGTGCCCGCCGAACTCCCGCATTTCTGAAATATGCCCTCCTAGTAAAATAGGTTGCTGACCCCTGCTTTACACCAAATATAGTTGTGATAACACATTTGGGTAGAGAACATTCTTTAGGCATCTGTCAAATCTAGATGTTCATCAAACTAGCTAATGGTGAAATAGTCTTACTGATACTGCCATGGCATCAAAATAACTTTATAAGTCACTAATGAAACTACTTTTACTTTTAATCACAGAACCCCCCACATTTTAGCATTGTGAAACTCTATATGGTTTAACCTTGTAAAACTCACTACTTTTTAATTAACCACATGTTTTAGCATTCTAAAGATTTGGCTATTTCACTTGGCATATCGATCTATCTTTTAACTGTTACTCAAACAAAAGTTATTCTTTTACAATTGTCTGAAAAATTATTGTCCTTTTTAAAGTTAATGTCAAATTCTTTATTTAAATTATACTATAATGATATTCTCGGCAATAAATTACCAACAATTGTTTGATGAAAATACCTTAAACCTATTTAAATTTCATGAAGTCAATAGTGTATATGCAACAAAAATCTTTTCTTGATATTTTTTCTGATCCATTCCTCTGAATATAACAGTATCTGGGAGAAAACTTGCTATCAAGACACGCAAGGGGGGGATTGCTTGTGGTGTAAGCATCTGGATGGGGGAAGATATAAATGTGAGAAATAAATGAGGCCTATTTAATGATAATATTAATGACAAAAAATGGATTATAAATACAAGAAAACAGTTCACTCTCAACTTCAAGTTTATTTTGCATAACTGTTGATAGTATTTAATTAAACATTTACCAGTGTTGAGTTTATCACTGCTTTAAAATCTGACAATATCTTTGATGATAAAATAATTTATGTAATAATAAAATGAAATAATACAAATAATCTCCATAAAAATTCTTAATGGTGATATATGTCTGTAACTGTATTTTGATATTATCCAGTGGGTTAATTTGCAGATCTGAATACTATAATAATAAAATAAATAAATGTAAGAAAGTTGTTAAAAATTAAAAGCAGTTAGTTACAGCATGACTTTCATTTGCATTAATTCTATTTTCCATTTACTTTCAAGGCTATATGATATTGTTTAAAAGTATATGCATTTTAAAGCAATCAAATCAATTACACTTACTGATATTTAGTATTTGAGCATACTTCATCACAAAAGCATTGTTCATAATAAGTTATAAGAAGGTTTACATCTCTTTCATCAGTTATATGGTTTTTATAGCAAACATCTAAAATAGAATTTTTAAAAGCATCCCAAGGAGTATCTTGATATTCCTTGAAATATATCTGAAGCATTGTCACTGATGCCTGAAATTTAAATTTAACAAAAAATTTTACCGTGTTTTAGTTAATTGTTAATAAAGGAATGAAAGAATGTATTTCACATAACATTTACTATAGATAGTATACTTACCACATAGTACAAGTTATTTTTTATTGATAGGTATAATTTATATTTAAAATCAATAGAGTATTCTTAAAAAAAAAAAATAAAAACTTAATACCTTTTAGCTATCAAAGATTAATCATTCCTGTAGAAGTTATAGAGAGAACAATAATTTTCCAAAATTAATCCTAATTTCTCCAAAATTATATTAATTTTACTTAATTTTTTTAATCATATCACTTTAAGCAAATAAATAATACTTTAAAATGCAAATGAAACTAAGTTCATTAAATGAAATATTGAAAAATTCTAGTACTTAGATACATTACTGATATTCGTGTTCTATTCCTCTATTTTTTTCTTATGTTTGGATTTCAGAGAATAGGTTAATAATTGTTTCTATCCATATGTGGATTAATTAATGAAAACGGCTTGAGACAAAAATTAGTAAATTAAATCAACAGACCCATCCACACAAGCTAATATAATGGAGAGATTAAAAGAACTTCTGTTTGATCATTGTACTTAGTTTAAAATATTTATCAAGTTTAATGTCTTCAACACTGTTGATGTTTTCAACCTATTCCAGTGTACATAGAAATATTTTGACACATAAATTTAAAAATCTGCATCTGATATTTTAAAAAAAATTGTATGAACTAAAATTTCAAATAAATTCAAACTAAGTTAACATTTATCTGATTGTAAATAACTAATTTGTAATAAAAATCTGAAACATCCTGAAAATATAAAATTGAAAAACATTTAGAACCTTATTAATGATGGTGTTCAAATTTAAATCATGTATAATGAATTTAGTAATATTCTAATATTGGAAATCCAAATTTTAAAAAATCTTATATGGGATTTAAAATTTTAAAATACTGCATTCGTTGAAAACAAAGGAGGCTTACATTTACTTTAGAGCTTTAAATTATGTGCTTAAAAATTACATAAATTTTCTGCATATAAAAAATTTATGAGGATAAATGAAATCTGATGAACAATTTTTACCTTGAAATCTGCTACTGTAAAGTGATATTTAGCATTCCATCCTAGATTTTGAAACTTTTTTCTTTCAACAAGAATTGAGTGAAGAAATGACAGTGAAAAGAGCAAACTTCGATATTTCATTCCATTTCTTAATTGTTCATTGCTAAGAACATCTGTTTTGTAAAGTTTTAACATATTACCACGAACTCCCTGAAAAAAAAAGTAGATTTTAAATAAGATTGTTAATCTTGTTTATTCTTATAGAAAAATAACTTTACAGAAAGGTAAGTATTTAAAAATTTGGGTAAAAAGCATAAGTTAATAGAATTTTTTTTCTCATTCTTGCACAGTATTTCTTTGTTTTTGTTTTGAAGAGGATACAAATCAATAACATAAGCAGCACTGCTGATAATACAGCATAATCATATATTTAATATTAAAATCATTGAGGATATTCATTAAAAACTCATAGAATTTGTCTGTACAAAAATGACAGAAACATAATCAGTGATTGTTTTGCAATTATTAGCTGCAATATAAGTCACATTCTTATCGCTCTATAACAAATAAATTTATCATTTAAACTTAATAGTCAAAGGTTATCTAATACCTTGGGAGAATCAAGAGTTAGTACAACACTATTTTGCAAAATTGAAGCAGGGAAAGAATCTGTTGGTGAAGATCCAAGGAACAGACGGAATTCTGGGTTTACTCTGATTGATCGAAGTTTATCCACAATCTTTTCCAAAGCAGGTAACCAGCTGGTTAAAAGATGGCAGTTAAATAGAAATGCCCAGTAACCCTATATAACAATTTAAAAATACATATTTAAAGATAAAAATATAACATGCTCAATAAATACATAACACAAACATATACTCTTCATTAATGTGTTATGACAATTTAAAATGTTTAAATAACATGTAGCAAATAAGGCACATTCAACAAAAACAAGAAAACAAATAAAGTGGTAATACATTTTAACTGTATTTGTTTTGTCTTTACGCAGTCAATATTTTTACAATCACTTTAATGATGATGCCTCAAAGACATTCTTATTTTCCAAGTAGTACGTTTTGTATATATCAGTTTTTGACTCATTTTATTTTGACAAGTAATAAAGATCAAGTCCATAAAAATAATCTATCTTAAAAAAAAGAAGAAAAAAACTGACTTGTAGTTATAGCTAAATAATATACAGAGATACTGATGTAAGACACAGTAATTAAGTTTCATGCATTTGAGGATAATATTTGTGAAGTATGAACTATATGTCATTATTTTTATAACAGGCTAAAATAATGAATTTTTTCCTTATTACAAAATTTATTTCATTTAGAATTTTCATCTTACTTAAAACAATATATTTGTGATACAATATAAAGATGACATCTTTCAGATTACTAACTTCCAGAAAAGACTTGCAGAGGTTTAATCAGAATACTAAATTTCTGATGAGAATTTTATTTTGAAAAAATTAAATAATAGGTTTAAAATGTATTAGAAAGCAAATTAGAAGTAAATACCAAAGGTTAAATCAGATATTTATAAGAACTTTACAAGATGAATAAAATAATTACCAATTTAGCAGCATCTACAATAAGTTGTGCTGCTATAGACCCTTGACCTTGACCAAGAGAAAGGGCTCGATATCTTTCAATCATTGCAAAATTCTTTGCCAAATCTGCCACAATAAATTCCAAATCCTTGAAAATAAAAACATACAATAAGATATACTTTTATCTATAAAGTAAAAATAAACTAAAAAAAGGAGAAAATGAAAAAAGACTACTCACAACATCATCTGAAAGTGTGAAAAGTACTATAGGTTTACTTGTAACAGATTCTTTGACAACCTCTTTGAGACTCAAGTGAGGGTATTCTAGAAACCTAAAATAATATATATTTTTTACACATCACCCTAGAAATCAAAATATGTATGAAAATGTTTACATTTGAAATACTTTCCTAAATGGCAGCTGAACATCTATCATCATTTCTAAAGCATAATTTCAGAAAGAATATACAATTCTTACTATAATAAATTTCAAGTTAAAATTTTATTTTAATCTTTAAAATTAAAACAACATAAATATTATTTCATTTTTTATACATCTGTTTTATTAGGATAGCTAATCAGAAAAAAATATAAGGCATTTGCTTGAGATTGCAATTTTTTCCTCTTTGCAAAAATCCGTTTCTTTTTTTAAATTTTATCTAAATCTAAACAGGACATTTTAGAGTCACCAAACATTGTAAAAATCAAGATGTAAAGGCCTATGGTATTAAAATTTTAAAATATATAAACAGTTATTAACGCTTGGCAGTTGATAATGGTGATTACTCTTTCACTGGTCGGAAAAGTCAAAGTTACCAAACATAATAATGATTAAGATAGTATGATGCATATAATTAAAAATAAATATATAATTGTTAAACCATGATGTTCCATTTTATAAAGTGATTTAAGAGATAATTATATATTTAATCCCTGGCATGAAATGAACAACCATGGCAATTCTTGATTCCCAAACTTATAAGTAGACAAATCAAAAATCTCTAGCAAATATGTTGAAAATTAAAACTAATCAATGTTATATAATCAAACAAGACTACCACTAAACTACATTCTGAGGTTGCAAAATTTTGAATTTCTTACTATGATGCTTTGAGATGAGCACTACTTATGAATGGCTTGAACAGTTTTTAAAATAAGGATGTTTTTAAATACTATACTCTTAATTAACTAGCAACAGAAGAAACAATTATAAAACTCTTGAAATATAAAATTAACATTCTAACATAATTTTAGTTACTTTAGAAAGTATTCCAAAAGAGATAGACATACTAGTATCCCAATGCATATATCTCCATAAGATTTAATCCATATTAAATAAAATGTAAACAACTTTATAAAAATCAACTCATCATGGATCTACACAAAAAGAAATGAGAGAGATAAGCTAGCCCACAAAGGACTGTAATTACAGATTTACTCAATTTTACTCTCTGTAATTTATCTCGTGTTAAAAACCCCAAATAAGTTTCTGCTGATCCTTGGAATTTTTTCCATTTGTATAAGGGAAATGATGTGCCTTTTAACATATAGTATAGGTTGACATTTTACTCTAATTCTTCACATATCATTAAATTTTATTCAAGTATAGCTTACTGTTGGATCATATGCTGAAAATTAATGTCCTTAACAAGAGTCAAAATTTTAAATAAAAGCAAGAGTAAAAAAACTAATTGTTAAAATTAATATCTGCAAAAAAAAAATGCTATGAGACTTCTTTATAGCATGTAAAGAATTTATAAAAAGTTATTTTACCAATAATAAAGGCAAGAATATCAAAACAAAAACAATACAATAAAAATTTACCTCTTTCCAAAATTATTGAGGATGAAGCCTCTTACACAGGTGGTGATTCTATCAACTCGAAGGCAACGAATGATAAGAAGTTTCTCAAATTCATTACATACATTCCTCCAATTTCCTTTAAAAATCATGCAAAGTGAATTGTGCACACAACAAAACTAAGAGTATTAAGAAAAAAAAATAATTAAAAATAAAAGAACAAACTGTGCATCAGTTTACCTGGAAGAAATACTTTTTCTGGTTCAGCTGTTAAGTACCACTCTTGCCAATTCCTTGAAAGTTCATCAAATGACACAGTAATTCCAATGAACTTTGGTAACCGCTCTAACTGAACAATAAGTTCCCAACATTTCTGGGGTAACCACTGAGAATAAGGATTAGGTGGATCTGTTGTTGGATCATAAGCCTATAGAACAAACTCAATTACTATTAAAAAAAAGTTATTTTCATAAATGATAAATTGAGTTTACTTTTACAGGAAGGCCAAAACCAGTCTAGCAGCAATTAAAAAGGAAAGTTTTATTATCTTTAATAGAAAACCTCAAATAAATAAGTTACTTTTTAGCTACATAAGTATATATTATTAACAATATCTAACAAAGAAAGAGAAGAAAACTAGGTAAAGAAGATAGATTACTCGTCCTCCATGGATGAAAAATTCATATTCATCTTTATCCAAACTTCCTTCACCTTTTAAAATTCTGGCACACATGTGAAATGATAGAAGTAAAGAATGCTTTTCACTCACACATCTGCAGGCATATCTGTGAAAAATTTTACATTAAATATTTATAATGGATGAGCAAATCTCTAAATTGAACCTATGTATGAGTTATATAGACATACAAGCAACTAAAGAAAAGATCAATAAATGAATTACAAACAACTGACCACTTGTAATTTTTTCTACTATTCCATTATTAATGAGTAAAATATGTTTAGTTTCCCCTTATTAAATAACTAAAATGCTAATGTAACTTAAATGTTGGTATACTAAAGTGCTATTATTTTCAATCCACATAATAATTTTGCTTGAAGGAGTCCTGTTTACTGTATTCAAAGTTTCACTATGATAATGATCTCGTAGCAAAGTGAAATTATGCTAAGCATAATATTTCAAAACTGGTAAAGTTAGAGTATTTAGTACACAACCTTACCATAGAAGAATTATTTTTTGTCACTTTCTCTCTAAACTTAGAAAATAAACTATAGTTCTAAATACCTTTAGTACAAAGATACTTTTGATGCCCGACAGTTACCTCTAAAAAGTAAAGTAAGTCTAAAGGAATTCTGTTCTCTTATGAGTTTGTCATATATATTATACTGAAGAATAAAAACAAAATAAGAAAAACTAAACAACATTGAACAGAGTTATGTAAGGAGATATAATAATGTAAGTAAATCTTGTGAGTAATCTTGTAAAGTAAGAAACTTTCATTTCAATAATATTGTACAGAATGTTTAAATTTTTAGAAACAGGTACTTGTAAACCCCTTTAAAGACTACTCTAAAAAGGCACAGCAAAATAATCAGTTATAAATGACAAAAAAGTATTAAATTGTTGTTTACATAGTTTTCTTCCAAATCATGTCAGATGATGACTGGTTTTATAGCTAAGGTCTGAGGAATGGTAAATTATGGTGGAGAGTAACAGAACAGCTTGTTTCCATAACATGATAAAATATTAATGCAACCATTTTCTTTTGGTATCCATAAATAAGATAGAATGAGATACCTCTCTGATAAAAAACCCCAACCATAATTGTAGTAGGAAATTAATGATTTGCACTTTTCTTACCAGACAGGTATGTAATTAATTATAAAAGGAATAACAAATCTGGGGGAATATTTTCTTAAGTTCTTGTGAATGCTTGAAGTTATAAGTAGATATTTTTAATCAAAGAGAGACATTTAGTTCATGACAGTTAAGATGAATTTTATTCATTCATGAAGAAATCACTGACTTGAATTCCACCAGTACAAGTGTACTTGAAGGAAATTACATTTGTAGCAAAAGGAATGTTTGAAGAATTTCTGGGTATAAAGAATAATCTCCAATTTTCAAAAGAGCTCCAATTGAGTGCAATCCTTAAAAAAAAAAAAAAAACAGTGGCTAACAAAGAGAATCTGACATGGTTTACCTAATCTTCTTCCATACATACAGAAGAAACAATCTGAAGGCAGGTGTTCCTTTTTCGCTCTGTTGTACTATGACATTATAAAATTCCATTTGGAAAATCTTTTTTTATAAAAAGTTTTGAATTACAGTAACACTGTTTAATAGACAATATCCTATATCAGAATATTAATCCAGAATATGCTTCAAATTTGATATGGATAGCAAAGAAAATTTTTCACGTTCAATATATGTGTTATTATAGTCAAGATTTACGGTATAATGGTTTTCTCAGCACAATGCAAATGTGAATAATACATTACAATCAAGAAATAAAATTTTCCAGGATATGAAAAGCATTTGAAAACTCAGAACCTTTTACTATGCAATTATTTTATATATATTAATTGTTTGTACATATATCATTAATACAGGTGGCTTTATAATCAATATTCTACAATTAAACTTGAAATACATTTTACTGGAGATGTCAGTATCATTCTAAATGTTGTTTCTACATTCTACAATACAGTACTGTAATGATTATTCTAATTTTATAATTTTAATAACATAAAGGAAAAAGGTAATTGCTATTTAATACTGAATATGTAAATTAAAATTATAGAGTAAAACAATATGATTCAATAATTTATTTAATCAATATCTCATGGATCTGCCTCCAATGAATACTGACATCTTTTAAATGACCAAATTTACATATAAACAGTGCATGCCTTTAATCTCTCTTTTCATAAACAGAAAACATTAAATTGTAAGTTAAAAGCACAGTGTAAATTTAATAATTTCATAAAATTTTATCTTTTAAAATTTCTAAATTTTAAAGTTTAATTAGTGTCGGAGGCAGCATGTAGGAGGGAGTTAAAGAACTTAATTATTATACATAACTACAATACATTAGATATGGAAAAGATTAATAACACAGAATATTAATTGGTTTCTTACTTGAACACTGCATACTGGTGATACAGTTTCAGTTTCCTTAGCCTTCTTTTCACATCAGAATCTTTAGGAGATTTATTGATTGAATCCAGAAATAAAAGAATATAAGACTCCAAATTAAATACATATGTTGAATTGATGGAATCATATCTGATAAACAAAATATAATATTGCAGCATTCAGAGCTGCAGGACGGTATTTCTAGAAGTAAAAAAAAATCAAACTATAAATTAATATGCTTTCTGTATTCTTTATTTCATCTTACCAAGAAAGGATGTAACAGTTAAAGAAAAAAAGAAATATAAAACAAAAATTGCATTTGTCAATAATTTTTTTGAATCAACACTGATATACAGTTGATGTTCCTAAATTTTTCTAATTAATATTATAAAAAAGTTAACGTTTTACTTCATTTTAGCATTAAAAAGTTAGAATTTTATATACCTTTATGGTCAGTTCTAATAACTACAATAAATTCAGTGGATTATACTCACTGATAAAAATACATGACACAAAAATTCTCTAAAAGATATTGATTATACACATGTTATAATATCAGTAGGAACAGCCTGACTTACTTCTCGAGCAGTATCAATAACAGTTTCAGTTTTTTCATTGGATATCAGTTTTTCCTCAACTTCAATGGATGTGGATTTGGATGTATTAAGAGCTTCCACTAATAATTCATCATCTAATAGTGAACCTTGCGATTCACTTAGTAACCTTTATAGGAGAAATGCACACAAAATGAATTATATAACCTCAAAATCAAGTCAGAATTACAATTTTACAAACCAATAATTTTACTATTTCAGAAAACTGAATGAGTCATATATGCATATTGATTAATATAGTGATTAAATAAAGTGATACGCTATGTCAGCTTGATTTAAAAGTATTAAAAAATTAAAACAAATGTTTAATAATTTCATGTAATACATTAGAATTAAATCAAAACTTTAACTGCTTCCTCTTAAAAATAGAAATAATATTGTTTACTTCAATATAGTATTTTCAATATCTAACAGCTGCTTTTTACTCTCTCTAATGCTTTTTACAAGCTTTTCTTTTGTTATTTCCAAATCAGATCTTTCATTTCGAACAACTAAAGGCAATAACTGATCTTCTAGGCCTATGAAGAAGCATACATTAGTGAGCATGTGCTTTGATGTAAAAATACATTACAAATTAGGATAAGATCATTTTCTGAGCAGAATATAAGTTATATACTATAAGTTATATACATAGATACTATCTTGAAGGATTTTACATCATTTATTGTATTTTAAGTAATGCAAACAGTTTCACATATACATAGCATTAAGCAGATTATAAATGAGAATAATTTATGGAAAATAAATTTTCAAAAACATGATAAATGTAATGTATAGCATTTCCTATTACATATTTATGTAATACAACTATAAACAACCTAGTGAACTAACTGCCAAAAGTAAGTCAAGAAAAAAGAAAAGAAAAAAGATGTGAATCTAACTCATACTAATAATTTGTACCGATAAATTGAAGTAAAAAATATACATTAAAATTTCTCCTCCCCTTTTCTCTCAACATTAAAGATATTAATATAAATTTAATAATCATGATATTAGCTATTGACAGAGTTCTTTCAATTTAATAATAACATTGACTAAACCTCATGCCGAACAAATATGCTATATCAGTAGTTCCAAATTAAATACCAAAAAAATTCAAACACCTAGAAGAATAAAATGCTTTGAATACTCTATATGAAGAAAATAATCACAAAATATATATTAAAAAATGTATGAAGCATTACAGACAACTCTCATAAACAGATCATGCAAATTTATAGGTACTTTAGGATAAACTATGGAATTTTATAATTATAATATAAGAAAATATTCTAAAGATATGGATAATTATCAACTTCAATTGTAAGTAAAATTAAAGAAAAAAGTAATTATAAAAAGATAACATTAATAAACTATCATGAAAAATTTAGATTTTTTTTTACCTCTGTGCTGAATGTATACACCTGATTCTCTTTTTGCACGGTTTTGAAATACCATGGTCCAACAAAAAGAACTGATTATTTTTTAAACTTTTTAAAAAACTTTAACATGGTTAAAAAGTCTAAAAAGAAAAAAATATTGAGTGCAATGTTATCCACGTGATTTCAGAGACTGTAGATGATTCACCATTAGTCTATAATAGTGATGATGCAGGTATGGTCTGCATGTACAATTCTAGAAGGCTACAACTAGCCAATAAACAAAGAAATAATTTTCTTACAAATGATGATAATGTCGAACAAGCAGTGCAATTCCAAGATGATTTAAAAATGATTATGGCATGTTATGAAGAACTAACAAAAACAAAATCACAGCATCTGATAACCGAATTCGTATTCAAAACCGGTGGAAAAAAAGAAACACAAGATGTTCATTTTATTCAAGATACACTGGTAGATATATCGCCATTCAATATTTCCAGTGACAAGAATATTTTGCCACTGAAAATGACAGTAAATGGGCACTTTTATTGTCTATACGGGCATGTTTAGTAGTGACTCTGAATGACTTATGTATGAATGTATAAATAAAAAATACATTCAATTTAATTTTTCACCATGTGTAACAGCCACACTTTTTCAATTCAAATATTAACCCGTATAAACATAATTAAAATAAGATTTGTGGATTGGCTCTTACATATTTATTCAAGTTCAGTCGATCAAATTCAAACTTCATATGAAAATTAACGTTTTTTTAAAATTAAGTTTATTTGGATGGAACCTATCTCCAATTTTATATGTTCACTGTATCTTTATTTACACTTTTTTCTTTTGGCATGCATGATAGTCTCTGGAACGTATCCCTCGTGCAGAAGAGGTGTATTCTCTAAAGATAGTTATATTTATTATTACAGTGAATGTGAAATTGTTAATTAAAATAATCAGCTATAAAGTTTCTGGATATTTTATATATCTGTTAAAAAATGCATAAACAAGTTGCTAGAAAAACCTTTTTAATTGAAAGACCAAACTAATTATGCCTTTCCAAAAAGTAAAATTTCATTTGATTAATAGTTCTACCTATTTTTTAAATAAGTCAACTGTATTAGTGAAGAAATTTTTATAGGGTTCAGAAGAACAAAAAAATGGTGTTCATAAATTGATGTTTATCTGCATGTTAGGTTGCTGATCCTCATCATAAAAGTCTTATTTACAGGTACAATTTTAACAAAAATGAATATAATCATAAAAAAATACATATATGATAAATATAGAGTGCAAAATAATAGTAATAGTAATAATAATAATAATAATAATAATAATATACACCTTTTTCTTTAATAGTAAAGTTTATAATGCATATTATGTTCATAAAAGCATGTGAAAACTGAGGATTTGAGGATTTTGTTGAAATGTACAAATGAAAGTTTTTATGCACTTTCAATTCCTTATTATTGAAAACAATCATAATGGTTTTCATCAGTTATATTTAACAGTGGTACCAAACTGAATCAAGTTGTACATTCATCATTTGAAGCAAAACAGGATATCCATCAACAATGCAGTTTTCTAAGATGGAGATACACTTTGATTCTTGAATATCACCAACATTTTAAGCCTGTAATAACAGATTAATACAAATAGCATTATACCCATTTTATAAAAGTTATTACAAAGTATGTCTTTGAAATTTTGCTAAATTTAAGCAGATTTCACAATAATTAGGAACAACATTATACAGATGCATAACCGTGAAAATCAGGCCTATTTGTTTCAGATATTGCTTTTGATTCAAAATATTCAGGATTTAATAACGGAAGCATGGTGTAGTATATGAGTAATTAGATTGCTTTTTTTTGATCAGTTATAATGAAGATCTTATACTTAAGTTTAACACCTAATGTTGATAACATGGATGGATTTGTGTCCTAACAGTTTCATTTGAATTCAGTTATTATATTGGGATTGAAAAATTACTAAATCAATCTTTAAAAATCTCATGCCTTACACAGTTTTGCATGAAAATTTATGCATTAGACAGATAGTCACATAAAAATCATTGAGGACATTTATAAAGTTCTGTTATTGAAAGAACCTTAAATGTAAAATTATTCAAGTGTAGTTAGTTTAATTTTTAAAAAATATATCCTACTCTCAAGTAAAGCACTGTTTATGATTCAAAATGCCATGGAAAATGTGGGTTTAAATAGTTGCAAATTTAATAATTTATCTCTTTCATTTAAATATACTTTTTAACAGAACAAGCAGTTTTCTATAAATATATCATAAAGAACAGTAACTTGAAAAAAAGGGATAAAAACACCTAAAAAGGAAATTATCAAATTTTAATCATTCTTTTATAAACAGCTTAAAAATTTATGCAAAATTTTATATATAGTTATTTTATATTTTTGTTGAAAAGAACAAGAAAAATAAAACTTCCTGCTATGTCCCTTTCTGTCTATATATATTTTACCTTACATTTTTAAATGAACATACATATTGACCCTTCCCCCCCCCCCTTTTTTTTTACAAAAAAGTAAGAGTGAATGGGAAAAAAAGTAATTATTCTTCTGGATTGTGTAATACTTAATTGTCAAGATTGTAGTGAATGATATATCTGTACGTCAGGGGTAAACCATCATAAGTGAATTTTCTTCAGTGAATTTTCCAATTTTTCAGGAGAGCTTTGTGATGACATCTCATCAGGACTTACATATGCAATAGTTTATAAGTCTATATTTCACCCACCATCTTGTTTTGCAAATGGGACAGTTTTCCTCAAAGAAGCTCCATCCAAAAGGAGTCACTTACAATAAAAATATTGAAAATGAAGAAAAAATTCACTTATGATTTACCTCTGACGTACAGATATATAAGTTTAGGGGTAACAAACAAACAAAAAAAAAAAGCTTCATAAATTCTGATTTCTGAGGTTTGAAATAGATGCAAAATGAAACATAACTCCTAACAGTTTCATTTGAATTCAGTTATTATATTGGGATTGAAAAATTACTAATCTTTCTTTAAAAATCTCATGCCTTACACAGTTTTGCATGAAAATTTATGCATTAGACAGATAGTCACATAAAAATCATTGAGGACATTTATAAAGTTCTGTTATTGAAAGAACCTTAAATGTAAAATTATTCAAGTGTAGTTAGTTTAACAGCAGTACACAAAATAGATAAACACGAACACTTAACATAACTAAGATGCAGTGAGACATAACTAACAGAGAGAGCACAAACACATTTTAAATTCTATCCATTTCAATTATATTCATAAAATTTTAAAATAATGTTTTTACCAAAACAGTATAAACTTTATTTTAATTTATTTTAAGAATTCTTTACAAAGCACTAATTTTTTTTATATATACCTATAAAAAATTGTCAAATGAAAAATATTAAAATGCCAAATGCTATCGTATTGTGAAATCAAAGTTTCTGTGAACTGTCTCATGAAAAAATTCTATTTTTATTTGTTCTTCCATTCTCCAAAATCATTTAAAAGTCTAAATAAATTGTTATATATTAACATGCACAATATATATCATTATTTTTTATAATAACATATGAGACAGGACAGAACAATTTCTTTTCTTGCAATAAAGAAAGACTTTAAAAGTAAAAAGGCCTATTTTAACTGGAATGAAAACTTAAAAAATACATAAAAAGTGGAATACAGACTAAAAAAATTATTACATAATGATTCAAAACAAGTTTTGAGAGAGAGTCATAAAATTTTTCATAAATTAATTTCAATTATAATGTTACAAAATTATTATGATAAACATTTTGAAATTGCTTGGTATGTTATTTAATGAAACAACACATAATGGAGTTTTTCACAAAGAAGAACAGACAAAGGGATTTTTTGCAGAGGGCAATTTCAATAGGAAAGATTCTTGTATATATGTTTCATTACAAATGCTAGAGCAGAGCTTTCATACACAAATAATAAAACACATGAAATACCTGTTTCATTTCCATATTTTTGATCCATTTTACTGCCTGTCCTTGTGGATCAATGATAAATGGACAACAAAAACTCTCTGTGACAATAGCAGCACTTTCATGGGAATATTGATCCTTTGGTAATCCACATATAGTCCATTCTGTCATAATAGTTTCATCAGTGAAAAAATCAGCTAAATAAAAATCAGCACTGAACAAAATATCTTTTTCAGTAATCTGAAATGTAAAACGACAATAATTATATCTATCTAATCAGCTGAGGACAAAGAATTGTGAATTGTTTAAGAATAAAAAATACAGCTATAAAACAAAGCATAATTACGAATTTAAATAAATACTTAAAATGTATTTTTTCAGTTAAAAGTTATACATACTTTGTAATATAACATATCCACAGTATTTAATTGAACAATTGTAAATAACAGATACATAAACATGCAAATGCACTCTTATGGGCTAAAACTGTTATCACGATCATTCTCATAAAATTTAGTTTTCTGACATAAAAGGTGAACACTTGTACATGTTTTGATATAAGCTTCATGGGATAACTGAATGTACTTTGAAGTTTGTACTTTCAGTAGTGAAAAATATCCTAAGGTTTAGTGATGTGGTATTAACATCACTTAATAACAACAGTTTATAAATTATTCCATAATTATTACATAAGTTTCAAGTTCTTACAATGCAGCAGATAACAGAGGTGAAATATTATAGAAATAAAATATTGAAACCACATGTCTACATTATATGTCTCATAAAGATGGAGATTATTATTATTTCACATCTGTCAAGTAACTGCATTATCTGTAAAGCTATACTTGGAACAACACCTATTTAGACAAGGAAGAACACATGAGGATTTGAGATGCTAATCAGGGCATAACAATATCAACGTTTTCATCCCTACTCCTGCTTGTTTTCACCTATTGATGAAATCACTTGTTAATTAATTTCACTATGAGACAGTGTTTGCATATATTCATGAGTTTGTTTCTCCAGAAAGTGCTATAAATGAAAAAGATCTCAGGCTAGATAGATACATGATGGAGGATACTCCTAGCTTGAGATGTGTAGAAAACAGAAACTTTTATAATAATAGCAAATGTAACTTTTCAGAATGTTCTTCATATGAGTCAATATATTCCCTGAGTAGCAACAAAATAATACAGTAACATCATGCTAAGAAAATGTCAGCACTAGAGAAGTAAGAAAGTTTAAACAGCATATAAATTTTTAAAATTTTAGGAAACATGCCCACATACTACCTAATTAGTTTAATTATAGTAATATGAATAAATTTGGCAGCATAGAAACTTGCCCAAGTTCATTCAACAATCATGAATCTGTCTTTTCCAAGTTTTAGACACTTCAGTTTAAATAAAACACGATAAAAAAAAAAACAGGAGCAATAATTTTAATTCCAAACTAAGAGTGACACGCAAAAAGAACACAAAATATCATGACTAATTTGGCTTAATAAAATTAATTGTACAGGGGCAACTTTAATGAATGCCAATTATTAGCCCACAAAAACTCTTGGTTGCCAGTTTATCTTTAACAAAGGTCACATGCATTTTTAAAGCTCATTGGGCACACAAATAATTACTCAGATATGGTCTTGACAAAAATTCTAATTGTAACAGATCATGCAAAACATTGTAAATTAGGCTTATATTTGAAAAAAAAGTACTGAATGTAATTAGCAGCATATATGTACACATACCTGAGGAAAACGAATTAAAAGTGTTGTAACTGTAAGTGAGGTACAAATAAAATGATAAAACTATTAACAATCACTCTCAGGTCCAAATAAGTAAAAATATTGATTTATACACATATTATACACATGTAACCAAGAAAGATACAATCAAGATTTATTTAATACATTATTATATATCAACTTAGCAACATATGACAATATTTGGAGAATGCTGCTGATGACTTCCAGTTTTTCATGTATTACAAAAATTTGCATTTTCTGTGATCATCTTTAATATCAATTATAATATTAGCAGGTTATACAATTACAATTTATGAAATAATTCAAGAGTTATCACATATGAATGGGCCAGTAATGTAAATTGACATTAAAGAAATCACTATTTTTATGTATTTAACTTTCATTAGACATGAATTTTTTTTCCTCCAAAAGTAAAATACTTTGCAATATGATCTAATTACAAAGTTATATATATATATATATATATATATATATATATATATATATATATATATATATATATATATATATGTGATAATATTATTAATAACCTTTAATCACCTTTTCTGAACTTTCTTTCTCATCTAGTAACCTTTCCGACGCCTTGGCGAGATGCTCCGCTTTTGCCAATACTAACACTCTCTGCCAATTCCTGGCAACCTCTTTGACCTAATTCTATTTTCACGTGCTACAATTTAGATGCAAAGCTGGCTTCAAGTGATTAAGATGTGTCGCTGTTTTCATCTAATAAACTTCAGTTATTTGTTATGATTTGGAATCTTTTTGTTATGGCCTCGATTGCAGTATTTTCAGGAGATGGCCGTTTCGGGACATCTCATATATATATATGCAATGAAATTTATCTATGGTGGCCAGTAATGGTCCTAAAAAAAGTGGCTATTGAAAAGAGGTTTCTTCCATAAAATTGGTTTTATGGAGGCTTTAATTGGCTCTGCCCAAAATATGACCATTTAGAGGGATGGCGGGCTAGAGAAGTTTCATGGTATAAGTATAATTATATTACAAGATACTAACTTTTCTTTTCCATATACTGCCTGTCCTCATTCTAATATATGGATCATGTGGCCCTAGATATGCTAAATAACCAGCTGCTAAGAAACTATCTCCAGTAACAAATTTTTTCTTTTCTGATAGAGCCTGGAAAAATATTAACAGTTTTATGAAATACATACATTTTTGTGCACATGCAGATTTATATACATAATTATATGCATACATAAACAAAATATGTGTGTAGACACACATATAAATAAATATATACATATGTTGTTTGTTGTTTGCCAATGCAGGGCACTTATCAATCAAGACATTCGTACATACTCTGCGATAATCATTGGTTGCTTTCAATTGGGGCACCATATAAGTAAACCAATACCACACCCTGGTGCCACCTCAATATTGACCAAGCATCCCAAGGAGTGACATCTGGGGGAGGGAGGCTCGTATCATCTCCAAACCTATCTGGTTTCATAGAAGGACTTACCAGTCTACAGATTTAACATGCCCATATTACATGTATTTTCTAGTTCAAAGACAAACATGCTACCATTAGGCTACCTCAGGCTCATATATATATCTGTATGACGGGGGTAAAGGACACCAAATCCATTTCTTAAAAGTAGATTGTTTAACTTTATTCCTTCATTTTTTAGCACTATTTTCAGGTAGAGAAAAGCTATTAGTGAATGTTCATTACAGAAGAGACCTTGCCCATTGAAAATGGCACCATGCCTATCATTGTATCAAGGTAAAAAGCAGTAAGTGGATTTCTTTAAGCTCTCCTGTGAAATTCAAATATTGTGACATAGTGTTCTATACCTCTAAGGTACAGATATATGTGTGTGTGTCACGTCAGCCTGACTACTCTTCAGATCTCTTAAAAGTTAAATAATTATAATATACATATAATAGTGTGTGTGTATGTATCATTGAATATACATACCTTTACACACACACACATTCAGTCACTATTCTTAATTACTACACAAGTTATTTTAATTTAAGAGTCATTTCAACAAACAGAAAAAACAAGATTTTCGTTGGTAACACAAGATTATAATTTGCTTAATCAATGATTTGTTAACTTATAATTGCCAGAAATATTTAAACAGGTTTTCTTAATATTAACTGTGGATCAATTCTTTTAAAAGTATTGGATTAATGTTGAATCTAAAGTTAGATTAATCATCTGTACAGGAAAATGACATTTTTATGACAGATTAACACCCAATACATAAATGTTGGTTGACTGAATTTTTTTTCTTCCAAGGTATATAATACAAGCATCAAAATAAGAAAAACACAAATAGTTTACCCATGGTATAATTCACACCACATTTTGAGGAAGATTCAATTCACTCCAATGTAGACAAGTTTAACAATAAAAAAAATTCCATTACCAGTAAAACTCTACAATAATTCTGTTCATGGAATCTTTATTTTCAGTATGTTCATCACATATATCCTTCTGGCAATCTTATAATAGTCCACACTTTTTTCTTAATATGCTGGAGATACAAACTATTTTTTTATGCTTTCTATTAAAGGCAGTTTTTACAAAATTGTGCAACATCTATGTATTGTATACTCACAAGAAATTTATTACTCCATCTTTCTTTCTCTGAACTTAGCCCTTGCATAATGCTCTTGGCCCTTTCTAACTTTAATGCAAGAATTCTAGCAGTTCTAGCATATTCTTCCTTTTTCTGAAGGAGCAATTCATGCTCTCTCTCTAGTTGTTCAATGATTGCTTTAAGCTGTAATTAAAAGTAAGTTATGAATTGTCAAGAATTGTGTAAAACAAAAAACAGGTTATATGAATCCTTTTGATTCAAAGAAGTAAAATATCCTATACTAAAAACAAGATCTTGAATAAATTTTATTCAATGAAAAATTTATTTAATTAAATTTAGTTATAGTTATGCAATACTGAAAATGTGATTCATTAAACATTGGTTTTTAATGAACTAAAAATTAATGATAAAAATATGTATACCGAATAAAATTTCATAAAAATAAATTTTAAACAAATATGAAAAAATATTTTTTATTATAAATATTTCATTGATATCTTGTAAATGTTTCATTGGAAATAAAGAGATAATGAAAATGAAAGAAGAATAAGTTTATAAAAATCCAATAATTTATGTGTTATTTCCTACATAAAAAATCTTATTTTCTCTTAAATATTTATAGAACTATACACAAAGTTCTTAGACCTATAATTTTTCTACATAAGTGGAAAAGCAAAGTAAAAAAATTTAATTTGGCTTAAGTCACATAAAAAAATAAGTCAGAGATAAAAATACGATTAAAGAAAATTAAATCCCCTCCATAAATATATTTAAAAATTACAAAAAATTATTATAAAACAATAACAGAGTAAAAAAAATGGTGGCATAATTTTTTCCAAAGCAATATATTTTAGGTATTCAGATCCACCAAGCAATAATGAAATACAAGTAGAAAGAGAAGACTTGAAAGTATATTAGTCCATTTACTTAAAAACTCAAGGAAACAGATTTAAGAAAATATGACAATCATTTCCACAGAGAGAACTCTCTAGTCTCCATGTAGTTTTTGTATGTCTAACAGAATGAATGGAAATTTCATGCTAGATCTTAACTTTATCAATCCTCTGTGAAATAATAGTATAATTGATAAAATTCATCTCAATTGCTCATTCTTATTCATGCTATAATTTTAATTATTTATATCTTTACTTTTTTATCTGATACAAAATCATTAAGAACATTGTGTGTCATTATGAAAAAAGGTAACAGTATAACCAGAAAAAATTCAACAAAAAAGTCAATATCTAGAACAATGACTTAAAATATGAAATGGATTTAATAGCACTTACAACAATATTAAACTTATAAACAAGTGATAATATAATTTTATTATTTCCTTTACAAAATATCATAAAGTACTGATAAAATATTCTTAAAAAAAACAAAAGCATTTAAAACATATCAGAAACATATACGTAAAAACTTTCAGCTTACTTCCTCTAATTCTCTTAATAAAGCAGCTAAAATTTTTTGAAGTCTATCAAGTTCTTCTTGAGCTATTCTAAGTCTTTCTTTCTTAGGTTTCACTTTCCTAAAACACATATGAACTCTCATAAAAGCATATTATAATAATATATGTGTATTTCAGAGTTTTCAATTTATTACTTTGTGTTGGTAATAAAACATTAAATAGCTTTATTGCCTGTAAATTATTAACATCAATGGGTTTTAATCAAGGGTTTCCCTAAGTAATGTGAAATACTCACATAAATTCTCTCTATTAATAAAGAAATATTATAGCAAACTTATAATTTCATTAAGAGCTATATCAACAATAACAGAGTAAAAATATAGTGGCATAATTTTTTCCAAAGCAAAGTATTAAGATATTGAGATTTAAACATTTTATCTTTTCTTTGAAACTCAGGTAACATAAGAAAAAATATTAATATTCCCAGTACAATTAAACAGATTGGGGTAAAAGAGAATTCAGTTTCTAATATTCATAGTACAAATTCACACTGTCATTTTTTTCACATATTACATACTTATTTAAACTACATTATATACATGCATTAGGTGTTATAATGAATTAATTTATTACAAGAGTTGATATATTAGTTAGTTGATATATTAGTAGTAATTAACAAACTAATTATAACATTCAAAATATCCTTAAACAGTGTTTAAGGCATTTGAATTACAAGATGCAGTTTGCATGCCTCTACTACTTGCAATAATGGTTATGCATTTCTCACCAGTTATAAGCCTGCTCTAAATTCATATTTCCCAAAACACTCAACAAAGTTTTACATTTCTGATCATAATATCTTCAGATGTTAAAGGAAAATTAATACCTCTCCAAGAAGCTCCAGAAAAACAAACACACTTTTACCCTTTTATTATATATTGGGTATAAAAAGAATAAATATGAACACAACCTATCAAAACTTGTGACCACTAAAAATATTCACTATTACAAAGAATGAATGTGTAAAATCATACTAATTCATAGGTTTGTAGACATGAGATATCATCACATAATATAGATTTATAAATATTACTTTCTTCAAAGTAATTACTACAGGTTGGTAGAATTGTTGGTTTAGTTTATTAGAATTTATTGACATGCTTCTTGAAGGGAATGCCATCATACTGCACTTTCTTACAATGTCTTTTATCCATGAATTCTTACAGCAGTTTGATTGGCAAAAGTATCAGATAGCAGCAGGGTCATCCCATGATTTAATGTTTAGTTGTATTTGCAAGTAAATTTTGAACAGTTGTTTAGAATGCTTATGGTCAATGTCTCACTGGAATACAAAGTTATTACCAACCAGTCAAAGACCAGAGGATACAGCATGGTAGAGTGACACAATACCAATGCTGGTTCAAAACAGCCTCCACTTTCTAAATGTCACTTGTTTTATTTCCTGCAAAATATTATACAAATATGCTAAACATTCTGTGTCTTACTGCCAGCACTATAAATCAATGCTCCCATTTTATGGTATACAAAAGACCACTGCTTAGATCCAAAGATTTCAAACTAAGATTCATTACCCATAGCAACCTCTTCCAGTTGTTTATGTCCAATTAAAATGCAGCATCCTCTACCTGATTCTTGCCTTTGTTTTTATGCTTTAACAAAGGCTTTTTTCATACAAATAGACTATGTAGGCTTGTTTTCTGTAACCTCCTATGAACAGCTGAAAGAGGATGTGGTTTCTGTTTGGTTTCATTCATGTATGTTTGAAATGCAGAGGCCAACTCTGCAATCTGTTTGAATTGTCCTCGCAAGATGGCACTGCTCTTTGCATTTACCTCTGCCTTAGTAGGCAGTCAAAGTATCAAAAGTATCCTGTAGCCACTTAAATGCATAATAGATGGAAGTCTTGAAAATTTCTGCTTTTTTTCACTATTTCCTGTTCACTCATCCTTTTTTTCAGAGTGACTTTGCAGCTTTTTTGGAACAACAATAGAATGATGAAAATCTATCTGATTAATTTCTTAAATTAAAGCCACCAGTAAAATATCTTTACACTCTATATTGTAGGTTCTAACAACTTGAATGCAACATGAACTAACATAAATAATTTTCTTACCTCCACTTTAATGCATGGGTAAAAAGCCAACTACCAATGAAAAAACAGAAATAGTGATGATAAGCTTTTAAGTTATTTTAGTTATCTTGTCAGTGAGCCCATTCAGCTGTTAACTTAATTGTGATTAATTTAAAGCCACTGAATAATTTACATTGATTTCATCGGTGGTTTGAAACTTTTGACTGCTAGTGTATGTGATGAAAGAACAAATGCATGGCGTGTATCCATGCACAAAGTGACGTTAAAGAGCAAAATATTCAATATTCTAAGAAACCTTACTACCTTGGAAGGAGATGAAAGGCATATGGAATATTATGAAAACTGATTGAAATTGTTAGACAAGTTTTTGAAACATGACTTATTTATATGGGGTGTAGAGAGGATACAATTTCTACAAGAACAGGTGGCTTAGCATAACTTTTTATTTCTCCAATATCTCTTTTATTGAGAGCTTATAAAGCCTAAAAACATCAGTAATCAGGAAATCAATTATATTAAATTACAAATAATAAAATAATTTTTTTTCTTTCTCATGAGAATATTTGAATCATCACTTAAGTCAATTATATATACTCTATATAATTGAGTTTTTTTAATTTTTTAAAATAACAAGATTCAATATAGATTTTATTTTATGTAAGATTTTTATTTTCGAGAACTGAGAAAAATTTAAGAGATATTAAAGTTTAAATGATAATTTAAGAATAACAAAATGTCATAATATAAGAAAAATCTCACTTATATATTTCTCCATACAAATGCATTGCATGTACCCAGATACAAAGTGACTTTGCTGCAACAGATACTTTTCCAATTATATCAGGCTGAAATTCAGGTTTACGAATATATTTTCCCACTTTAGCTAATGCTGAATCTGAGATATTATCTCTATCATATTCTATGAGTTCTTTTAGAAATGAAGGACTTCCTATTTTAAGAAGAAATAATTATTGTCACAACACAGTGTAATTTAACAAATTAATGAATTGTGTTTTCACAAAAATATGTAAATAAAAAACAATATCAAAACCTAGCTGTCTTTTTGCTTCAGCCCAGGATGGTTCTGAGTTACGAAGAATCATTACAGATTCTAATACAATTTCTACAAGAACAGGTGGCTTAGCATAACTTTTTATTTCTCCAATATCTCTTTTATTGAGAGCTTCTAAAGCCTAAAAACATCAGTAATCAGTAAAACAATTATATTAAATAACAAATAATAAAACTGATTTTTTTCTCTCATGAGAATATTTGAATAATTACTTAAGTCAATTATATATATATATATATATATATATATATATATATATATATATTAGCGGCCCGGCCCGACTTTGTCCGGGTTGAACAAAATATTATACCAATAAATTGTAAATCTTTTTTTACCTTAAATATCCAATAAAAAGCGTAGTTCCAAATGTAGTTTTCTTCAATAAACCCTTTAACGTTGCCAGTTTCAAGAATCCTTTTTGTTTTTATCAATACCTCCTCTACTTGAATCTTTAAAATATTACAACCTTTACCTTACGGGGTGGGATAGCATAAATCCGAAGCACATACTCTTGAAAAATACGGTGTGATGTCGGCAGAGATATAGTCTCGAATTCCACTTCGTTGTGACTTTCCTAACGACTTTGCCCCCAAAGAACAATTGTGTGACATTCTGGGAACGGAGGGTGAATCTTGCAGAAAAGGACTGAATAATAATCTTTTGTCGTTCTAGTTAGAGGCTATTTCTTTTCAGGCGAGAGACAACAGAAGGGCGGTTCATCCATTTTTAGCCTTTTGAGAGATGAAAGAGGCACGGGGTGCCGATGAACTACTATTGAAATTTTTCTTCAATAGTAAAAAAGCATTTAACCACTCTTTCCCCTGACAAACCCACGCTGAATGTCCCACACGTAAAATGGGGATAGGAAGTAGATAACATTTTCCCGTTCTAAAGAGCGATTTCGAAAAACAGACCCCGTAAGCTAAAGGGTGTTGCTATGGTTACTTGACTGCGGTTGACAAAGGAAAAGTTGTAAGGTACATTGTAATGTACAAAAGTTGTACATTACCCTCCACATACAAAATCTGCTCTCTCACTTTATATATTATTATAGAAGTATAGATACACATTGGTATCTCAAAATTAGAGTAAGAAATGAAATAAAATACAAAAATAAAAAAAGGATTTTAACTAAAGAATGTTTTTTAATTATTTTAAGCACCTAAAATAATATTCAAATTAATATTACATTACTTAATAATTAAAGTTAATTTTTTAAAAGTAAAAATCGTGCCGGAGAACGGCTAGTTTCAAACCGCGAACGTCAGAACAGAAGCCCACCGCGATAGCACCACGCTAAGAATCCTTCGAGTCTTCGTCACAAAAAGCGGTAGAGGACAGTAGTGGTAACAATGGAAATTGTTAGGATTAAGCCCTTAACTTTATTTCTACTGATCAGATATACATAATATATAGCCTATGTCCATCTGGAATAATGTACCTTTCAAACAGTGAAAGAATTTTTCAAATAGGTGCAGTGGTTCTGGAGATTACCCTCCACGTACAAAATTGCTCTCTCTTTATATATAAGTATAGATATAGATTATAGAAGTATAGATACACATTGGTATCCCAAAATTAGAATAAGAGATGAAATAAAAATACAAAAGTAAAAAAAGGATTTTAAGTAAAGAATGTTTTTTTAAATTATTTTAAGCACCTAAAATAGAATTCAAATTAATATTACGTTAGTTATTAATTAAAGTTAATTTTTCAAATGAAAGAGGTTAAGAGATGAAATAAAAATAGAAAAATAAAAAAAGAATTTTAAGTAAAGAATGTTTTTTTAAAATAATATTCCTAAAATAATATTCAAATTAATAATACGTTAGTTAATAATTAAAGTTAATTTTTTAAAAGAAAAAGGCGTGCCGGAGAACGGCTAGTTTCAAACCGCTAACGCCAGAACATAAGCCCACCGCGATAGCACCACGCTAAAAATCCTTCGAGTCTTCATCACAAAAAGCGGTAGAGGACAGTAATGGTAACAATGGAAATTGTTAGGATTAAGCCCTAACTATATTTCTACTGATCAGATATACATAATTTATAGCCTATGTCCATCTGGAATAATGTACCTTTCAAACAGTGAAAGAATTTTTCAAATAGGTGCAGTGGTTCTGGAGATTACCCTCCACGTACAAAATCGCTCTCTCTTTATATATAAGTATATATATATATATAAGTATATATATATATATAAGTATATATATATATATATATATATATATATATATATATATATATATATATATATATACAGAGAGAGAGAGAGAGAGAGAGAGAGGGAGGGATAATGAAATAAAAACAAATATACACAAGTTTGTTACACAGGGTTTTCTCTAAATCATATTACTCAATCAGCTTTTAAAATTTCTTTAAAAATATGTATCATAAATTCTTGGCAGGTAATTATATAAAATACCTTTATATATATATATATTTATTTATTTATTTAAATATTGATATGCATGATATGTACCATTACTGTTATATATATGTATACGTAATCTTGAAAAAGTACAAAATAAACCAAAATTTTCAGGTGTTATGTATCACATCTTTCAATAGAACTTTAGGTGTTGGTATCAGTGGGTTAATTTGATTCTAATATGCATAGGTAGAGAGAAAAGGGGGAATTTTTTTTTTTAGAAATCTGTTAACTTATGAGGCATTTTTAATGGGGTTAGTAAATTTTTATAACCTTTATGAGGTTAGATAATATTGTTACCGAGCTACTAACTGTTATTAAAGATTCCTTCAAAAATCAAAACATCATTTTAAAAATCTTAAGAGGTAAAAATTAAATTTTATAAATATAACTTTTAAATCTGAAAAAAAATTATTATTACAGCAAATATTCTATTTACATGAATCAACCTTTTCTTGTGACCTTTTTTAATATATTTTGCATGAAATTTTATTCCGATTTCTAACCTTTCTTGCTTTTTCCAGGGCAGGTAAAGCAGCATTTAGATCCTCTTGAGCAGCAATAGCTATTTTTTTGCATATTTTCTCATTTTTCTCAATTTCAATTTTCTTCTCTTGTATAGCCTGTATATAAAAAGTTTTTATCAAAACTTCATACAAGAAATATATTATTTCTTTTATAAAATTTTATGGTCTTTACTTTGTATGCAAAATAAAGACCAGGAAAACTTTGAAAATTTTAAGACTGTAAAGACTTTGACAAACTAGGTTTTTTAGTACTTTTGTTGAAATTTTATCAGTAAGTTCATAAAGCAACAAAAACTCTGACTGTTTCCTTTCCAGTGTATTATGATGTTTTATGAATTTTAAATGTAATATTTAAAAAAAAAACTAAACTGCGTACTGAATAGCTGAAATTCTTTGTTGAAGAACTAAGGATTTGAGAAATTGAAAAAGAAGTTTTTATTATTATTGAAAAAAAATCATAAATGTTTTAGAAATAAAGAAGAATTCATCAGGGCATACAATAAATTAAATGATAACTATCTAATATGAGATTAGAAATAATATGTGAAAAGCTTTTGATAACAGTATCTTCAAAAATAAAAAAAATAAAAAACTGATTTCTCAAAAAATTTATCCTTAAGGCCAGTTCTAGCTTTTAAGGTAAATTTTTAGCAACAACTGAGATGAAGGCTGACTGTGCAATCAAAAATAAATTATAATACAATGAATATATTTTTTCATAGCTTTCATAGCTTTTCATAGCTTTGATTTATTAAATGCTACATAAGTCAGAGTGTGCTTTGATATATTATTCACATGAAAAAACATTTCTTAAAATATATTTATCCTGCAAATTCAGTTATTTAGAACTTTTTTTTTGTCATTATAATAATTATTCTCTCACACACAGAAAAACTACAAACTAAAACTGCAGTTTATGTTGGCATCATATTTTCTATAAAGTGAGAGTAATGAATAAACCTTTCTACAGCATAATGATACTATCATTATCACTATCATACTCTTGTAACTACATTAAACAATCTAATCAATGATCTTAGAATATTTGTTAAAAAATCATAATCATGTGGGTTTCACACACTACCTCTTGCTTTTCTGCAACAATTGCTTTTTTAGCTTGTATATCTAGCAGTGCTTCATCACATTCTCTTTCAGCTATCACAAGTTTCTCTCTGGCTTCTTCTGTTTCTTTAGCAATTTCATTAACCTTTTCTTGAGTTTCATTAATCTTTGTGAGACCTAATTTTAGCCTTTCCATATCTTGTTGGACTCTTTTACTCTTTTTGTTCAAAACACTAAAAATATTGGTTTGATACAATAAGAAGTTGTGGATACAACTCATTCATGATACAAAATGTCAAATTCAAAGATTGATCCATGACAAAATATTCTAATGAAAACTAAAAACATTAAATTTATAATTTTTTAATTGTTTTTTCCCCTATGAAACTATTAAAAAAACCTGATAAGTTATTTTGTCATAAAATTATTGATTTATGTTATGTAAGCTGCACAGGATGAAATCTAATAATTTTCCATCTACATATATATGATTTTCAAAAGGATTCGCTGTCTAGTTTTGAAAATATTACATGTAATTTCATTTTTTGCGGGGTTTATTTTCTCATGCACCTTTTGAGAAATAAATAAATGTACAGAAATACGAGAAACTAACAAAAAATCATTTAACAAAAAAAAAAAGTAATAAAGATTCACTAATTCTAGGTATAGTACTGAAATCAGACAATTGAGTGATTAGAAAAGTTTAGCTCTAGGTTTTACTTTACTATTATTAAGATATATTCTCTTCATTAGTAAGAGGTATCAAAAAACTTGTATAATGCATCGAGAATAAAATGTTTTGTTCAAAATTTCAAACAGATATAAATGTGATACCGATACACACATGCAGGTAGAATCATAAATATAAATGCCATGCAGGGAGAAAACACAGTATAAATTCAAACACTATAGTACATTTTCAGGAGTCTCCTTTCAAGAATTACCTTTTATAAGAACATTTTAGTGGTATGTATAACATAAAGCCCCTATAACAAGCGTCAAAAATAGAGCACAAGATATGATCAAGAATGTGATACAAAATAATTAAAAAAAAGTTATGAAATATACCACATAACAAATTATTGTTGAATAATTAACTACATAAACTATTAAATTTACCATATTACCAATTATTTGGTGCTCCAGTGTGCCAATTATTTGGAACATTGATGAACTTTGATGTAACAAATTATACTACACCAAATCAGCAAACAAGCCTGGTGGCATAGTGATTAAAAGTGTCAAGATGCCACCCCCACAGGTCTAGGGTTTGATCCTGCGACTGGGCAAGGTCGACTCAGTCTACCCTTGAGTGGTCGACTACCCTTGAGTGGGTAGATAAAATGAGGACCAAGCATGCTTGGGAACTAAACTCTGGGGTCCCAAGTCAGGCTGACCACCTGACTGAGACATATGCTGTATGGCACCCCAAGCCTACGATCAAGAAAGCGGAAATGGATATCGCCGGCCTTGGTCCACAGTGGACTGTTGCACCATGAGTTTAGTTTTAGTTTTAGTAAATCAGCAAACATTCATACATCAATAGATATTCATGATAAAATCATGACTTTTTTTTAAATTAAACTGATGACTAAAATCATCACTTTTTTTTGCTTGTTTTGGGCTGGTAGAGTAAGTTGCCAATACAGGAAATTTAAAGAAATGGAAAAAATAATTTTATCATTATACTTTTGTTATTAAGAACTGAAAGCTATGCAGCAAAATGCTACAAGTCATTCTTATAAATATTAATCAGATAATGTTGTCACACACTCACACAAATACATACATATATATACAGAGGCTGTTCGCACATTTTTTAGACCATTTTGGTAAGTGGTAATAAAAAATCGTTTGCTGCAAAAGAAATAATTGCAATTGTACTATGTTTTTAAAAGTCAAAATTATCATCTGCGGCTTGAAAGATTTGTTTTTATTCAAAATGGCGTTTTTAACAAAGCAGTGGTTTGGAGGCTACATTTATGCTCTTTCCAAAGAGAAATATGCATACTCCGTTATCCAAAAACGATGTGAGAGTCATGGTTTTGTGATATCTAAAGCGTCGATAGGTAATAACGTCAACAAGAAAGGAATAAAACGTCAAATTGGAGCCTCAAGTGGGACAAAAATTCCAAACAAGTATCCAAGGAAAAAACGGACATCTTTGACTATTGCAAAGGTACGTTGTTTAATGTTGAAAGAAAATCCCCCTAGTCAAAGGACAGTTGCAAAATTATTAAAATGCTCAGTTTCCACTGTAAACAAAATGATAAACATTGATTTAAATCTTAAGAAAGCGAAAAAACGCAATGTGCACCGTCTTCTTCCAAATCATATCGCTGAACGCAGGACACGCTGCAGTATTCTATATGAGAAACACTTATCCAAAGAAAAATGAAAAACAATTGTCACAATAGATGAATCATGGGTGTATTTAAATGATTGCAACAAAAAAAGAGCCATTTATTATCATAAAAGGGGAGAAAAAAATTTAAGTACATGGTTCAAAGAATCGAAAGAAAGTTTTTCTAAGGGATTCATGATTGTTGCTGGCTTTTCTTATAATGGCAAGTTAAAAATAAAGAGAGTGGAAAAAAATGTCAAGATTAACTCCAAATGCTATCAGGAACATATTTTATCACCAATTTTTCTGAATGAAATACCATCGCTTTACCCACAGTGCCATCAATCTATGAGACTCCATCAGGACAAAGTTAGCAGTCACACATCAAAATCCACTGTAAATTTCCTAAAAGAAATGGAACAAAAAACTGAACATACCCTTCACTGATATCCCTACTAAATCTCCCGATGTATCACCTATGGATTTTTGTGCTTTCGGACTTTTAAAATCTGCACTATCCAAAATGTCGTCCCAAAACCTTTACAGGACTCTGGAAAGCTGTTGAGGAGGAATGGGATAGAATACCTCTTCTGACACTTCAAAAGGCATTATTATCCTGGAAATTGCAGTGTCGAAAGATAGTTCAGAATAAGGGATGTCAAATAGAACATTTAAAACACAAGAATTTTATGTAATTTAGTTTTGTGAATACAATATACATCGTCTAAAAAATGTGTGAACAGCCTCTGTATTAGGTGGCCCTTGCAACCCTTTCGTATGTGATTAAAATACAATAAATTTTATAGTGACGTTGGTGGTTTGTAATAGGATGAAAGAAGAACCGTTACATTTGTAGCAATTGTTCATTTATCAACTAACAATGGTGCATAAGGATAATACAAAACCAATTACAAAATGCCTTTGGCCACAGTATTGGAGGTGAAACATAAGACAAAAACAGAGGAACATGCGATATGTACACGTCAAAAAACCTTTGTAGACAATAATAAAGGTTAAATATGACACAAACTCATGGAAAATGTGATATTTACATTACAAAGCCTCTGTGCATACTGTTTGACTGTGCTGCTTCAACGCATCCAAGGAAAAAACTTTAGGGCCAAAAGTCAATTTTTCACTTTGATTTTTAAACAAACAATAAGATGTGTAATTCTAAATTAACAATTTGCATAAAGCAGAGATCTTAATCTTTAAAATGGTACCATATTTATTGATTTTGGTTAAGTATGAAGGGAGAAAAAGGAATGATAAAAAAAAAAACAGCTTTTAGAAATAATATATATATATATATATATATATATATATATATATATATATATATATATATATATATATATATATATATATATATATGTAATATATCCATTACATCTCGTTCTTAAAATGCAACCTAAAAAGGAAAACTAGCTCAAATTTACATGGCTGGAGCTAGACTCAGCCTGAAAGGAATTAAATCAAATTTGGAAGTGGTCATGTCGAATAGTTTTATTAGAGCAATAGTAACATCCGTCCTTCTCAGACGACAGCTCGGAGTGAAGTGTAATATCACCTTTCAACCTTACGCGCTAGAAGCGAGGTACATGTGCCTGTTATTTTGAAGTGTCAGTGGAATTTGGGGCTGGCGATGCGAACCCATGCCTTTCTCGAGACGTATACACGTGTAGAAATGCAACGTTTGCTATTTTTATGGGAAGTTATGTTTCTATGGGTTTTTAAAGCTCTAAAGTAATGTTACTGGGGATTGGATTTAGGAAAGGGAATTTAAATGATAGAATGGAGGGCCTAATATTTAATTTATTACATATATATATATATATATATATATATTATTATTATTATTATTATTATTATTTCTAAAAGGTGTTTTTTTTTATCATCCCTTTATATATATATATATATATATATATATATATATATATATAGATAGATAGATAGATAGATCTGTGTGCCAGAGGTAAAAGATATCAAGTCCTCTCTTTTTTTAAAAGTAGGCTGTTTCCCTTTATTCTTTGATATACTTTGCCCTCATTTCAGTGGTGCACAGCTCAAACTAAATAGTTATACAGAAGAGACCTTACCAGTTTAAAATGACACACTGCTACATCATTGTATCAAGGTATAGAGCACAAAATGGATTTCATTGAGCTCTTCTCTAAAATTTAATAACTGTGACTTAGTGCCTTTTATCTCTGGCACACAGATATATATATATATATATATATATATATATATATATATATATATATATATATATATATACACTCACAACAATATTCCTTTTTAACAACTACAAATCATAAGATAATTTTGGAAATTTAGCAAACATACTTCTTGAAAGTGTTTACTAGAGTTATGAAAGTTGATGATGAGTGGAATAATTTAAAATTAGATCTCTTTTGATCTTTTGAGTATTTCATCATAGTCTCATGAATTTCTGATAGAACTTGGTAACAAGTTATATTTTCCTAGAAAAAAAAAAAAGTTAATAAGAAATCCATCATTTAATATTAATCTCAGCTTAAAAAAATAGTTACAAAAATACAATATCATATACACAAAAGAAAGAGTTAGAGTTTGAAAATATTTTTAAAAGTAAAGTAAGCAAAAAGTTTGAACATAAGGCTTTACTAAACACACAGTTGATGCTTTCTTATGATGGCATAATAATTTACAAATCTACAACAATCAAACTGAATATAAACAATAATTACCCAAACAATTTGCATTTAGAAAATTTCTCAATGTTTGTTTTTTTCTTTTTTTACATTTAAAAATTTCAATAGTTTACTACAGTTTTGAGCAGATATAAGAAAATATTTTTTGTTTGCCATAAAAAAACTGCTTATTCACAACTTCTAATTCAAATGATATAGTTGGTACTCACCATGAGGTTTAAAATATTAAATATATTGTTTAGATAATCTATATATATAAAACAGTTCCATAACTGACTCACTGACATACAACACACAGACTAAACCGCTGGACCTAAAGGGCTGTAATTTTGCATGGCTATTCTTCTTATGGTGTAGGGGGGCACTAAGAAAGATTTTTGAAAAATTCTTTTTTAAGCTGTTTTAGTAACTTTTAAGTTTGCATTCAAAATAATAATTTGAGGGTTATAAAATTTATATCACAAGAAAGATCATGAAAATTCCTTTAAAATGAAATCTCTTTCGAATCTTTACCTCGATTTTCTGATTTTTGGTGAATTTTTAAAGATTAAATTTTAGAATTTAATTTATTAAATGCTGATCACGTGATTTCTTTTATGGTACTTTAAATAAATTTATCGTCACGTGCATAACAACTAAACAGACAAAAAAATTTTTTTTTTCTCTTTCTAATGCAGCAGACAATTGGATATTATCCCAAAAAAAAAAAAAATATCCCTTACGATTTTTTTATAAATATATATATAAATATAAAAATATATATATATATTTTACATCAATTGTATACAATGATCGTTGTATTTATTATAAATATATATATTTATTTTTTTGGCATTAATTGCATACATTGACCGTTGTATTTAATTTGAATGTACTCCGTAGCGAAGTGCGGGTTTTCAGCTAGTCTATATATATAAAACAGTTCCGTAACTGACTCACTGACATACAACGCACAGACCAAACCGCTGGACCTAAAGGGCTGAAATTTTGCATGGCGATTCTTCTTATGGTGTAGGGGTGCAATAAGAGAGATTTTTGAAAAATTCTTCTTAGATTTTTTTAAATTAAATTTTTAAGCTGTTTTTGTAACTTTTTTTAAGTTTGCATTTAAAATAATAATTTGAGGGTTATAAAATTTATATCACGAGACAGACCATAAAAATTCCTTTAAAATGAAATCTTTTTCGAACCTTTACCTCAATTTTCTGATTTTTGGTGAATTTTTAAAGATTAATTTTTAGAATTTAATTTATTAAATGCTGATCACGTGATTTCTTTTTCTGATACTTTAAATAAATTTATCATCACATGCATAACAACTAAATAGACAAAAAAATTTTTTTTTTCTTTCTAATGCAGCAGATGATTGGATATTATCCCAAAAAAATAAATATCTCTTATGATTTTTTTATAAATATATATATATATATATATATATTTACATCAATTGTATACATTGATCGTCGAATTTATTGTAAATATATATATTTAATTTTTTTTGGCATACATTGAGCGTTGTATTTAATTTGAATGTACTCCGTAGCGAAGCGCAGGTTTTCAGCTAGTTAGTAATAAGATAAATGTAAATTACTTTTCATTCAATATCAACGACATAAAAATTTATTAGTATTATTTAAATTAACTTTCAAATATTTTTAAGATGTTTAAATGAATATTCACTTTGTAAAGATACAAAAAAGAGTTTTCTAAAAAAAAAGGCAACTGGCGTAATCAGAAAATAAAATGCTATTAATTTTAGAGAATAAACAGATCATTAGAAATATATTTTTATATGAATACCTTTATAAATTTCATGAAAAAGGTATTGAAAATAATCTGTTAATATTTCGTATGCTGCAGATTGCAATGGATAGTTGTGCTTACTCTATGCTTTAGAAAAGGGTCTTCCACTCATGATGTAAAATGGAAAATAACATTTAAGAAATTCATTATAAATATTTTTATTATAATCAATAAAAAATAAAATAATAAATGAAAATGAAAGAAATAAAATAAGATATAAAAGTATTCTGCAGGTAACATAAAAAAGAAGGAAATAATACAAAAGAGAAATAAAAATAAATAAGCAATGACCTCTCCGATTGGTTGCTCAAAATCATAATTCTCAAGGAGTTTTTCCGCTATATATTCTAAGGCTACTCTGGGCCAATCATCAAACCAGTCAACAGAGGCATGTTTATAAATAGAAGGATAATTCATGATACATTTTCTGAAAAATGACAAAAAATAATTAGAAACTACTTTAGTGCATTTAAGATAACAATAATACACAAATTTAATATGTGGGTATGTATAACTGCAAGCAAGAATAAAATATGAAAATAAGAAGATAAAAATCTCATGAAAAGTTGAAACAATTGTTAAACTCTTCTACTATTTCTCCATAAAATACAGTATAAAATAAATTTGAAAAATAAAAAATATACATAAATTATATTAATATACATGATAACTGTCATTTTTGTATTATCTTTGTCTGGGGGATGCTTTATAGCACTGAAAACTTTTAAACAGAGCATGTTATGCGATGAATAAAGAGAATACAGTAAACTGGAGAAATTTTAACAACAAAATGTGATATGTAGCAATGACAAAGATGAAAAAACATAATATAAAATTCAGTGACACCTCAAATCAGCAAAAGAATTGCAAACAATTCAACTTAACAAAAGAACTTTAATAACAAATTTTTAAGACTAGTATAAAAGTAATAAAAAAAAAATACTTGTAAAATGGTGTTGCATATGTTATACAAAAAACTATATGCAAATGCTTTTTAACATTTTCTGTAAATATTTTATGACATTCATTCTTTTCAACATCAGAATCTGATTCCTCTATTATTTCTGCATATATCTGTTGAAGAAACTTATAATTAAAATAAAGCATAAAGTAAAATAAAAAAATTACGACATATGTGCCGGTGATTATGAAAGTGATCTAAGACATATATTTTTTATTTCAAGATATTTGAAGGTTGAAGTTTGAACATGAACTGAATTCTGCTTAATGATGCAACAATGAACTCAATCTAGCGGTTTAATTTTTACAATTTTGCAAAGATTGCTTCAGATTATGTTAATATAAAAGAAAGCTCTATGAAATAACTAAAAAACTTTTTTTTTAAGATTCTTGACTTAGGCCACTTTCATAATCACCGACACATATATAAAGAAAGGGAATATATATAACTAGCTGAAAACCCACACTTCGCTACGGAGTACATTCAAATTAAATACAATGGTCAATGTATGCAATTAATGCCAGAAAAAATAAATATATATATTTATAATAAATGCGACGATCAATGTATACAATTGATGTAAAAAAAAAAATATATATATATATATATACAGGTATATATATATATTTATAAAAAAATCGAAAGGTATATTTATTTTTTTTGGATAATATCCAATCGTCTGCTGCATTAGAAAGAAAAAGAATATTTTTTTTGTCTATTTAGTTGTTATGCACGTGACGATAAATTTATTTAAAGTACCAGAAAAAGAAATCACGTGATCAGCATTTAATAAATTAAATTCTAAAAATTAATCTTTAAAAATTCACCAAAAATCAGGAAATGGAGGTAAAAATTCGAAAAAAATTTCATTTTGAAGGAATTTTTATGATCTTTCTCGTGATGAAAATTTTATAACCCTCAAATTATTATTTTAAATGCAAAATTAAAAAAAGTTACTAAAACAGCTTAAAAATTTAATTTAAAAAAATCTAAGAAGAATTTTTCAAAAATCTTTTTTAGTGGACCCCTACACTATAAGAAGAATCGCCATGCAAAATTTCAGCCCTTTAGGTCCAGTGGTTTGGTCTGTGCATTGTATGTCAGTCAGTCAGTGAATGAATGAGTCAGTTACGGAACTGTTTTATATATATAGACTATATATATAAAACAGTTCCGTAACTGACTGACTGACATACAATGCACAGACCAAACCGCTGGACTGAAATTTTGCATGGCGATTCTTCTTATAGTGTAGGGGTGCACTAAGAAAGATTTTTGAAAAATTCTTCTTAGATTTTTTAAAATTAAATTTTTAAGCTTTTTTGTAACATTTTTTAACTTTGCATTTAAAATAATAATTTGAGGTTTATAAAATTTTTATCACGAGAAAGATCATAAAAATTCCTTTAAAATGAGATCTTTTTTTAATCTTTACTTCCATTTTCTGATTTTTGATGAACTTTTAAAGATTAATTTTTAGAATTTAATTTATTAAATGCTGATCATGTGATTTCTTTTTCTGGTACTTTAAATAAATTTATTGTCACGTGCATAACAACTAAATAGACAACAAAAAAAAAATTTTCTTGCTAATGGGGCAGACAATTGGACATTATCCAAAAAAATATTAAAATACAATAAAAAGATATTATGTTCCTCAAATTGTACTATATTAACTGTACTATATTCTTTAGTATGTCCTATTACATTTAATGTGAATATTTTCTTCTACATTATTTTGTCTATAAAAATATCCCCTACGATTTTTTTATAAATATATTTTTTGTTTTTTTTACATCAATTATATACATTGATCGTCCTATTTATTATAAATATATATAAATATATATTTTTTTTGGCATTAATTGCATACATTGACCGTTATATTTAATTTGAATGTACTCCGTAGCGAAGTGCAGGTTTTCAGCTAGTATATATACACTGGTGTAAGAAATTAAGAGACTTTTCAGACTTGGTCGATTATCTCTAGAACTACTGTACCGATTTTAATGAAATTTGATATGTACATACATTGATACAATACAAAACAAATAACCATTCAATAATTGTAATACACATGCATGATCGTGCGTAACACTCATTGGAGTCGGAAGTTATGAAACAGCAGTTGCAGAATAAACAAAAAAATGGGTTAATAGGGGTATGGTCCCCTCTTAGAGATATACAGGTCTCGCAGCGTGATTTCATACTTGAAATAAGGCAGTTTATCATTTCCTGTGGTAATTGGTCCCACTCGTTCAGCAACGCTGTTTTCATTCCCTGGATGGTTCTCGGACGGGGGTTGTGAGTTGCAATTGCCCTCCCCAGAGCGTCCCAGACATGCTCTATAGGGTTAAGGTCTGGAGATCTGGCTGGCCAATCCATCCGGCAAATATCCTCACTCTAGAAATACGTCAAACAGAAGAGCTCTATGCAGCCTCGCATTATCGTCCGTTAAAATGAACTCAGGGCCAACTGCACCTCTGAAAAGGCAAACATAGGGCTCCAAGACCTCATCCCTATACCTCATACCAGTCACAGTGCCTCTTTCAAAGACATGGAGAGGTGTGCGGCCATCCAACATGATGCCTGCCCAGACCATTAAACCTCCTCCACCATAATGGTCAATTTTGCGGACATTGGAGGGTAGGTAGCAGGTCCCTGGTTCTCTCCATATGAACGTACGGCGAGAATCTGTGTTTAGGCTGAATCGGGACTCATCAGTGAAGAGAACGGTTGCCCATTGATCCATACTCCAATCTCTATGCTCTCTGCACCATGATAAACAGATTCTCCTGTTCGTAGAAGTGAGCAGGATGCAAACAGCAGGTCTTCTTGCAAACAACCCTCTCTCATAAAGTCTTTTGGAAACAGTCACCTTTGATACACGGGTTCCTGTGGCTGCATACAAGTCACAAGAGAGCTGAGAAGCTGTAGCACTCCTGTTATGCCTTGCTATAATCGACAAATGGCGATCTTCTCTGGCCGTTGTGGCTCTTGGACGACCTTGCCCAGACTTTCTCTGGATGGATCCGGTATCCTGGAACTGTTTCCATAAGTTACACACGACGCTGGGCGTCAAATTAAACTCTCTACAAATTTGGACTTGAGATTGGCCTGCTTCTAGCCTCCCCCAATTCGCCACCTCATTCCATCATCTAAACATTGGTGGTTACTCATTTTTACTGTTACAATTTGAAATTAACCGATTGCTGCAAAATAACACCAAGAAATTCGCCGAGGTATGCTAGAGAACGAAATGGGTCTTAACTTACGCACGCTTATAAAGCCTGTTTCTCTACTGGCTCCGCCTACACACATGTGTACGCTTACGTATTTGACATACAAGATTTGCATTTTTGTCTAGAAGTAGTGGTTTTACATTCAGTTCAGTTCTTTTCATGAAATTTTATAAAATATGCAAATTCTCTTAATTTATTTCACCAGTGTATATATATACTATATATATATATATATATGACAGTTCCGTGACTGACTGACATATAACGCACAGACTAAACTGCTGGACATACAGGGCTGAAATTTTGCATGGCGATTCTTCTTATAGTGTAGGGGTGCACTAAGAGAGATTTTTGAAAAATTCTTAGATTTTTTAAAATTAAATTGTTAAGCTGTTTTTGTAACATTACTTAAAGTTTGCATTTAAAATAATAATCTGGGTGTTATAAAATTTATATTGCAAAAAAGAACATAAAAATTCCTTTAAAATGAAATCTTTTTCGAATCTTTACCCCTATTTTCTGATTTTTGGTGAATTTTTAAAGATTAAATTTTGGAATTCCCATCTAATTTATTAAATTCTGATCACATGGTTTCTTTTCTTTTAATTTTGCATCACATGCATAGCAACGAAATAGACAAAAGAAATTTTTTTCTTACTAATGCGGCAGACAATTGGACATTATCCAAAAAAATATTAACATACAGTAAAAGAAATGTTCCTCAAACTGTACTATATTCTTTAGTATGTTCTATTCGATTTAATTTGAATATTTTCTTCTACATTATTTTGTCTATAAAAATATCCATTATGATTTTTTTATAAATATATTTTTTCGTTTTTTTACATCAATTGCATACATTGATCGTTGTATTTATTATAAATATATATATATACATATTTTTGGCATTAATTACATACATTGACCATTGTATTTAATTTGAATGCACTCCATAGCGAAGTACGGGTTTTCAGGTAGTATATATATATATATTTACACACACACTTAGTGGCCAATTTACTATGACCACCCACTTTATACATCATTGGGCTCCCTTTTGCTCTCAAATACTGCAGCGATTCTCTTTGTAATGGTCTCAAAGAGATGTTGGTAGGTGGTTCAAGGAATCTGAGACCATGGGCCATACGAGTTCAGTTTGTACATGTTATTAAGTTAATTGATACATAAAATATATGAAAAATCCCCATCTAAATTCAGCTTCCTTAAAAAAAAAGATTTCCCTCTCTAACCCCATGTTATAAAATGTGTTCTCCTACTAAATTAGTAGATCAGTCTGGTAGACACACATACAAATTGCCAAACACTGTACACACTGGCAGCATTAGTAGTTATGAATGTTAACAAGCATCTATTTTGGGTAGTTAAGAGGTAAATGAAGAGAATTAAGCTGTCTTGAATATTGCAGTACTGAAATTTCTCTTTATTTTTGTAGCCTTTCTCATGTTTATAGCAAAGTGAACAAAAATAGAGATAGCTATAGATTTCCGAAATGGTAAATATTGAGAATGAATAATGATGAGAAAGACCTTGGTTTAACAAAATATTGTATATACAAATTTTGTAATATCACACAACTAAAAAAAAAAAAAGAATATAAGTTAGTTTTTATCTTCAATTTCACAGAAGTATCAGATATTCAAACTAAGTAAAGATGATTTTCAAGAAAAGTGAATTAATATCAATAGATTTCCTCTAAATAAAGTAACATCTGAAATGAATAACCTGAAATCCCTTTAGATGAATATAAACTTCATACAAGAGGAGAATGGTCAACCCACATAATTGCTTAATATTTTTAAATAACAATAAATAATTTCATTATTTAAAGATTTATTAATTTGATATATTAAAATTATTTCCTACTGAATTAAAAACAAAGAATTAGACATAATTTGATTGTTACAAAATTATTTTATTTTAAAATCAACAACTTATCTAGTGATATAGTTCAGTTCATGTTCAAAATTGAATTACACACCTTTTCTAGATCATTTTGTCTATACAAATCTGAAATTTCACCTGCAATAAGAATTTCAGTTATGCTCTGAAGGAATTCCTCATGTATAATTTGAAAATCAGACAGTAAGAACATAACATCTTGCTTTTTGACACCACAGGTATATAACAGGTTACGAAGATCTGTTTCAGAATAAAGTAGCAAAAATAAATAAATAAATATATATATATATATATATATATTACCTCTGTATAATTAAAGATATTATATTTACTGATAGGAAATAAAATTAGTGTTTATTATAAAATTAATAGATTTACATGGCATATAAAAATTTGTAGAAACATATACTTTTTATAAAATAAAACTTTTTATATAATAATATACTTTTTATATTCATAAGTTTCCCTAATAGTAAGGATTAACACCAATAAATGACAATATTTTTTGTCCATAGAATAATAAATAATTTATTTCAGAATCCAATCTGATTAACTCAATACTCTAATGTAAATCATTGAATAATGCAATTCAAACTCAGAAGCCAGTCATTGATGATAACTGTAAATTGTTTAGTGTTGTTTCATCACAAAATAAGTAAAATAATTAATCAGTTAAGAGAAAATAAAATAAAATAAAATTAGAAATATGTTGTTGTTGTTACATATGGCCGACTGGAACTTAATCCATACAATTCTGGCCACTTGCTCAACATACAAAAAATACAAAAACACAGGACAACAAAAAAGAAACCACAAGATACAATAAAAAGAACGACCAAAAGGCCTTAAAACCAGTTAAAAACATTAAAGTTCTAGGGTAAAAAGTTAAAAAGCCAGAAGTATAATAATTGAAGACTGTGAGATCAGGACATAAGTTCTCTGGCCCTCCAATAGCGAGCACACAAATCACCATTCTGCCTTAGGTTAAAGTCTAGTTTTGAATCTCACATAAGGTGCATACGCTGGAACTCACCATCCCTATTTTGGCCAGATGTTCAGCCAGACAGTCATGCCCTGTTCTTAGTCTAAAATTGGCTACAGCCTCTTTACATGTTTTATGACTCAATTTTATCCAGTCATCCCTAATAGACTCCCAGACTTTTCCCTTGGAAATGGATGATACTTCACTAGTATATGACGGCTTAATCTTGTCTCGAATAATTCATCTAAAGGAGTCAAGAGGGATAGAACACTGTCCACGATATTCTTCTGTTCCTTTTTTGGCCAATAAATCAGACAAAAGATAATGTTACTTGCTTCCATGACATCCTTAAGCCACATGTGCATCCTGGTTAGTGCTAAATGAGTAACAGCTAGAGGCTATGGCTACTCACCCCAGTAAGAAGTGTATGAGGCTTCCGGATTTTATATTAGAAATATTGAAACCCACGTCATACAATTCAAATATTTTCATGGAGATTCAGAATTTAACGCCATTAATATAAGAAAATCTGTAGCAGGTAGACTACTAGGTCTGAAAAACGTAGACCAGCCTTTGTTATATCCTACAGTTAGAACTGTGACTAGAGAAAATAGGAAAGATATGATGGACTTGCTGAAATTCATTCCTTCTATTAAACATGGCTATTATAAAAACTTTAAAAAATTGACATGACTGGACCTCAGATACAACTGATGAAAAAAACATCATTTATGTTGCTGATGAATCAATTTAAACAAACTAATAATAATAATTGTAACAGTAACACAACAGTTATTACTTATTTTTTCAAAAAAATTTTAATACAAAATGTATAACAATGAAATTTTTTCTGTAATAAAAAAATAATTTGAAGGCTGAATTTGATGGTTTTTTTCACTTCCCAAATCAATTAACTCCTTTAGTCATGAAAAAATTGAATAATGATAATGATTACTCCAAGGATATTCTACCTTATAGATTTTACATATCATTAGATAAAAGCTACATCTGCAATAATACATTCTACAATGTTTATTTGAATTTATGTTTTCAGAGGAATTTCAAAAAACAATGTATATTATTTTATCACGTTTCTCCATTTTTTGTTCTATGGACTTAATAGATTTGGCAAGTGAGTGGCTCATATGTAACTAAATGAATTTAATAATACTTTACGAAATACATTTTTCATTAAAATTTTCATTTAAATTAATATCTTTTAATAAATGGTAAGGGTACATCTTTAAGATTTTAGAAAAAAATTCTATTTTTTCATGTTAACAGAACCAATCTTTATCGGTGTAACATTTATTCAGGAATAATCTGCACTACAGTTATATTGCATCATATTAAGGCCTAAAGCACAAAACAGAACTCACCATATCTGAATTCAGAGACACCATATCTCTTTTTCAATTCTATCTCAAACACCTGATATTTTAAAATGAAAGCCGCAAGCCTGCTTAATGTTTTACGACCTGTTCCATTGACTCCAATTAACAGCATGTTTCCAAACGGCATTTCTATGCCTCTAATTATGCGGCAAACTGAAAGTAAAGTAAATAATATATCTTATTTTTAGAAACATAAATTCATATGCATATTTGTGGTTAAAAATTAAACACTAAGAAAAATCTTTAAGTAGATAAATTGCAATATTCAGTAAATTTAACTTTTCATCAACAGCATAGATATTAAAGTATTATCATCTTTCTGTAAAAAATGATAACTTGAAAAATTATTTTTTATTGGGAAATTAAAATACTTTATCATAAAACATGTAAGCACTTATTATAAAGAAATATCTTGCAGAAAATTACTCAAATACTTATCTCATTAAGATAAACAGGCTTAGAATCCATAACTAGAGAATCAGCTTATTATTATAGTGTAACTCACAATGAATCAGCTTATCAATGAATATAGTACCATTAACTAATTAGTGTATGATGAATCAGCATTATGATGAATTGACTACAGAGTAATGATGTAGCTTGTTTCTTTTTAGTTGTTTACACTGTTCAGTAAATAATTAAAAATGACAAGTTAGCTTGATAGCATTACCCTGCATCTGACAGGAATAGGAAGATGAGAAAATATTTAGAATTTTTAAATAACAAAAGGAACTGATTTAAAAGTAAATGTTTTTTTCCTTTCTTTATAATTCTAGCATTTCATATTCAAAAATAGGGATAATTTTGAACATTCTTAACATTTTGAAATAGAGAAAATTTATATTCAATAAAAAACTAATCATTAGAAGAAGGAATTTTTAACAAACTTATAACTTATTAAAATAGCACTATACAGCAGAAATATGCATGTTCAAATGTTACTGTTAGTTTTTTAAAATTTATAAATTTGGAAGATTCTGTTAGAATTTATAAATTTGGTTATAAATATAGCAATGCATTCCATAATTTTATTATTTAAGATAGTACTTTTCTCTTATTACAGTTTTGAAAAATAATTTTAAATTCATAGGATTTAATTTTTAAAAATCAAAATTTTAAAGGCTGCTGTTAATTGAGAAAAATTCATAAGAGTGAGCATTTTATAAAATTATTCCTATAAATTTATTTAATCATTATATAAATCATATGAATTTTAAAAGTTTACAAGGTACTTGCATAAGAATATAAATAGTTTTAATATCAAAAGGAAAAAGAATTACGGTGTTCCACAGAATTTTCAAAGAGAACAACTTGCACAGAAGTATTATTCCTTTTATAACTGTTCACATAATTATTAAAATGCTTCTGCAATTCAGCAATTTCTCCTATTTCTGCATATCCTTGAGATGGATTAAGGAATTTGACTGTAATTTAAAAGATACAAAATTAAAAAAAAAAATCCTTAAGAAAGATAAATTGCACATTCATATATTATAAAATTATAAACTAGCCGGGCTTCGCCTAGCTAAGCTCAAGCCATCCGTGTAACATATTTATGTACTTCGGGCCCCACAAAAGAAAAAAAAAAGCCTACAAATGTATTAAATTCAAGTGAATAAATTCCTTTCAATTTTCATTCCCGTCGCTGCCGACAGATGGCAGCACCACTGCACCAGATGATTTGGTTTCTCAGCAGTGAGTGATTTTAGAATGAAAATATCTCTAAAACTATTGAATTAACAGAATAAGTGTACGCAGAAAAAATTATCACTTTCCGAAGCTCTTTCCAAATATGTAACATTTATGTACTTTCATGAGAAAAAAAATTACATCGTTTCCTGTATATTTGTCGGCCATTTTTTTTTTCGAGGATTGGCCCACCCGGATGAGTTACGGTCACGTGATCTCTTGACTTCCACTTGTCTCTTTATTAGTATAGAAGAAGATTATAATTGGTGACCCGGCGGGAGCCATGTGTTCATATCTTCGGATTAAAGTTCAGGAAATAAAAACAACAGCTGTAAATAATCATCTGGTGTGACGACACAAAGACAAGGTACTTTATTTTCACACATATACAAGTAGATAGAAATCAGAAGAGCATCGCAATGCTGATCTTAGCACGAAGCTAAATAGAACACAACCGTCTTATATCGAATTAAAACTAACTCTATAAAGAAAGAGTACAGAAAGACAAAACATTACTAGCAGTTGCCAATCTATAATACAAAACTATTCAAAATTACGATAACATTTGACTGACATCTAGGGGCGAAAGAATAAACTATATGTACTTTCAAACAATTGGCATGTATATATTTGTATCACTTTATAAAATCAAACCATGCTTAAAAATATATTCAATAATATACAAAAGACAAAAGAAGGACTCATAAAGTTCATATTTAAACAGTTGTAAATAATGTTTTAAGGATAGTCTAGCTGGCTTTCACTTTGAATAACAACTAAAAAATTTGTAATATAACAAAATCTTTTCTCATCCTACTTTAAAGAATTAGTTTAAATCAGGATAATCGCTGTTAGTATGATTGCTGATAATAAGAATCCACATACATTAACAATCCAAATTAGCTAAATAAATGGAGACAGGAAAACATGTCATCATATACTCTCCAATGTTATTAAAGGGGTGGCGACATGTTTTGAACTCATCAACGGTTCATCATCAGGCCGAGGAACATTAGGTGTGATTATGTGTGAACAATTATGTTTAGGTGTCTTATGTTAAGCATTAGGTGTAATTATCACTATGAACAACTCACAAATGTGAGGATCACCAATGCTCTTTGCTATAAATAGAGATGAAAAAAATTCTAGAAAAAAAACTGTATGGGAGCATTTTCTTCTATCAAAATGTAGAAATTTATTATATGTACAAAGTAAGAAATTTAGATCATACTTAAAACAAATAAATTTTTTTTCAGCAAGATAATAATTTTTTAAGGAATAAATAGACAAAACTTACTTTGTTAAAGATATATCGCTCACTCCTTTCAACAACATCATATCTCAAAAATCGGTGATTTTCAGCAATGCCTGTTTTCAGAATGCCCTGAAAGAGTAGTATATCCCTGCAAGATTGTCCTATCTCACTGCTCAATATTTAGCCGCTAGTGAGCAGAATTAATATTTATTTTTAAATACATTTTATTCCACTTTTAAACTTTAAAATCTCTCTCCTAAACCCCCCCCCCCCCATTTTTTGAGTTATGACGTTGTTGACAGGAGTGAGCAATATGCTAGTACTACTAATATCTAGAAATATTACTTGTTGGCGTACAAAAATGTATATCCTTTTTGAAAAGAAATTTTAATAAAAACATTATGATATAAAATGTAATAGAGACTGCACTAAGTAAGAAGAGACTACATGAGCTCAATTGCGAATAATTTTGTAATTTATACAATATAATATATCCTTGTACTATACCTTCAATCAAACAGCTTTTTGGCATCCTTTCTATAACATAATGGTAAGCTTAAGATCTCAAGCTAAAACGCACTACATTGATCCTCATAAATGACAAAAAATAATAAAGAAAAGTATTGATTCTACAAACATATAAAAGCTTTCATTATATCAATGCATTAGTAACATTACAAGTACACCAACTTATGCTAACCTTGCTAATGCTTCAGTACAAAGTAGTCTAATTTTTAAAAGATGATGAAAGTTGATTAAAAAGCTTCTAGAAATGGAAAGTAACTGAATTATCTCTATATGAATTGATGGTTAAAGCCTCATTTTAATTTTATCTCATATATCATTAAAATTTGAAATATTCCAAAATATTTACAACATGAAATTATATATGAATTAAAAATAGATACTTAACACCTTTCAGTTACTTGCATTTCTCAGTAAAAGCTTTTAACCAATATTTTATAAAAGTAACTAACCAAATGTAGGTTTAGATTCCAAATTTAAGCTGCTCAATTGTATTAAAAACTCATTTCCAGCAATCTCACATAAGTTTTGAAAAAACATGTTTTTATCTTCTTCAGTTATTAATTTATCAGAAAACTCACGAAGACATTCATAGAACCAAAATTTTGTCATAAATAATTTATCTGCTACGCTCTCAGGATTTGCTTCCAATAGGTTGAAAATAATCTATTAAAAGAAGTAAAACAGATTTTATATTAGATTACAGATAATATATTGGTAATGTATTGGAGATCAAAGTTAAATATGATAGAATGAAACATTGACTTTAATGAAAATTCATAGCAATTAAATATTTGTTTAAATGTATCAGTAAATAATAATAACTATCCATCCTTTCTATACATTCCACAATAAAATCATTATAAATAAAATTAGGAGGCACTTTCAAAGAATTATTAAAATCATATAAGGATATTTAACAAATTTTCACTGATTTTTAGTAAATGCTTGTGATTTTAATATTAAAAATAAATATTTAAATAAATTATAACTGTCTATTGAAATAAACTTATTGACTAAAAATATAATTTAAACATTTAAATTAAAGAAAAATTAATATATAATCACAGTAAACATAACACTAGTAGAACTCAAGGAAAAAGAGAAAAATCAGAGACTACCTCAGTAACTAGACAATATTCTATCAGTATAGCATTGTGAACTTTAGAAATTTGAGAACTTTAGCACTAAATTCTGAATATATCCCTAGGTTTTGAGTTGAAACCTTTTGCATTTTATGAGCTGTACAATTTCTGCTATTCTTACTAAACTTTATGACTTACACTACAAGTAATATATCTGCATATTCACTTTATATTCTTGTTTAAAAAATACTGGTTGTAAAATATTACAAACTAATATAGATACAAACCTTTTTAAAATTGTGCATACTGAATAAGTAATGCAATTTAGATGGTGTGGGAAGAAAGAACTTTGTTACAGTTTTATAAACATTTATGTTTCCAAGGCTAATAGAATTTATCAGTCTTCTAAACTCTAAAGATGGATCAGAAAATTTATCTTTCAGTAAAGTTACAAATATAGTTTTGACTTCCAAATCCTGCAAAATAAAAGTACAGAATTTAATGACAGTTAAATTATAACTGATATATACAGCATAGAGTTTCTGTGTTTTTAATGATTATCTATAGCATTATGTTAACTTGAAAGTTTTATACAAAAAAATCTACTTTAAATGTTCTTTGTGCTCTGTTGAAGTTATAAAAGAAACCTTTTAATTTTCAACTTTTTTATTAAAGTTTTCATTGAAATATCTTAAAAAGGGTTTTGACAGATAATTTTAATTACATCTGTGAGTAGTCATAGCCCATAGAAATGTAACATTATGCTCTGTCTGATTTGAAAACATTGAAACAGTTTTCCTAAAATAAGTTTTTATCCAAAAAATTAAAATCAGCCAATAAACAAGTCCTCAGCTTTGAAAAAATACATAAAAATATTTACATACATACTAAAAATATTTTATTTTTGATTATATTTAAGATAAAAATTAACATTTGAACTTAAATATGAACATCACAATATATTTTCTATAAAATTCTATATATCCAAGGAAACTATAAAAAAATTTGAAGCACTTTGAAGTACAATAATAAAGTCCTGGTGAACAACCATTGTATGTCCACTTATGAGTTAAGACCATTTTTATCTGATTTGATTTTGAAACATTACAGTTATCTTTCACTGCATGAGGACTAAAACAAACCAAGACCAATAGTTTAAAGCTGACTTTAAAGGAATGCATGTCAACTATAAAATTTGAATCTGATGACTCTAGTACCAAAGAATAATTTCTCATCATTTTTGTCAAAAGGCCATCAACCTAGAAGTATGGTCCCTGTCCAGTTTAACCAATTTTGGAAGTGTTTTAAACATCTCTACCTGAAGTATAGATATTGAATTGAAAAATAATGTACAAAGCAATAAATACTAGCTGTAACTGTGACACCTGTGGTTAGTAACTGCAACTTCAGGAATTTTAAAACTGAGTTTTCTCAAAACCATGATTTGTGGACCTACAACATCTGTAAATTAAGTTATTAGTAAAATGCTTGAATTTGTCTTGAGATAAGGAAAATATATTTAGATAAATTAAAATATCATACCAATGGTGGAATAATGTTGATAACATTGAAATGATTCAAAAGAGGTTCAGACAGATGATTTTCCTTACATCCCTGATTAGTCATAGCACACACAAATGTAACATTCTAGAATAAAAAAAATATTTACCAATTACTTATCACACACACAAACACACACATATACATATAATATATAACCATATAAAAATCTAACCTCAAAATAAAAAGTAAATTAGAAATTATTCTTCACTATTTCACTATGAAGGGAAAGTTATGTTGGACTTCAATTTATATTTAAAATTCTTCATTACAGAATAAGTAATTTTACAGCTATACTCTACTAACTATTCAGTACATGAATAGATTTAATACCGTTAATAACTTTTTGGTTACATGAAGAAATAAATAAAAATAGTAGCATGAGGGGTAATGTTAAGATTCCAAAAAGTGGGAAAACCCAAAATAGGAATTATAAACAATCTGCCTGTATACCAGTTAATGTAGGGATGAAATACATAAATACATTCAGGTTTTTAAATCTTAATTTATGAATCTATTGAGGAGGTTTTGAATTATTGTGTCAATGTGGGAGTCAATACAGACATCTGGATTCTGAGTAATAGCCGTAGTTCTATTCAGCACCTGGCTGAATGGTGAAAACATGGTGACAGAATGACAGTAAATATTGATTGGCATTTGGGCTGCTTGAGTGCCCATAATAGGATATTTTTTCTGTGGGTACCGTCACATGTAGATATTTATGTTAATGAGGTTGCAGATGGACTGGCCAAGGAGGGCGGCCTTAAGGGTTCTTTTGATTGTCTTTCTTTCTCGGAACTTGCTTCTTGGATCAAACTTGAAATCAACTCTTCTTGGAGAAAGGCTCCTGTACATGAGTGGTATGATTGCAGCTTTCCTGGTGCAGCTTTGATTGGGGCAAGCAGTAGGGGAGAGCAGACAGCTCTGGCCAGGCTCTGCAGCAGCCATCTTTGTGCTCTACAGTTTGTGTCGAGCTTTAAAGTTTACCCCCTTGCCCGAGGTACAATTTGGCTCAGGTCACTCCTGCCCATATCCTGACATGTATTAGTTGCCAGAGGAGCCAGCTGTACTCCAATCCTGGTGTAGTTCTTCATCTTTTAAAAACTCAAGAGTTCATGGACTTGATCTGATGTTGCTGTCGGTCAAGTGAGATAAGCAACAACAACAAATTTTTATATATATTTAAAGTCTGACTGACTTTCATATACATTTATAGCTTTAATGCCCATAAAACTCTCATTGTATTTAAGCATACAGGTGAAGACAAAATATTACTATCAATCTATTTCTTAGAAAACACTTTTCCTAGCACGTATATAATGCATATATAGAGGGTTGTATGAAAGGGATAAAAAAGTACATGCTTGCTAGAAGCTTTAAGAGTCCAAACAAGGAGAAGATAGGACATGATGAAATTTCAGAAAGCAATGATTTTGTTGGCTCCAAATTCAAGGGTGACAGCTTTATAGAAACCATGTATTTAATATGTTTTCTGAAGTTAGAATGTTTGAAAAAATGGAAGGACATTATTCAATATGTAATGCAAGATGAAAACAAAATTGTTATACATACCTGTAAATAATTAATCTTCCAGTTTTCTCGATTATACCAGTAACTGCAATTCAGTTGCATGTTTAATAGTTCTAAACATGGCACTGAATGAAGGTTGTTTAAAAGAGCTAAATTTAAATCATCCAAAAAGATAACCAGCTTTTTCCCTAATCCAGGTAAGTAAATATTTCCAGCTTTCTTTACCATTTGAGTTTCAACTGTCTTCTGCAGCTTTGTTGATGTAGTCTGCATTAAGAAACAAAGAAAAATACTAAAATTTATGTAAGAAAGAAAATAAATGTCAGATAAAATCACGTTTTAGTTCACATTCCTCTTTAATTACCCCTGAAAAAAATTACCCTAGAATGAAGTCACTAAATTTGGATATTCAAAAAAACTTTGGGTATTAATTGCATCAATATCATATTCAAAAATGTGATTCATAAATTCCAAACAAATTGGAATTATTATAAGAGCACTCTGCAATTCATACAATAAATCACATATAAATATATTAATACTTAACAAAGTTAGATCACTATTCTATTGATTAGAAAGAAAGAAAAAATGATGAGATATTTCCCATTAAACTTTATCTTAATAACAAGTGATATCACATAATATTAATAATTTATTTATATTAAATACTCGGGAGTTTTATGTTTTCCAGTGGACATTCTTATGATCTTTATAAAAATAGGGAATATTAATTTCTAAACAGGCTTAAAAAATAAATTTTTATTTTACTTAAGAAAAATATTACTTTAAAATACCTGACATGATACATTCAGAGTAGTAAATTTATAGTTTTCAGGATTAAGTGAATGAAGAAAGTTTTTGATCACTGTTGTTTTGCCACAAAACATCTTGCCAATAAGAAATACAGGATTCATCTCATTTAGCAGTTTCTTGAGAATGAATTGATATGCAACTGTCATTTTAGTAGGAACTACAATCATTTCTAAAGGAATGCTACAAAAAAAGTAAGTGATTAAATAATGAGAACATTAAATATAATAATTATGTTTATAATTAAAATGGTCCTAAAAATATTTCTTTCAAATGTATTTGAGGTGATTTCTGCAGAAATTGTACAAATATAAATGAGAATTTATATAGAAATATCTAGTAAAATCGAACAAAAAGGTTTATACAAAAGTTTTGATTTCAAATCTTGAACTAAAACTTGATTCTTCTTATATTAGACATTTTTATTATTTTACATATTTTTGACAATCTATATTTGTATAAAATTTGATATATAATTAGCTAGTGGATCTAGAGGAATTTTCAAAAAGTTCATTTCAATTTAGTAAACAAAATTGCTTTATATAAAACTGTAGTAAACTTTCAAGATTAGCTTTAAAGCTTGTTTTTCTTTTAGAGAGTTTTTAAGTCCTTTCATGGAAATCCATGCAAAATATCATAGCTGTGCTTTAACTGGTAGCATATTATTAATATGCACAGTTTCAATAAAATATTAATCAAAGAATATCTGGCTATCAAAATAAAAACTTCAGTGAGTTTTTGTGAGTTTTTCCACAAAAAAAAAACCCCACAAAATATCTTAAACCATCTAAAATTAGAGCTTGAAAATTTTTCTACCCATTCAGCTTATTGTTTTATGAGTACTTAAGAATCTATATCAGTGAACTCTAGCACTAATGTGCTTGATCAAATAAATCATTCAAAATTTTATAAAACTCCTATGTAAATAGTAAGAAATCATTTTAATGTAAATAAAAAGATAAGAATGAAACATGCGATTTGTGAATTGAATATGCTACTGAGATGGGTACTACTTTTCCCCAGGTAAAGAATAAATTTATAGAGGTATTCCTTGACTTACGACCACTCGTACTTATGACCGAAATTTTTAAATTTAAAAAAAAATGTTTTTCTCAAAAATACTGTTTCTCAAATGTCCATACATACCCATATGTATTATACAGTTATTAAAAAATATGATGCAATATTCTGCAACACTGCAAAAATTTATGATGCAATAATAAAAAGGTATGATGCAATAGTTTTGATATCCACACGATAAATCAAATAAACCTTCATTGGCTTCAGAAATGGCTTCAGCTTTTCATTATATTAATAAAAGACTACAAGAATTAAAAGCAATGGATCCAAATGAAGAAAGATTCACAAGTGTAAAACATCATATTCAGGAAAATCTGGCTTGCTACCAGACAATATACAAGGAAAAGAACACACAAACTGTTCAGACTACCTTGGATAACTTTATTGAAAAAACTTTCAATGTATCTTCTGTAGCAAATTCTGAGCTAATGGATTGTACTAACATAATAAGTAGTGATGATGAAGAAGAAATTATGTCTTCTAAATATAATGTATTACACATGAAAGAAAAAAATATCTATGTGCATATAAAAAGAAAAACAAATTATTTGAAATTCGACTTACAACCAATGTCTTGGTCCCTATGTCATAAGTTGAGGAATATCTGTATGCTACATTTTTCATTTAACCCCTTGCCAGGGTCACCTGAACCCAGTTCAGGCAACTTCAATGGGTGATATTTGTGATGCCCAGGCTGAGTTCAGGCAGGAAAAACATTTGTGAAACCCGAAATGAGTTTGTTTTCCTTTCGAATAGACATTTAATATGGAGTTTTACTATTTTCCCAATAGATGGCAGTATTTATCCTTCATTTATTTCATTGGTGAGGAATGTGGGGGTGGTCAGTTATAAGGCTGCGAATTGGGGATGAGTGTTTCACACTGTTAGTTGGAATTTGTAATAATTGCTCATTGTCATTTTTAGCTAATTTTATACCAAAAAGTTTGTTTTTGCAAAAGTTTGATTTACAATATCTGATTCAGGCTCCAAAGAAGAGTACACTTTTAGGTTTTTCATGCTCAGATACTGACATTTCTATTGAAGAATATGAATATATGGAAAGGTATTATGTAATTCCTTCATAAAATATAAATTGGCAGGAGGAGGGGAAAATAATATGAACTACAGAATTTCAATAGTAGAACATATTGCTGAAATGAACAAGCCATACATTCAGTTATCAGGACCATGGTGTCCTAGTATAAACTTGCTGCAACTTACAGGTCACTTTTCTCAACACATTCCACCAATGGAGAAAAAGTCTAATCCAACCAAACAGTGTTTTGTGTGCTGCTATAAAACAAACAAAAAAGGAAAGAAGATATGACTTGAGACATGAGTTTATTCTAAAGAGTGTGATGTGGGCTCATGTGTGCCATGTTTTTGTACGTATCACATTGTAAAAGATTTGTGAAATTTGCATATTCAAAATCATGTTGTATTGTTTAACATTAGTTCATTACATTTAGCTTTAAAATTACCATGGTGTTTGATTTATTTTGCTATAATTGAAAATTTTTGAGTGAAATATCCATTAATTTTTCCCATGTGTGTCAAATTAAATATAGCAGTTATTTCATTTAATTCTTTTTAATAACCATATTCAAACCTTTTTATTGATATAATGTACGAAATTAAACAGGAATTTTTTTTTCATTTTTGATGCATTTTTCTGAAATATATGCCACAGTTAAGAGGTTAATATTACACTTAATCATAATTACTCATTTCTCCTTTAATATTACACTTTTACTTCAATATAGGTATTCTGAAGAAGAAAGAGAAAACATTATGTTTTTAAAAAACTATTTTTATAGTAAATGATAAAAGTACTTTGTTTTAAAAATGACATATTTTTACAGCTTCTACTTAGCTAAATAGTTTTAAAAACTAATTCTTTTAGTTAATACAAATTTCAAAAGTTAATACAAATATTTGCATTTAAAGAGAAGTTTAGAAAATAACACCACAGACACTAATAAATAAGATCTGTGGCAAATGTTCTAGTGGTATTAAAAATTGACATCAAGCTAGCAGGACACTAGGGCACTATTAGACAGGACATCTTGATGCAAAAACATATACAGTGAAGCATAACATATTTTCACACCGGTAAACATATAAAATAGCACAGCAACACACTAGATTACAAATTTTAACAACTACTCATTCATTGTCTCTCTCCTTTCCCTTTCTATTTAGGGAATACCCTTTTCCCCTACATATAGAGGAGTCTACTTTGAATAGGCAGAGGGGAGAGGATTTTCACCCCAGTGAGGATGAAGATTATATTTGTTACAGATCCAATTTTCAAGCTATACATTCTGAATATATATTTAAACATTTGCTAGATAAATAAGTCAAGGCAAAAAATCAATCAGTGAGTGCACATGTTTACTTTAGATTAATGAAGCTGAAGAAATGCAACATGTGATTAAAAAGTGAAATGTGTGCCAAAAATTAGCTCTCTGATTAGCTATAATGGTATCCAAAGTGAAACAAAAGTTAAATATAATAATTTGTGGAAAGATTGTACTTCCAATAACCACGTATCTTGAGTCAAAGTGTTAATAGTTAAATAACGTTTTAAAGATTAGGGACATTGTTTAAAAAATTTTAGAATATTTTAGTAGTATTAAACAGGACAATTATGACATTATAAATTTATTAATAAATTGAATCCTTCATTTTAAGTTCAGTTAATTTTTACAAACACATATATGCATGTATTGAAGCATAATATTACATAAACATAAACATTTTATAAAAATTAATACATAAGTCATTTGATGATAATTAATTTTAACAAACCCTTCTTTTAGTTTCCAAGACATAGGCAACAAATTGTTCCACTTAATCCATTCCAGATTTTCATCAAGGCCATAATCATATATTGATCCAGCGCCAGGAAGAGAGTCATCCAAACTATGAATGAATTCATTAAACAGGTGTTGACCTCTTTCATCTACACAAGAACCTATTGACCAGGTAACAGATATCCAAAATAATCTGGACAACTTCTCAGAAATTTTTACTTCACCAATCACCTAAAAAAGTTGCAGATAAAATAGAGATTAGTGAATCAGATCACATTTTATTTGCATTTATGAAAACACATTGGAGTCATTCATTAATAAATTCATTTAAGAACAATGCAAAATTGATTTAAAATCAGATTAGCCTTAGGAAATTGTGTGCCATATAAGTCAACAAATCAATAAAACTAATTTCAAGTTTTAAACTCTTTAACAATTGGCTTTCATCAATATTTCACATATCTAACTGTTAGTACAGAAATATCAATGAAAATATATTGTTACAGAAAATCATTTATGGTCACAATTTCTATACTCTTAAAATATCAATATATCAAAATTATTAAATACAATACTACCTTTTCATTTAATACTACCTTAGTGATGTGAATAAAATAAAATCCTAGAAGCGAAATTCTCTACGACTAGCCTGAACAAAAATTAAGAGGAAAATGAAGTCTATGGAAATACAGATATATAGAAACTTCATATACTTTTTATATCATAAATTAGAAAAAACTTTTCTTCCTGTTTCTGAATTTATGATATTCAAAGATGTACAAAGACAATGTATTAATTAGTTCATAATGCAGTAAACAATACTTAGCTACGCTTTAACATCCAAGAATTATTGTATGTTGTACTTTGACTTTGTTAATGATTCCTTATTAAGTAAAGAGCTTTATAATATTTCAACAAGAGAAAATATAGAATGCTGTATTTAAACTTACATCTTTTAACAGAGAATCCATTAGCTTGCAAAAAGAAGCAATATAGTTGATAAGAGAGGTAAAAATGACTTTAGAGTTTTCTAAATATCTGAATGAAAATTCAATAAGATCTTCTAAATATTTATCTGCCAAATCTCTAATTATGTTTAAAATCAAAGTATTTTCAATTTTTTCAAGCCAAGAATGAAAATATATTTCCCAACCAACATTGCCTATTTGATGGTAAACAATTCCACAACAGGAAACAGCAGCAGGTGAACAATGAATTAATTCTGTAGTTTCAATAATCAAATAAACCTGAAATCATAATAATAGCATCATGTAATACAATATTGGATACACCATTAATATGTTATGCGAGTATTAGATCTAGATAAACTAAGATAATTTGATAAATAATCTAGGAAAATCTTGGATGATTTAAAGTAATAACAGGAAAATATTGGCAAAGTTTAAAAAAGTACCAGAAGAGAGAAATACTAGAAAACTTGAATTACCTAGAAAGTTAATACACTTGATTTCTCAAGCTCTTAAATACACTGCTCAAAAAAATTAGGGGAGCAAGCAAAGAAGTTAAGAAAATCGTGCGAGACAGCCATGTATTAGCTTAAAATGAATAGTACACGCATATCATTGCTCAATACAGAAAAATAGACGTAAAAAAATTTGTAATTAAGCTTTAATTCTTTGAAAATATGGAAAAAACATGAAAAGATGATTTAGGGCAACAATTTGGTTACATGTAAACGATAAAAAAAATGTACTGTTTAGAAATGATGCAAGATTTTTCATATGGCGTGTGGTCTCCTCGAACAGCTAAGACTGCTGCACACCTGTTTTCTATGGATGCGATGATGTTATCGATAAGAGTTTGGGGAATACTGTTCCACTCCTCAAGAAGTGCAATCTCCAAGTCTCGGAGAGTAAAAGGAGGCCTTGGTCTTGCAGCAATGCATCGTCCGAGCATGTCCTAAACATGCTCGATTGGAATCAGGTCGGGAGAGCACGCTGGCCATTCCATACGCTGTATTGTTTCAGCTTCAAGCATGTTCTCCACAAGACGAGCTGTATGCAGTCTGGCATTATCATGCTGGAAAACAAAGGAATCTCCAATGGCTGAAGCGTAAGGTATGACATGAGGTCTCAGTATCTCGTCTGCATACCTTCGGGCTGACAAAGTACCATTCCGAATGATATGCAGTCCGTACGTCCACCTATGCTGATTCCACCCCATACCATAAAACTAGCTCGTCTGTATTGTGACCTTTCACGAACGAATGTGGGGTTATTTCGAGTGCCCCTTTCCCTCCATACCAAAACACGTCGGGTGTCACACTCCAGACTGAATCGGGATTCGTCTGTAAACAGCACTTGGTTCCAATCATGTTGCTCCCAATCTCGATGTTCAGCAGCCCATCTTCTTCGGGCCGCACGGTGGCGTGAGGTCAACGGAATGCAGACCATTGGCCTACGTGCATAGAGACCTCTTTGATGAAGCCTATTACGTACTGTTTGGCTGAACACCCTTCATCCTGTTGCCAAGAGCAACTGTCTTTGCAGCTGAGTAGCATTGTCTGTTCTGTTTCAACGAGCTGTTAACAGTATATACCGGTCATCAGTTGCTGTTGTGGCGCGTGGCTGACCATGCCCTGGTCGACGTCTAACATTCCCTGTTTCTTGGAATCGATTCCACAGCCTTGCTACGACACTTCTGGTGACTCCAACAGTGTCAGCAACACTATGTTGTGTTTGCCCGGATTCAAGTCTGCCTATAATACGCCATGCCATGGATTCCAGTAAATCATGTTGTTGAGACATTTTCAAGTCACCTTTTCTCAAAAAGAATAACTGAGCAATCGAATTTCACAGTTAAGGCAGTGAAACAGATGTTTCTGCAACATCCCGATTTTCTGCCCTTATGTTCTTTTTCTGGTTTTTGACTCATGAACTTTGATTTGCATATGAAGTTTTCTTCTTCTGTTTCCTGCTAGGCTTTAAATTATGGATGATTTATTTTATGTTACTTATCGGTGTAAGTATTTGCATAATTTCATTAAAACCATGTGCTCTCCTAATTGTTTTGAGCAGTGTATATGAAATTTATAATAATCTATTTATTATCGTTAGAGACAACAAATCATAATTTTGGTTTTCCTCTGAATTATTATCAGTGGTAGAGAATAAAAAACTCAATTAGCTTTAAAGTTGATTCAGTATTTACTTATATACTTTAACAAAATTTATACATGTGTATATGAGCATATGATAAATTAGAATTAAATTTGAGAGAAATTAGACATTCTAGAAGACATTCTATAGGAATTTTTAATATACTTAAAGCACTTTTCAATTGTGTACATGTGTGTGGATTAATAGATAACAAATAAGTGAAAATGTAAATACACAAAAAAATAAAATATACCTCCTCTGGGAGCAAAATTCTTTCTCCATTACCTAAAGTTAGCACTTTTGCTCTGTCCAAAAGGGATGTAATATTTTTGGTCCATTCAATATCAACAGGTCCATTTAAAACAAGCCATTTTTCTCTAGCTCGGATGTCACCACAAGCCTCATGTAAAGTTATGGGAAATAAACCATTCACCCATTCACCATTCATATTAAAATGACCAAATAGTTCATAACGAGAAAATGCCATTGGATTATATGTATATGCCTAGACAAATTTTAAGAGAATGATAAATATTTATTATTTTAATACTATGATGGTACAAAATTCCATTTCACATGAAAATCCTTTACAACACATTTCATGATTAAGTCAAAATATTTGTTGACAAAACTAAATTAGAACTGATATATATAATGAAAAATAGTGTAAAATAAGTATAGTTGCTTTATATTATCTTGCTATATAAATGTTTTATAGGAAAGTATGTTATCTGCAGTACTAATTTTAAGGAGATAGAAAACATAATTGAACATATTTTTTTTTTAAACTTTTGAAAGAAAAATAGCGATTACATGTTGAATATTTTGTACATAACACATACAGGCATTATATATATACACTATGAAGGAAACATGTTCTCCCACATTACTCAGTAGCTGATGCCCTAAGGTAATGTTAAAATGAGGGCAACCTAACAGAGTACATTTGTTGATTTTTGATAACAGTTTTGATATTTCCAGAACAATTTTGATATTTTAAATACATTAAATTCAACAGGCTTCTAATCTCACTTCCAGATTATTAAAATTCTACTGTATTTATCTTGGAAAATTAATAATGCAGATTTCTTTTTTAATAGTGTTAGACAATATTGTGAAGCAAAAATTGAAACTTGAATAATGAACAAAGTTAAAAGAGAATGCCTGCTTCTAAAAGAGTTTTTTTTACTATACAAATATAAATTTTAAAACAATAAAATGCACTTTTATCTATAGATAGACTATACCGTTTAAAGAGTATTTTTACTAAAACAGTAATTTTAATGAAGTATTCACACTCTCACCAAAAGTTTCATGGAAGATAATACCAAGAAGGCTGATGCAAAGATAATTTCAATTCAAACTGCTAATTTTCTTCAAACAAATTTATTTTATTTAATAACAATTAATGGTTTCACTTACTAATAGCAATTTGGGACACTTTTAAAATATTTCCAATTTACTTAAGACTATCAATTCCAAAGTTAAAAGCAAAATATATATTATTCTCTTTAATCTTCATTATTAGTAATTTTCACAAGCATTTTTATAAATCAATTACAAAACTGAAATTTGAAAATTAACAAGGAAATTTCAAGGTACAACTCCAAGAATCTTCTATGAACTCAAGAAGGATAGGTGAAAATATGTTGCATGTAAAAATTCAGAGATCATTTCAGTATCTTATATGCTTAAATACAGAAAAAGATTAACACAGATTTGAGACAAAGTCATTTTTTTCTATACCCCACATAACTAATAAATCAATGTAGTAGAGAAATTTAATGAGATTTCTATAATATGAAACATACTAGACAATCAAAAAGATGTTTAATGCACATAAGTAGCTGTAAAATGCATATTTACCCATCAGATTTTTTTAAAAATGGGATTATATATATATATATATATATATATATATATATATATATATATATATATATATATATAACATAAAGGACTTAAATGTATTTTTTTTTCATTCGAACATAACATTAATATACCAACTGTATACTTATGTTTAAAGTTAAAAGAAATTAAACAAAATATTACATGAACTGCAGAAATTTTAGCATCCTGATTCAGATATGATTCTTCTAATAGAGAATATGTATTTTTCAAGGTTTTCCAAGTTGTTGTTTTTCCACTTCCACTCTCTCCAAGAAGTATAATAGCATGATGAATCTTTTTCACTTCATGGAATTCCAAAACTTTTAAAATAGAATTATTACATATCTGCAAGGAATTTTGCCTCAGAGCTTCTTCAACAGACTTTTGAAACTATAACAAAACATAAATAAGTGTACTATATATATATATATATATATATATATATATATATATATATAGAGAGAGAGAGAGAGAGAGAGAGAGAGAAGGGGGGGGGGAGATTAAAAACATACTTATAAATATGTATATGTATATGTGTGTGAGAGATTTAGAGCAACAAAAATAATAATATCTTGAAAAATACATAACAAGCACTAAACCAGGAAAATAATGAACATAAAAAAACATTACCCTTGCACCATTTTTTTTTGGATGATTTAATGCAAATTTAAATCAATTAAGAACAAATATGAAAATGAAAGTAAATTTAGCATTTTGGTAAAAGATAACAATTAATTTTTAAACACATCCGAGTTAAAGACATAATCTTTGCTACTTTCATGTTGGAGGATTTATTGATTAGTTTTAAAGAGCTAAATAATTTATTTAGAAAAAAAGTTATCAAATATACATTTGAAGTACATACATGAGAGATATCTGTAACAACTGCTTTCACTGGACCAAAAATGGAGTCTAACAATACTTCAAATACTGGATGATCATCTAAAATCAACTTGGGAAGAATTGAGCTTTTTAAAGAAGCAACTATTATCTATAAATAAAAACAAATACTTAAATTAATACAGTCATATTAACTTCCAAAAACTGAATAATGATGCTTGAATATAAATAGAAATTTAGGCCAAAATTAGTAAAATTTTGGTTTATAAATACATTTACTCTTTATTCTCTTTTCTTTGTTAGGAACATATCATTTTAACCAATAACTGTCTAAGGTATGATGTACATAATTGAAAGGTTAACATAGAGTAAAATTTTGGTTTTAAAATAAATTTATCCTTTATTCTCATTTCTTTGTTTGAGACATATAATTTTAACCAGTAACTGTCTAAGGTGATGTACATAGTTGAAAGATTAACATAGAGAAAAACCTAAATAACTATACAAATACAATAATTACCAAGCAAAAACATGTCACTAAGCCAATTTTATAGAATCAATTAACATATTAATTTGGAAAAAAATTAAATCCTTTCAAATCCTTAGGTTTATTAAATTAGTTCACTTACAAAGATTTTTAACATAAAAAATAACCATGATACGTCAAATTAACCAGAGAGGCCAAAACAATACTTTTAATTCATTAGTATAATGAGCATCTATAGAATAACCACTAATACAAAATAATAAATTATTTTATGACAGACGATCAGAAAGTAAGCATCATTCACACAAAACTCCTTCAAATATATTTGCCACAGACTCCTGCATACATAGTTCCTTCATCATTAGACATATCCTGACACCATTTTGGGACAATGTGGTTTTATTTATGGTTGGTGTTTTGGGTTCAGTATATTCTAATCAATAGAATCCCATGGACACTGAATGTTTGGTTTCTGACAACAATTTTTAGATGTAAGAAATGCTTGACCATATGAGAACCACTGACAAAATTGCAAAATTTCTGATCAAAATACAATACATGGAATGGAGCTGTAATGGGTTCATTTAATGAAGGACAATTGAGTATTTGTAAGAAATTAGTATGTCCTCTCAGGTCATGGAAGATTCAGTTGAGAGAGTGGTACAAAACTTTGCCACCAAATCTGAATAGAAACAGGTGTCAAATTTGTTGCATAGCCAAGACTAAACATCAGGTGACTATTTGGTTTTCCTTTATGAAATGATCTCTGGCTATTAGAGATTTATAAAGATGATGATGACTTGAAATCCAGGGTAATGTTGTGGCCCAAGACTGTAATTATACTTTTATGATGAAAGTATGGAGAAACTTGTGCAATAATAATAAATGTTTCTGTATTAAAGGGGATAAAATTAAAACACAGATTGAGGTATTTAAAATTGATATAAATAACTAATTTTAAAAAAATTTCATCTTTTCCTTATTTCAGTAATGTATTTTATTTTGGAATGTACCTTGGACGATGTTATTTAAAAACAGTGACAGTCTTATTTTCAAGTCATAAAGAATAACAAATGTTGGGGATTATTGAAAACTCGGAGAATTAACTACACACTGTAAAAAATTAAAGTTCTCTAACTGACATTCCCACTGAAACCATTTTGCTTCTCTCACTTATTGTTAGTTAGTGATAATCATATTGATAACTGCCTAGCCAATTACACTGTCATAGTATCATATATAATTTCTGGACAATATACTTAGCTTGAATAATTTCTGAACACTATACTAGATTTGAACATTTAAATAAAAAGAAAGCAAAAGCCTTTATTTCCAAAATCAGCACATTTTCAATCTATCTTCATATAATGGCAATTTTTCTCTAGGCAAGTGCTACCTTAAATTCTGAATTTCTATGGTAGTTTTGCTTAGTTATCTAAACCCTAAGAAATATTATAAAAGAAAAAATAAATGGTGAGAAAACATTTTAATAAAAACGAAATTAAATTACATCTGTCTCTGATGCACTAGATGATACTTTCTTCATATTACTAAGGTATTTCAGAAAACTAATGACTGCCCGCAGACCAAAATCATAATGACACTGTTGAGAAAGCTGCTCCTCTGCTAGTTTGAATATCAAATGAACATCCTTAGATAAACTCTATTTAGTAAAAAAACACAAAATTAAACATTTATGTTTACATCTAATGTTTTAAAAATATGAAAAAACAGTACTACTAGATCAATACAGAAGCACAAAATATTAAATACAGAAAAAATGTTTACTTTTTGTGGAGAAAAATTATTTATATGAAAAGTATGAAAGTTTGTTTTGCATTTTGGAAATGAAATTCTTTAAACAATACTTTTGTGTAATAACAGTTTATGGTTTTAAACAGAAATTTAAAGGTTAATCAATATCATCAGTCATTATCAAATGTGTTAGGAGAATCTGTCCTTTCCCTTGCTGATGGCAAAAGATTAATCTCTAGCTTTTAAAAAGTAATTTCTTCATTCTAAACATTCCCTCTGCAACAATATAGAACATCAGTGATGTGTAAATTGTATTGAAAGAAGATTCTCGTCTCACATTCTGTATAGGATCAACTTCAAAACAAAAAATAATTATGATTATCTGCACAGTACTTGATGAGGTTGTCTTTTCTTGTGTGGTAGAAAGGCAAGAAATGTTGAAGGGTGAAATTTTATGACAGAAAAACTCAAAGGATTACACTGGCGAATCTCCAATAAAATCCTTGAGTATTGAAACACAGAAAATAAATTGGTAGCAATTTTCTTTTATTTTTTTTAAAAATAAGACTGTTGTCTTTTAACACAAACAAATAGTGATTCTTAGTTACACAGAATATCAACTGAATTAATAAATGCCTGTAAAAAAAATTTAAAAATTAAAATAACATGTATTAAATTAAATATGAGCATCAAAGGTCTGATGCTCGCCGCTGACAAATCCACTACTGTGTACATTAATGGTGGCTGATGCACGAAAAATCTGTCATGGCTTCAATGTCCTCTAAGTTCAGTGCAGCTTAAAGATGCTGCACTGAAAACTTGTAAAAGTTTTGCCAAAAATCTCCTGTTTTATTTACAGTAGCAAAAATGTTTAAGCATGCCCCTCAAATTAAAATGAAATAAAATAAACAAGACTACTTACCTTACTATCTTGAAATCCATAGGCCGAAAAGTATATTTCAATTATCATTAAAATATCAGGTGATATCATAGTAACGGGTCGAAATACATCAGATAAAGATGATGGCAAATTATAGCTACCAACACTGTATTCTAAATAGAAAAAGATCTAATATAATTATTAAAAAATAAATAGAAAGTCAAGAAAATTTTCTTTCTTGCCTTCTAACTACTGATGGTGAACTATTAAAGAGACTACAGATAAATTTAATACGTATTAGCAAGCAATTATTTAGCTATCAACTTAAAAGTTTTCCCCAGTTACAGCTGACTGATTAATTGCAAATTTTTTAGAGAAATTTCTAACTATATTTTTAAGCTATTGACTGAGTTTTTAACTTTCCAAGAAAAAAAAAGAATAATAAAAGAGGAAGAGATTCAAAAGAAATTTTAAAATATTTAATATTCCTTAAAGGTTAATTTAGAATGTATAAATCTTAGTATAAAAAAAGCATTAAACCAGCACTTTTCAAAGTGTTATCAAGCAGTTTTTGAATGAAACAAGCTAATACACTGTACTTGAAGTGATCTGTCTAATTTAAATGCTTTATTTTCATATCCAGACACACTTCTTCCTTAAGCTTACTATAATCTAATTTTTTTAAACATGAAAATAAATACCTAACTATGCTTGAAAAATGAGGAATATTCTGTAAAAGAATATGGAGGATTTGAATAGTCTTTAAAATAATAATAATGACTGTAGCTACTGAAAATTAAAATTAAAACCATGCAATTCCTTTCAAATTTTATGATGACTCTGTAGCCAACTAGAACAAAATCTTTTCATTGTTTAGCAAGCAAATTTCTAAGCTATTAATTAAATTGTAAAATATTGTTAAATTGAGCAACTTCAACTCATATTTAGTAATAGTTTTTTTTTCCCAATGTGGAGGCACTTGTTGTCAAACATTCGCCTATACTTCGCCGCAATTTTACTGCCCATTTTATTGTGGGGGCACCATATAGGCGGACAGCATTACCCCCTATGAAGGGACGACATGAATGGGCTGTACCACTTGGCCGCTACGAACCATATTTAGTAATAGTTTATGGAACTATTATGGTAACTTAATACTAAACAGTGCTTAAACAAGAATGACTTTCTAGGGAGTATTTTCCAAGTTTCTAGAGGGAAATTTTCAACCCAGAAGAGGGAGGTTGAAAATCAACAGAAAAGTTACCTTTTTTTTCCCTACAAATTTTGGTTTCTAATGGGGTTGACCTTAAAGATACCGAGAGAATAATGATTTTCTGTAGCTGTAGATAGTAAGAAGTTTTCTTGTGTATATTTTCTTTATAAAAAAATTATGAGAAATAAAGATAAAGATGTGGGAGTTTTATGAGAAATTGATTTTTTAAAATTAGAAATGCAAGGGCCTTTGATTTCCTAAACCATTAACAGAAAAAGAACTGATGATTCAGAAGTAGAAATGAATAAAAAATAAATAATTACATTTTACCTTTAGAAAATACATGAAAGTAATCAAAATGTAGTATATTTTGTTGCATTTAATATTTGATGCAATGAATATTCAAATATACTCTATTTGAATTTCATTGCATCACACAATTGTCAAAATATCAAATTGTAGATAAACAAAGTTATACTATCTTTACAATTTTTTTCTTCTATGTGTTACTCTGCATATTTACTAGATTTGGATTTGGGTTTTCCTTTTTGGAGACACGATTCTATATTTATTCATATTTATATTGAATGGTTGCAAGTGTTATAGTTATATTTTGCTCTTTGGGGCTTAAACAGACTGGGACCTACAGTTTAATTTAGAATCATTCAGAATTGCTATAAATACAATTTTATTATGTCAACCAAAGAAGTTAATTCTTTACTCAAATTTGAACTCAAAGCCAAATATCTAACAATGAGAAGCTTTCAAAATAATGCTACTTATTTTTGGAAAAGGATGGTAATTGTTTTCAAATCAAAACACATACACAAAAAATTATAATTCTGAAACCTAATAATTTCCTTTACCACAGTTTACCTATCCATTACCAGGGATATTATTTTTAGCTATATTCGTTGAAGAGTATGATGATAACAAACACTGATAAAATCAGAGATAATTTTGATAACATTATACAGATACAACCTTCCATCTTTAATGCAATTAAAGAAATAACAATCACAATAATAAGAATTCTTCTATTTCACATGCATTCAGGCTTATGTTGACTTTCGAGCATAGATAAATAAATGAAGGCATAGTAATAACAAAAATCACAACAAAAAGAATTCCTGTTGCTTCACATTTATTCTAAAATATTTCATTGATTTTAAAATGTATATGAATAAATGAAATCACACGTACATTCAGGTAATTTTCAAAATCTAAACTTCACTCTAAAATATCAAGCTCATAGCCAAATCAAAAGTGGACTTAATCACAAATACTTGGGTTCACCTGAGTCTATATCCAGTCAAATGTAAGCACCACTTGAAAAAGTGAATGTTTATAATCATAGAAGGTAGACAATTTCAATTAAATTTATCAGTTTCAATAGTTCAATATTATTATTTACCATTGTTTAAAAACCCATATAAAAATAAATACAATAATTTGAAATAGTATTACCTGTGTTTATGGCTAGAAATATACCACATTTTTCATCAAGTTTATTTTCTTTTCCCAAAAATAAAAAGAAGTCCTTTTTTAAAGACAGAGCTTGAAAGATTACACTTATTTGTTGGGACAGAATGGAAATTATTTCAGCATTAACACTATTAAATTCTTCAAATAATCCCCAAGCCCCAATCTAAATTAAAAAAGAAAAGAAAAATGGTAAAAACTGCTTTTAATTTAAAATATAAAATTAAGAGCAAACTAAAAGTTATAAATTTATTTACTAGTAATATAAATAGAGCTCATAATATGTATTAATATATTAAGGTAAGTACAGATGAGAAGATATAGATATAGTTTGATAGACTTAGTAGTTTACATTATTAGTTAGAATAGTTTAGCACTGTTGTACAGCTAAATTGAATAACCAACAACTTCAAAACATTTATATTACATCTATATCTGTGATCAGTGAAACTGATGAATATAATATACACAATCTTTATGATAAAGGTGAAAATGATATAGGTAATCAATATATCTACTACTAACTCTGCCGATCCTCCCACATACATGACTTAAAACAGGGGTACCCAAACTTTTTATCCCGTTGACCCCTTCATAGAATATTTGCCTTCTTATCGACCTCCAGATTAAGTATTTAACAAAAACATTAAATCATTTTTTGCATTTCTGATGTTAAGCAATAAGGAGACCTGCAAAACAACCCAATGAAAAAATTTATAGTTCCCATATCTTATAAAATCCACCCAATAACATTAACAGAAAAAAGTGGTATTCTCCACTGTTATTATAATTTTAAAAAATAATAGCAAAATTATAGATAGATGGAAGTTTGTCTATAGTTCTTAAACCATATGTGTCATATTACATAAAATACACAATTATCGTTGAAGATATAACAAATTATATTGGATGAAAAAACCTCTTACTGTCATTTTGTGACTACTACTGAATACCTTAAAAATATGTTAACATACCTCTTTATTAAAATAGTTGATATTAGTGGGATGGATGTGTCTGAAGAGAAGCAGCAAGATTATTGATATTCGGTTGAAAATTGGTAAGTTTTAGTCGCAAATCCCCATGAATTCCCAAGTTCAATTTGCTCCTATGTTTTGTTAAAATTGCATTCGCGTGGCTAAAACCAGCTTCAACCATGAATGAAGTTGGGAATGCAAGTAAGAAAGGTTTATCTTCTGCTCTGAGCTTGGGATATTTAGTGGCAATATTGTTATTGCTCCAAAATTCACTGAGGTTTTTATTTTTAAACGTTCCTTTAGCATCGAGATCTACACTTATTTCAATCAGTTAATCTTCTAAGCCAGGTTCACTACCTTCATTATCTACTTTTACATCAAATGGTGTAGCAAACCATTGAGGAACATGTATATTCTCCAAGTCTTCGAAACGTGCTTTAAAGTCTTCTCTTAATTTATCAAGATGTTCAATACACATCTCCAAATCATGGTCGATAATCTTTTTTCTTTTAGTACTCGCAAGTTTGAAAAATATTTAAAATTGGATCGTGCCAGTGTAGATTCAAATAGCTCTATTTTTACTTGAAAGGCCATTATGGTTGTTCGAACTTGAACGATTGTAACTTTTTTTCCTTGCAAACGCTTCTGTACTTCATTAAATTTTGAATACAGGTCTGCCAAATAGAACAGATGGTTCTTGCACTGTTTTAATTCATCACATAGTGATGGATCCACATTCCTAAGAAACTGTTCAGATGAGTCGTACAAGTCAACAAACCTCTGCAAACTATCACCTCTTGACAACCACCTTACTTTAGTTTGCAAAAGGTATTGTTTGAAAGTTTCATCATTTTCTTCCCATAACTTCGCAAACAGTCGAGAATTGAGAGAATGAGCTTAAATTTTATTAATTGACCTGATGCACACTTTTAGAGTATCATGAAGTTCGCCACTTAGTTTTCTGGCTACAAGATACTGCCTGTGTAGGTCACAGTGAATAGTATGTACTTTAAGAACCTTTTCCTTCAGAAAGACAAGAAATCCTTTGTAACGTCCTACCATAGCAGGTGCACCGTCAGTAGCTACTGCAGTATTATTCCCGAAAGGAATGCTGTGCTTCAAATAATCTTGCAGACATAAAAAAATTGTCTCACGTTTTGAATCAGTTTCAAGATATTTAGCAAATAGAAATTCATAAACAGTTTCATTCAGGGATGGGCTATGAAACCTAACATAAGCGCCATGAGAAGATTTAAACTTCCGAAAGTTGATTTGTCAAGTTGAATAGCAAACTTACAATGCTGGAACTCAGAGATCAAAGTTCTTATCCACATCATCGGCCATTTCCTCAATACGTCGCTGCAAAATACTTGCATTTAATGGTATGCATTTTAAAATTAGTTGAGAGTCTTTCTTCATATCATTTTCAATTACATCTTTTATAGCTGGTATTATAATCTCTTCACCAATAGTATACGGTTTGCCTTTCCTTGCTATATTAAAAGAAATGTTGTAGGATGTCTTCAGTCCTCTTTCTTTATCAACGCTAGCAGATGACTTCAAGTATGTATTCAAATTCGGCCGAACTCTAAAATTTCTCTTAGTTTTTTGAAATACACTGGTTATCAAAAATTAAGGAAAAGTCACAAAAATAGCGATTACTCAAAAAGTTACTCGTAGAATTTAATGAAACTTATACACATTATGCAACACATAGGTAGGTATAAAATAGCATAAAAAGAAATCGCCAGACAATTATGGTGTTATAGAAACTAGCATATGTATACAATGAACAAATCGGATGTGTCAGTTTGGTATAGGAAAAGTACCTTTAATATGGCGTATGATCCCCCCCCCCCCCCCCCCAGAAGCAATACAGCACATACAGCGATGTGTGATGCTGTCAATTACGCGGTCTATGAGTTCAGTAGGAAGTGAGAGTCATTGCACTTGCAAAGCAGTTGAAAGCGTGGCTAGGTACCTAGGAGGAAGATTGAGAGCAGCTAAACGTCATCCTAAAGCATTCCAAACGTGCTCGATAGGACTCAGGTACGGTGATTGAGCTGGCCACTCCATGCGCTGAATTGTTTCTTGCTCAAGATAAGCATCCACGATGCGAGCCCTGTGCGGTCTCTCGTTATCGTCCTGTAGCACGAAAGTATCACCTATTGCCCCGGCATAAGGGCGCACATAAGCATCAAGGATGTCATCTCTATAGGTGTGAGCTCACATTTCCACGGGAAAAGACATGGAGGTCTGTACGTCCAACCAAAGAGATACCGCTCCAAACACAGACACTGCCTGATCCGTATGCATCTCTTTCACGGATGTGTGATGGATGAAAACGAGTTCCAGGTTCTCTCCAAATCAAAATACGCCTACTATCGCTTTGGAGGCTAAACCTGGACTCATTCGTAAAGAGAACAGCCCTCATTGATCACGCGTCCAGTGGACATGTTGACGTACCCACTGCAAACGGTCCCGCTTATGGCATGGCGTGAGCGGGATGCAAATGGCTGGTTGCCTCGCAAAAAGACCACCTTCGTGAAGCCTTCTACGCACGGTTGACGTTGATACCAACCTTCAGAGCTTGCAGCGAGGGAGGCTCTACAGACGGGGCTTGCAGACAGAGTTGCAGTTCTATTCCTTCGTGCGCTTAATGACAAATATCGGTCATCGGCACTCGTCGTAGCGTATGGCCGTCCTTGGCTGAACCTCATGGATGCCGAATCCATATCTTAAATTGTTGCCAAAGTCTATGAACCACAGACGAACTCACATTTAGCCATCTGGCCACTTCTGTCTGACTTTGTCCTGCCTCTAGTCTCCCAATAGCTCGCCATCGCAGTTCTTCGGTCAAATAATGCCTGGAGGTCATTGTTACAATTTGGCTATGCCAGATGTCTAATCTCAGCCTCACAGCGACAATTACCGCCTTGCCTGAGACATGCACTTTTATGCTCCTCGCAAATGACGTATTCCGACTGCAGCGCCACTATTTTGCATAATGTAATATTGTTCAGCACCTTTTACTTAACAACATATTCAAATTTTAAACAGATTGGCCTAGTTTTGAAAGTGTTATCCCTCTTTTTGTGATTTTTCCTTAATTTTTTTATAACTAGTGTAGTCAAAATCTTTGTTTTTCTTATCAGAATGGATCCTTTCCAAATGGTCTTGCATTTTCGCCGGCTTCATAGCATCATTGCTGAAATTTTTTTCATATAATAAGCACATAGGAATAGTTTCATTAGCAAACGATGGCATAAAACCATATTTCAAATACTCCTGTGAATATTGTCTGCATTTCTTCTTAGGATATGTAGCCGACATTGTGGGTATTAAAATCAGATTTTTAATGTTAATACGTTTGTAGCAGAACAAAACAGCAGTAGTAAGAGACACAACTTACTCCCACATGAGCTATATAGAACTGCCTGTTTTTTCTCAGAGTGCAGCATTACCACCTTTTGCTAACAATAGATATTTAGAATTGGAAGGAATTATAATTATATCTAAATTTTATCTATTCAGTACCATTAGATAAGAAAAAGATAATAAAAAAGTATCTAAATTTAATGATTTTCGATATATTACGATATTTTCTCTGTAAAGGACAAAATATCTACATTTAGATATAAAATAACTTAGAGTGACAACCCTAGTAGAGTGTAGCAGTTCAACATATGTCTGTGAATAACGAACCACCAGCATTCATAACATGTTTGCAATACTAGTACTGATTCCTGATGCGTGAAAACAGAGTAATACATGCTGTAAGCAGCATAAGCTAAGGCAAAACTCAAGCTATAACTAGGGTAGTCAGTAGTCGATCATATCCGTATTTCGAATTTTATTGGAATATTCTATTTTTTTCCTAGACAGTTTAATTGATTCTTTTTGGTATTAATCAACCCTCTTTCAACCCTCTTGTATTCATCGACCCCCTTTCGACCCTCGTGTATTCATCGACTCCAAGAGAACGCTTATCAACCCCTTGGGGACGATATCAACCACTCTGGGGACCTCTGACTTAAAATATATACTGTCTTCCTTTTTTTCATCCATATGACAAACTTTTCATAATCTATGGTGTAGAACTTAAATTTCTAGTCTCTAAGATTACACCACAACTTAAATATTATGTCATATCTCAGTTTTTTCTCTTGGTGTAAAGAATTGTTTCAGGATAAAATACAAAAATGTTTTATAAAACACATACAGCAAAAAAGAAAAAATTAAATAAATGCAAGCTTAATAAGAGAGACTTTTCACATACATTCAGAGTATTCCTGTATTATATTTATAGATGTATAACTACAACATTACATTTTAACACTTCAGAAAAAAGAAGCTGAACAACACACTAATCAAAAGGAATAGTACCAAGATTTTTTCATAAAAGAAAAACATGAGAGGGTAAGGAAGTAAAAAAAAGTCATAGTATGTAGCCTCCATGAACCCATCACTAAGAGGGTAAATGATAGGAAGATCTCAAAGCTCCCATGAGGATAATATTTTGCCATCATTCTAATTTATAAGATTATACTAGTATCTCATACCAAAAACACTTATGCTTCATAAGTTTTGTGCAACCATATAAAACCAATTAGTTTTTAACATAAACTCAAACAATACTAGTCAGTAATAGACTAAAAGGAAAATTTTTCAATTGAAAATATTGATATAAATGATTAAGGCACAGTAAGTTACATTAATATAATGTTTAATGATACGTGTATTAAGACACATAAGCAGTTAAATTCATGATTGTTTCTTACTTGAGCAAGTCCAGACAGCATGCGTACTAATGAGATATGAGTAAGGCCTTCAGAACAATTTATCACCAAAAAATAATTGCCTATAGTTTTCCCAAGTTCCTGCAAAGTTTCACTTTTACCACATCCTTTTGAACCTTTGATTAATACACCTTGATGCAGCAGAAAAGCTGTAGTAATACTCACAAAACACCTTTATAATATAAAAGTAATATTTTCATTTAAATCCACATTGACTGTGAAATAATAAACTGTTCTTTATTAATACTAGATAAAAATAGTAATAAATTTTAAAAGTACTTTATGCTATTAAAATGATATACAGGGGTAAATTCAAACGCACACAAACCTGTTTCTGAAATAAAATATTCCATCAGCATGATTATTTTTTCTCGATGAACAGCATATCTATGTTTTTATTTAAACTTTTGACAATCAAGGAAATTTGATTAAAAAAATAATTTAAGAATGGCTTTCTAATTCAGGAATTTATTTTTTAAATACTATTTAAAAACACACACTGTTGATTTTTCCTAATAATATATCACATTTATTCAACAAAAAATTTGAAATATTCTAAAATAGTTCATGACACCAAGACTAAATTTTATACATTCAGGCTTAAATTTATCTCTACCACCAATAACATTAAACCCTTGAATGAATTTCCACACTCCTATTATAAGAGAAATGTGAAAATTCCATTTATTCTAACCTTCATGCACTGGTGAGTGAAAATAAATAATAAGTATCAGAACTATAAAGAAACATTAACAAAAAATTTTATCATTATTATTATCATAATTCATTAACATTCTTATACTAGCTTTTTTTTTAAATGCCTTTTGTTTGAATCTTGCCATGAAGGCAGAGATTCATTACATGAAAATGGCAATAGGTCTGAATGTTACATGATATAAATATTAGTCAAGCATTTACTTCAGTATTCAGCATAATGATAGATTCCCCATACATTCAAAATCTACAGTCTTCCATATTTCACTATAATAAAAACTGAACTCTGCAATAGTTTTATTTTATGTTCATTCTTGATAGACAAGAGACATAAAAACTAACTGATAATTAACAAACTGTTAATATAATTTCATACTTTGAACACCAAGTAATTTTATCAATTAAGTCATATCTCATCAAATCAATTTTTGGATACCAGTGACATAATTTTAAAAACTCAATAAAACATTAATCCCAAACTTTTTAAAATGTGTAAATCTGTTTAAAATTTAATTTTTTTTAAATATATACAATACCTTCCTTAAATACACATATTTAGAGTGGAGAAATTTTAACATTCAAAGTAGAATTTTTGTTGGCATTATTAAAAAATAAATCCAATTTCATGTTCTTCTGCACAACTTTTTATCATACTTTTAAAGAAAAATTAGAAACAATGCAGAAATTTAAGAGCATAGAATAGAACAGAAGAGATATAGAATAGAATAGAAGAGATATAGAATTTAGCTCAAAAACTTCAGTCATTGTTGTGCAACCTGCAGTATCATAAAATTAAATCTATACTTGAGTTACTTTTATTTAAAAGTTATGAGTCAAGATATTTTAGTTTGTAAAAAACATCATACAAATATATCTTACAAAAAGATACAACAGATAAAATTTTATTAGTATTAATTTATAACAGAATTGCATTTTTATAAAAATGTTAACTATTGGAAAGGTAATTTAGACTGAATATAATTATTCTGTTTACTATTTATGAAATTTATTTCACAAGAAATAAATAAAACTAATATATTACCTTTCAGTTAAAGGTGTAATAACCAGTCTTTCTCTATTTCCAAGATATTCAAATCCATACTTCAAAACAGCCTTTGTTTGTTGAATTAAACATTCTTCCTGATCATCATCATAAAAGTAACGCATCTGCACAAGCCATTCAAATGCATTGGGATCATTACAAACACATTTAATTAAGTAATCAATTACATCACATAGATGGACTAAAGTTGTTATCATCATCATACATTTCAGCTGCATCAGAATATCAGATTCATTATCAAGTTTCTTGATGAACTGGTTCAAAATCTCCCGCTGTAAGATAAATTTCAAGCAAAAAAAAATTTTATTTTGAACTTTAAAATAATAATAATAATAATAATAATAATAATAATAATAATAATAATAATAATAATAATAATAATAAATAAAATAAAAATTTCATAAGTTTTTTGCAATGAAATTTTTTTTCTTGATATTATTTTAAAATGAATATTCATTTTTATTTTAATATATAAAATTAAATTATTTGGTATTTATTATATACAGATTCTAAACCGTAACACTTAGTTTTTAAACACATGAGTTTTTAAATAAGAGTTCACATTCAGAACTGGTAATTATATATTATAAGCACTGATTCCCTTCATTTTATAACTTGACATCATCTAAGAGGGTTGAGATCAACTAAGATTACTACATATACAAAGGGATTTAATATTTCCTTATCTAATAGATTTAAATAAAGTAGATATAATATTTTATTTGAAAGAAAATCTGTATCATAAACACCAGAAATTGAGACTAAATTTCAATTTTATAGAATTTTAATAAATTTTCCCAATTTTTGCCTAATTTTCCTTTGACTGATTTTTTATCCATCAGTTCTCTGTGAAAGAGTCTAGCCTGGATTTTGACATAGGTTCTTTTTGCTAATCTTGATAATTTTTACTCTTGATAGTTTTTTTTATAGTTGATAGCAATCTCGGTAGTTTACTTTGAACCATATCTTAAAAGTAAAATTTCAGTACTGTCAACTGGGGTAACTTTGGCCCTTGTGGGTAACTTTGGCCCAACAAATGAAAAAAGATTGTATGTGCTGTATCTAGACAAAGGAGAGTGATTATCCCTTATTTATTGTAAGGGTATATAGGTGGCATTACTGCCTTGACTTTCTCACAGTTTTGTATTGTAGTTCCTCAATTTACCACCACTACAGTGCTGCTCCACTTTGGTATCACCAAAAGGTACATTGTTGTTATCCTCCAACTTTTCCTTGTAAATGTGATAGAGTATGTGATTCAGAGCAGGTAAGAGAATCGCCTCAGTTTATTATTAATTGTTTCAACTATTTTCACTGTCATTATCTTGATTTATTTGTGGTTTGCCAACTAATGAATATTTACTACATTAGGCAAACTTTGTCCCAGGTCTTGGGGTAACTTTGCCCAACATGGCAGTTGGGCCAAAGTTAATCCAACTACTTTTTCTACTTCTACAAAGGGTCCAGTTTCAAAGAGGCGAAAACGACAATGCTCCAGCTCATCAGAAAGTAATAAACAAAACATTACAAAGCAAGTAAATCTGAAAGACAGGCGTACTCTGAATTTGTACATATATGCTCTGAACTTGTACATGTATGCTGTAGATGATTTTGTTATTGTGAAGTACGATGGTGTTAAATATCCTGGAAAGATTTTAAGGTTAACAGATATCGACCGGCTGTGGAATGTATGAAAAGAAAACTCAAATTTTGGCATTGGCCAGAAAAACAAGACTGTATAAATTATGAGTGGGAAGAAGTGTGCAGGAAAATCATTCCTCCAAAAATCGAGTCAAAGAGGAATCAGTTTATTGTTCCAGAACTAGATTATGTTTCTCCTCCATAGTTTGGACTATCAATTCATCAAAACATATAAGACTTTTAAATTACTGTTTACTGTTTATCTATTATTAATTTCTTTTCTTTGAAAATTCCACTTGAAATTTAAAATAAAATCCGTTTTGCATAGAAAAAATGTTAATTTATTGATTTTTTTCCAACTTAAGCTTGAGATTAACTTGGATTAGATAAGATATTATTGATAGATAATTTGGCAATACTTGTATGTGGTCTAACATTGGCCTAAGCTATCTCAACAATTTAAATGTTTGGTTTTCAAGAGCTGGACCAAAATTGCCCCAATTCAAGGTAACATTAGCCCAAAAAAAATTTTTAAATGTTTAAAGTTTGTATGTATACTTTAACAATGGTTTATATTACAGTTAAATATCTTTAAAATAATATAAACCACTTACCATATCAAATTTCAATTGGTTTACAACTATTATTTGCATTTCCTGTGAAATAAACATGAAAAATGGGACAAAGTTACCCCAGTTGCCAGTACACAAACATAACATTATATTTTCATGTATTTTCATAAATATATCAATCTGAAAATCCAATATCCTAATAACCAAAGATTTTTGCTAACCTATTTAACTCTTGTGCATGGAGGAAACTAAAAATATTTTTGCTTTTAAGTTCAATAAACAGGAATTATGGGTGACGTGAAAAATAATCTGGTAAATATGACATCAAACTAAATAAGATCAGATGATAATCAAAGTACAACAAAATTTATGCATAATCAAGGAATTTTGTAAAGCTAAAAGCTTTAAGAACTATTTTAATTTACAAAACTCCTCTTTAAAGCTTTTAGCTTTTAGAGAACTTAAAGCAGTTCAGTGTTAAAGAAATTTAGTTCAAACAGAGTTTTGAGTTAGTAATATTACATACAGAAGTTGAAGCCATAATATTATGTATAACATTCATATGCAGTTTAGAAACTGTTTCACATGGTGATAATGTGATTATTTTTAAAACAAATATTTAACATTTATTTTAATATTTGCCAAGCATCCATGGATGCCATTGAAACAAACAATTTATGACAAATCTATTCTTTTTTAGTTAAAAAATACTAATAAATTATGACCATAAAATGTAATTCACCTCAATGGATAAGAAAGTAATAAATAAATTTGGTTCTAACAGACTTTTGACTTGGTGGCATTACATAAATATGTTTAGTTAATTAGAGGTTAGATAAAGTAAAAGCCTTCCAAAAAAAACTTCATCTGAAAAACTCACTTTTCCCCATTAAAATTTGAATCTATAAAAATCAAAAAAAATTTTTTTACTAACCCACTTCTTTTTAAAGTTTTTCATAGGAGCTATAACTGCACTCTCCTGCACTGCTTTAATAACAGCAGTTGTTTCTGCCGTCCATGCAACTTGAATAGCAAGCAAACATATCTGACCAGGCCAGTTGTATAGCCATTTTAGTTCAGTGAAATTGAATTCCTCTTTTGCAAGACTGCTTTGCAATGTGTGTAGGCACTTTGGTAAAAGCCCATTTAAGGTAGTATGCATCATTTCTTCAATATCTAACATCCATGATTCAACAGGCCCATCTAAATGAACTGGATTCAAAAATTCAACTTGTTCTTTACATTTAGAATGCATTCCAGAGGCATTGATGATCACTTCCTTCTGATGCAGCTAAAATGTTAGAATTTGTTTGAAAATTAGAATGTAACATTACTAAATAAATGTGCACACAACAAATCTTTACTAATACAGCATTTATCAGAGGGCTATTTAAAAAAGAGTTTAAATGACAAAATTTCATCAGGGACTTCAGATCTAAATAATATATCATTTAGAAATAAGTGTAAAAATGATATACTGTAGAACCTTGATCAATCATTCCCCGAATAATCATTAACCTGTATGTGTTTACTTCATCCAGTCCTGATGGTAATTTGTCTTTGTTATGTTCCCACATTTATCATTCACTGCAACAGGTCCCTTAAAAAACAAGAGATCAAGATTCCACTGTATATCTATTGACTGGCTTATACTAAAGTCATATATAGGTATATACATGGTGATCATAATAAAAATTATCCTTGTTCAATACTGTCAGGGTATACATGTAGCAGCCTAAATATGAAAAAAAATTTAAGCTAACAGACTTATGAGACTCTTACAAAAAATAATAATAATAATAATAAATAATTCTAAAATTTTAATTATGCTCATGTTATGCTTTAAAAATGATTATTTAAATTATATACACATGATGGGAGAAATTTGATAAGTAAAACTTGCTACAAGCAAATTTTACTAACCAGATAGTGCTAGATTCCACTATCATTAGCATAAAATGACTGTTAGATTCCACTCATGCAAAGACACTATGCACTTTAGTTTTACTGTATCTTTATCTACATATTTCTATTAAACAAAAAATTTCCATCAGTCTTTTCATGTTCCAACCCTGACAGAATGTTTTGACAAAACAATAGGATTTCTTTGTAGTGACATATACAGTTTAATGATACAAATCATTTGTTCTTAACACTTTGAAGCAGGAGCACATAGTTCTTAATGTGACTATAACTGACTGTTCAATACTCAGCTTGCAGAGTATTGAGACCATAGGACTATTTAATGCAAAGACTATTAAACAAGAATTAACTATTCTAGAATTGAAGACTGTTCTCATTCCTGTTAATTCAAAGCCTTCATAACCACCAACTTCTAGCCTGGCTGAAGCAAGAAACATGCAGGGTTCACTTTTTTTATACAGAAACAAGCATCTTCCAGCTAGGGTAAAATTTTCATTACAGAGGTAAAAAAAGGAAATGTCAAGCAGATCTCTACATTAGAAAAGATGCTATGTTGTAAAAAGAAATACAGTTGAAATACTCAAGCCTTTAGTTCTAACGATATACTTCAGCAAATAGAATTAAATTTATTTTGATGAATGACAGTGCTCATCCATACAAGCACAACTAGTCACAGACATTTGGGAATACAAAAAGAAGAAGTAAATAGTACTAGTTTGTATTGTCATTTGATGTGAGTCTGTTTAGGTAGGTTTAGGAAAAGCTACAGGTCAGTTTAGCTGCTTGTCTGTCACTATTTTAGTTTTAAGATGTGAGAACACATACAAAGAAAATTAACTAAGGATATCCATAACAATGCTTAGATAACCATATTTTAATTAATGTCAATTCTATGGGGATGATTTTTTGCAATAACACTATGTCATTGAAGGTTATTTAGTTTCCTTATTTTTCTTACTTAACAAGGTTTTAAAATATCCAAATTTTCTATGCATAAATTAAAGAACTAACTTTTAAAATTGCTTTAAAATGTCTTTCTTTTTTGATTTGACTCTATAACTTTACAATTAAAATATTCAGGGTAAAAATTTACTCATTTCTATATACAGTAAATGTAGCTTCTTAATTCTATCAAACAATAAAAACCAAAATGGTTTTTGCTAAAAATAAAATATCCTCTAATTTAATTCAATACACTAAGAGGAATTGAAATATCACTTACCTTTTTTTCCTCTATAATTTCTACTATTTCTAGAAGATTTATACCAATAAAACATTTCTTTAAATGTGGCTGTATATCTTTAGGACTGTTCTGTCCAATTATAGACAATAAATCATCATCAGAAATAAAGAAAAATCTGGGAAATACCCTGCGTTTTGATTCCAAGTAAGCCTCTAAAGATTTCTGAACACTTTGGATTTTTTCATTCATAGTCATTAACATTTGTAAAAAACCTAAAATATTATTATGAGTAATAACTAGTTTTATTTGCTGTATTAGTAAGATCTAAAAATTATATTTAAGATATGTTTAAATTACTAGTCAGTACAAAAATAAAAATTTCTTAGTTATAAAAATGACTATTAGGCAGTAAAAAGGAAATTTTAATTTATTAAATCTTGGAAAGGAAAAAAAATTATTATTTGTTCTTTTATCAGCAAAGTATAATCAGTATTTATTACATCTGAATGCTGTTTCAGCAACTACAACTTTGAAGTACTTTTTTTTCCCCTACCTGATTTCACAGCATTTATTATTTCATGAATCATGAAAATATTAAGAATATGAATACAACATTAATATTATAAAATAAAATAATAGGGTAATAGTGTATCTATATCTATTACTGTGAGAAAATAAAATGTCTGACAGTAAATATTAAAATATTGAAATAGTTTCAGAGAAAAGCTTTCCACAAATTATAGAGTAGAGTGAACTGTTTAACATATGCTTCTAAGTAGCATAAAAGTATAAAATAATATAACATGATACTTTTGCTGTGAAAAAAGAAAGAGAGTAAAAATAAGAGAGGTATAAGCATTTATATTTAAACAGAAAAAAATCACTTGATCAAATGAAAAAGACATTAGCAGCTTATATTCTTATGAAAAAACAAGAAAATATTACATGTGATTTTAACCCTTCAGCGGGCGCACCAATTTTTGGAACACCAGCAGGTGCACATTGCATAAAGTGCAACGTCTCTTTCAACCTTGATTATTCCTTTTGTAATAAACTTTCATTTTTCAAATTGAAAATAATAATTCTGCATTTTATGACAAGATATAAAATGTTGATAATATTGAGATATATTTATAATTAAAGGCCAAAGAATGCAGATACAATCACCTTATTTCAAAACTGTGTGATTTAATGCATCTAGGGACAACTTGCAAATCGATTCCTATTATGTCCAAAAACCTAAAAAACAATGAGAATTTCCATCTTTATGATATGTGGAATACCATGCAATAGCTGCACATTTGATCTATGACATCAACTCATAATTTTGTCGTATTGCAATCCAATATAATTGCTGGTTTACCATGTTTAAATCACGACTAACAATGAATTGAAAGGAATACAAAGGTCAGAAAATCAAACCTACATTAGAAAGGGTGCAGCTATAAATAGAAACTGCTTAGAACATTCAAACCTTACTTTTAAACAAAAACTATTCAAAATTATGAAAATGTTGCACTTTGTACACAGGCGCACCCACTGAAGGGTTAAAGGGTAAAGACATTCTTGTGATATAATTTATACATAGTACAAATTTATCTGTGTTCTAACCTTCTTTGTGACTAATTTTCCAAGCAAACTTCTCGTTTTCAATAACTATTGCTATATCATCCCACAATGATGTAACTTCTTGAAATTCAACAAATTCTTTTGGAAGTTGAGCTTGTACTGTTTGTTCAGCAAAAATTTTCTACAATTAAAAAATTTTTTTAAAAAATTAGTAAGCAAAAGATAGATTAAAAATTAAAAGGAAATCAGAATTATAGAAATTAAATAAAGAAAATAAGTTTGCATTTTCAGTTTATTATAAGCTTTAAAATGAACTAAAACTAAATAACTTAAATAACCAACTTCTTAAAAAATTTAAATGAATAATTTACAGAAAATTAATTTAATAAATTATTTGATACAATTGATTATATTTGTCACAAAGATATAAAATGAAACTAAGAACAGAGAATTAAACACATACAGTTATTAAGAACTAAATAAATTATTTTCATGCTTACTGACATGCATGAAAATGCCCCATTCATCAATAAAGATCTAGATATTACAGCAAAAAAGGTTTCTTTATACTACAAATTTCTAATTCGCATTAAAATATTAAATAAAGTTGTGTATAAAATCATTTTTAATAGCCTTAGATAAAATTTTGAGACTTTCCTTGAAAAAATACTTACAACAGAAATTACTGTTATTTTACATAACAAAAAGTAGGACTTGTAGCAATAACAATGAAATCATTATTTTCACGAAAATTTACATGAGAAAAACTAGCTTATAAAACTTTTATAATGTTTATAACGAAAGAAATATGATAAATAATTAATTCTGAAAACCAAATCTTCTACCAGCCCAGAAAAATTAACTATCACTTATAAGATTCCTTCATTACTATATTTTAAAATAGTTAATTTATATTATAACCAATCAATATTTAAGATTTTCAGAAACTTTTTACATAAATTATTTTAAACAAATGAATTAGAATGAAAATTCATTTAAATTGTATAAAAAACTTCTTAAAATCTACAATGATGTTTGAAACTAGTTTGGACTAATTCATTATCTTTTGTTAAGCAGGAGAGCATTCACTGAAATTGTCTCTGAATCCTAAACACAGAGAATGTCAAACATTTAGAAATAACAATGGAGAATACTGGAAACTTTTTGAATGGTCTTAAAATAAAAATGTCACCAGGATATCAAAAGGTTAAGAGGAGACAAAATCTATCGTCTAGCAGTTACTTTAAAAAAAAAAAAAAAAAACACTAAGTAAAATCCAGTAAAAAATTATGCAAAATACTTTAGCTGCAATTATATTAGAGGAAAAGGATAAAAGAGATTAAATTTTTTGAAAAATTGAGGAAACTGGATAACATTTGAGTTTATTCATAAAGTCAAGACTTTAGCTTGCAAAAACCAATGATACTAATTTAATTTTCTAGTTCTGCAAAACAAACACAGTTGCAAGATATACATTTTTATATACTAATTTTATAAGGTTCTTGTGAATAAAAACAAAAACAAAAACAAAAAATAATTTTTTAACCAAATTAAGAATGAAACACAGATTGGGCATCCCTAATATTGAAATCCAAAAAGATCAAAATTCAAAATATTATTTATGCAGATATGATGTCTAGAGTGAAAAATTCTACACCAGACTTCACACAATAAATGGCCCATGTCATATTTTTGTTTTTATAAGTTTTTAATGAGCAAATGAGACTAAGATAAATTATTTGTTATCAGCAGCATTTAAATTTAGGGTCAGGAATGAGGATGATGCTAAGTAATAATTGATTATTGTTGACTATTGCCCAGCATAATTGATTATTGTTGAGGTTAAGCTCTCTGATGGTTCAATTTAAATAAACTGAGTTCCATGCCCCAAATTGATAAAAACATAGTATAAACTCCCTTCAGGCTATGTATATAATGTTTATGAAACTTAATTTTGCTATTAACCTTGGGTCTCATCCCCAAAATATCTTATTATGTAAGTAAAAATATTCAAAATTTGTAATATATCTGATCTCAGGCATCTTGAATAAGGGATACTCAATCTTTATCAAAGTAATTAAGCATAAAAAATTATTAAAATTAGATAAAAAAGAAAATGTAACTGAAAAACTAAAACCTCTAATAAGAAAAATTTGTTTTGAAAGAATTCTGTCTGTTCAATAACTTCCAAAATCAGGCACAATGAATTTTCTAAAGAATCAATTTTTTCAGAAAAATAAGATATATATTTTGAAGCCTTCATAATTCCCAAAGTAGTTTGATGTTCTTCAATAATGGCAACTATGTTTTCTGTTTCTTTTAACTTATAAGATGTCTTGTAATCCATGATATCAAATGTTACAGTGTTCCAAGCATTTTCAATTTTCTTTAAATTCTGGAATAGAATTTAATAAATAAATGTGGGATCTATCATCAAAATCATGTCAGACTTACTTAGAATAAATCATTTTCATGGTGGATAGGGGCTTTATAAAATAAAGTGATATTATGGTTTCATGTAAATGATGGAATTCTAGAATTTAAATTTAATAGTGCAGTACTATATTTATAAGCTAAACTATTAGAATGTTTACCCTACCCTAAAGGAAATAACCTCAAACTCTATAGTCCTTTTTATTATAACCCATTTAGATAACTTTAACAAGGGATTTGTTGAAAGTTCCAGGGCTCAACATGAATAGCACAAATTGAGTAATTATCATATAAAAGAGCTAAACTTATATGACAGTTCAAGACAAATACTGAAATAGAAATGCTAAAACATTGAGTTGAAGACAGCCTTATAATAAATCTTTCAAAAGTAGTCTTCAAAATATATAATTTACTTAAAGTAATTGAAGTGAAGTCCTTTGGAGTATGTAATAAATATCAGGGCCCACAATTTATGTCAATGTATATTCTAGAAGTCAAATAAAAGTACAAAATAGTAAAAAAAAATTATACCAATACTGTATATTTTATTTTATCAACATTTGGTTATTGCTCTTTAACTAGAGATCAAACTAAACTATCTCTCATGAGCATAAAAATATACATTTATTTTCCATCATATTTAGATATATATATATATATATATATACTTAAATATATATATATATATATATATATATATATATATATATATATATATATATATATATATATATATTAGTTACTTGGCAATTGTAATCACAAAAAAATCTATTATCTAATGATCTAATCACTGTAAATGGATATGATATAATTTAAAACATCAAAGCTGACTATTTAAAAACTACACTTAACTCAATGCATTTTTATAGTAGTAATCAAGTGAACGAATTAACTACAATTAACATTATTCTTAGCTATGGCTACAAACTACTGAATACTAGAAAATGGTACACAAAATTTTAAAATTAATTACCTGTTCAATCTGAAATTCTTTTCTAGATTGCACTGCAATCCTATCAGTTTTTGCACTTAGGTTGTCTATTTTAAGATTCTGTAAAAACTGAAAAGAAAAACTGCTGTTTTGAAAAAATTCTATTGTTTCAGATGATGAAAGCTCTAAAACATTTTTTAAAGATTCCCAATGTCTTTCTTGATACGTAGGCTCTTGAAAATTTAATATGATGGCATAGTATTCTTCTAATTCCTGAATCTTTGATAGTAGCTCATCCAATAAAATCCAGTGATTTCCCTGCAATTACATGTTGATTTTGAATCAGCATTTTCAGTACATCTATTTAATAAAAAAAGTATCTGATATTTATATTTTAAACAAACTCTCTTGAAATACTGTGACCATTGACTAAGTTCAATGAAGTTAAATCTTATGCACAAAATTAAAAGCATAATTTTCATATTAATTGTAATGCATTATTAATTGTAATTTATAACCATTAAGTATGCAAAAAATATGAATCCACTTCTTTTCAGAGAGCTAGAAGACAAGAAATAATTTAATGTATCAAAAGATGCAGCTTTGTAGACTGTAGTGCACATATATTATACAATCCTTTTTTTTTTTTGGGGGGGGGGGGGGGGGGGAGTTAACCAAACTAGAAAAATCAGTCTGGTCAGTTAGAATTACAAATTTTAAGATAATCATTTCTCTTTCAATAACATTGTTTTATACACAATTTCTGCCTTTATGCTATTTATATTTCAATCCACATATACTCCCTCAAAATCTTGAGACCACTGACTGAGTTCAATGAAGTTAAAAATTAAAATTATAATTTTCATATAAAATAGCAGTGTTTCATTAATTGTGCTTTGAAACCATTAATTATTAGGAAATATGAATTCAATTCTTATCAAAGGGATAGAAGTCAAGAAATAATTTAGCACATAGTATGATACAAGGCACACTGTAGTTCACATACATAATAGTGTAGTTTTCTTACCAAACAACAAAAATATTGTACAGTTTTATTTATAAATTTTAAGATAATTACTCTTTTCCCAATAACATTGTCTTGTGTACAATTTTTGGAACAATAACTTTTTTAATAGTTTCATCATAAACTGCTTAGAAAGCATACAAATTGATAAGAATTTCTTTGAAAATTTTGCATAGAAAAATTTAAATTATGAAATTATAACTGAAAAATAACCATAGGTAATATTAATTACACTACATGTGAATATCATGTGAATTCCAAATGAATGATAATATAACTCCTCTCTGGAATATTTTTTATGTATTACAGAGATAATCTGAGAAAACATATCTGTTTAAGTATAAAACAAACACAAACTTTTCTGAAACTTAAAGAAGATAAACAGCAAGTAAAGCTTTCAGACAATAAAAATTTTAAATTATAAAAAAAAAAATTCACAGTCAATCAATACCAGAGATAAGATATTATGAATTAAAACAGATTTATTTAAACATGATACAATAAGGTATATATTACTTATATATAGAAATTACAAGTGACCAAAAGAGTACCTTAACTCTTCGTTTCAACTCTTTTATTAATTTCTTATAATCATCAGATATTATTTTCTTTTCTTCCACATCAAAACATAGCAGAGATATATTGGCCCACTGCAGTATGTAATCATCAATTTCTTTTGTGTACATCCAAGCAATTCTTAAATTGTCCAGTTCCTATCAAAGATGTCAGTATTTTTAAAACAAAGAGATAAGTTTCACTCAAAAAACTCTAAATTAACAAATTATTTTACATCTCCATGGATAATTTCAATTATAATACTCTACACAAGTAAATAATAAAAATATTTATGATGTTCAACATTTAACACAGGAAATTTTATGTCTCATAGTTAAAACTTTATTAAGCTGTCTAATAAAAATTTTCATACACATTCCTGTTTTCATAAAGTATATAATCTATGACAAGAGTTGCAAATTATCACTTGCTGTAGTTAGTAAGTAAAGCTGTGATACATGAAAGGATAAAATATGTTAATGTGGCTGTATTATACACAGTACTAGTTTTTTTGTTTGTTTCTTTTTTTAAAGTCTTCACCATTATCTGCAAACCATGAAGTGCAAAATGGCTACTACAGTTTTGCTATCATAAGAAATTAATTAATACTGATAAGCAAGGAAAAATAACCAAGCACAATAAATATAAAAACACTGAAAGAAAATTATTCTAATTTTCTTGTTAAAGTTCATAAAATATAAACTTACATTCTCAACTGATTTCAATATATCCAGTTGATCTAAAGTTATGTTAAAAAACTTTGAGTCCCTTTTCAGCCAAAATTCTCTTTCATTGTAGTAAATTAGTTGTTTTTTGAACAACAATAATTTGTACAAAGCATTAGTGATACCATGTTTCAGTTGAAATGGACCATTCCGATGCAAATGTTCTAGAAGGGCACATGACTTTTTTTGCAGTTTGTCATGATATTCTAAAAAATATCTGTGATGCTTAGCCTAGAATAGAGAACAATGAATTAAAATGCAATTTAGATTTTCTCTAAAAACAGTATACATAAATATATATTTGTGTGAGGGTAAAGTAAAAAAAAAATTTAATCTCCAGCAAAATTTAAACAAAACAAAATTAAATTTATATGAACAAAAAATGCGAAATCTGTAAAAACTTGGTTTGATATTTTATATATGCATCAAGGTGTTGATTAAATTCTTTTTTTTCTTCCTCAGTTAAACATAGCCAAGGCATTGCTATATTACATGTTTTAATGGAAATTTTGGAGAATTGAGAAACTAGAAATACAAATCTGTTAAGTCATAACAATAAGTATAAAAGTAAGCCAATAAGTTATAACAATATCACTATAGTGCTAATAATTCAGAACTTCTATCTTTAAATTATTCCTCATGCTGAAAACTACTTTTCAAAGATTATGGTATGGTTTGGTTTGGGGCACTACGGTCAAGTTTTGCTACACAAGGGCTAATTAGACCGGGACCTACTGCTTAAAGCTGATTCTGAACGGCTACAAACATCCATGCCAAGAGTGGGATTCGAACTCACAGACTTTGGTACCGAACGCCATCATCCTAGCCATTCGGCCATCATCCGGCTTTTCAAAGCTTATGAAATACATGCACATGAAAAGAAACAAGGTAAAAAAAAAATGTTCTATAAACATGCAGGTTCAGCAAAGTATCTAAATTTTACTGTTATCTTTTACTGTCACTGTTGTCTTTTATTTCTATCAAAAGTTCACATAATAAGAAGTTTTTATGTGCCAGAATTCAACAAAGTGTTGTATATTTCAGTATGATTAGGGAATACAGAATAGATTCCTTATACTAACCATTCTTAGCTAAAGAAAAGAAACTAACATTTTTATTTTTTAATGCTTTCTTTAATGAAAAGTGAATTATTTTAAAAGGTAAGTTTAATCTCAAACAACAACAACAATAAAAAAATCAAAAACAAAGTATTTAAATTATTTACCTGCACTTTTTGTAGTTTGATATGATAATCATTAAAACCTTTTTCAAGGTTTTTCCAGTTTCTTTCTAAATATCTTTCTTGGTCTGACACCTGAAATTTAAAAATGATGTTATATGTTAAATCATATAGAATTAAAAAATACCTTAAAAAATGACTTATTCTACAAAGAAAAATTATGAATTATGGGAGCAAATTAATTTGACAATCATAGCTAAATTATAAACTTATTTGCACATTAATAACATACAAATCTGATTTTCATTTTTTCAGTTTAATCTTTTTTATCCTGAAACAAGTTCTTATGTATCTCAATAAAATATTCACCCCATTACAGGATACCTTTAGATATTAGTCAAGTCCGTACCACATCATGTTGCAACACTTCTGCGTGCTCATGGGGGCCCTACACGATATTAGCCAGGTGTACCAGTTTTTTTGGCTCTTCAGTGTATAAAATTATGCAAATTACATACTCTTTTCAATTCTAAGAAATAAAGGCCTTTTTTATAAGTAGATTAAATTAAATACATATACCCTATGCACATTAAATTTCAATATTCAGCACATTAGAACTAGTATATATTAATGTCTCTCTTGAAGACATAACTAAATGAACTACCTTTTAATGAAAATTTCAAGAATAATTTGAGAATATTTTTCACAACTACTCATTTAAAAAAATAATACCATGATCAGAACTTATCTAGAAGACTATGACTATAGTGATAATAAACCATACATATCTTGTAGAAAGGGGCATTCAAATATATTACATTCAAAATGTTTCAAGAAAGTTATTTTCTTGGTCACCACACATACCAAAAAAAAAAAAAAAAAAAATATTTATACATTTGACTAAAATTATATAGTCAATATCAGTGCTTATGTAAGAGAGAATAAACTAATATACAATGTGTTAAACAAATATACATCTTGGGTTACTTGTATTATTTCAACAAATTAGGATGTTTTAACTATTATTAAGATAGTTCAAGGAATAAGTAATAGTAGGAAATAGAATTTAGCTTGGGGAATACTCTTCTTGAAAATATACATTTCCTAAGAACTATATTTAAAGGGTTGCAAAAATAGAGATTTTTTACAAAAATACAAAATAAAAATTTGTTTATAATCTATATAATGCTCTCAGTAATTTAAAATAATAGAATATACAACATATAGAGCTCTCTAATGAAAAAAGAAAATTTTGACTATGTAAACAAGTGTAGTATATAAATAATGCAATGTTTATTTATCAATACCTTTTCATCAATTGAAATATCAAATTTCTTCAAAGCAGAAAAAATATCGTGAATAGATTTAAATGTGGATTGTATTTTCAGAGAATAAGCTTTAGAATCAATTAAGAATTTTAAGCAACACTTCAGCTCTTCAAGTGTTTTAGGAATAATCAAAAATCTGAAAATATAAGAAAGGAAAAGATTTTTTTTTCTAAATACCAGAATTACATACAGTAGAATTTTATAATACTATGATAATCCAAAGTTAATAATTAAAACTAATTAAAAATATATTTTAAGTCTATAAAATGATTGCTTTTTATTCTTTGCATGATCCTGTGTAGAATCAATGAGAATTAGAAAATTCGTACCTGATGTACCCTGAAAAAAAACAGAAATGAAGTACAGATATGATTTCAAAAATAGAAAATATATCATAAGAGAGTCTGACAAAGAAAGTGATACTTTTATTGAGAATACTTTTAATGGAAAGTAAAAAACAGCATATTTAACTTGACCTTACATGAAATTAAACAGAGGCACAAAAATTTATAACTATACAGACAATATACTAGTTATCCCCAAAGATAGTGTACATGGTAATCTCAAACAATCAGCAATCTCATACTTTTAATAATATTATTTTTCCTTTGAAAACTCTTTTCTTTATAATAATTATTTGTTTCTTTTAAGCTTTCAAAATTTAAATTTAATATATAATAAGAAAAAATATGAACTTTTATTTAAATTAGAAGGAAAGAAAAAAATTATAGTTTTTAAGTATTCATTTATTTTACTTTAAAAAAAGAAGTTCAAAGGTGAGCTAATTTCTCTCAAAACACAGTTTTTAAGACATTTCAAGACAGATTTTGATATAATTTAAAAGTAAATTAAATTTTCTAGTTTGTAAGCACTTTTATGCAAAACTTCATAAATTTATATTTTAGGTTTCATATGAGATTTTATCAAAATTTTTTAACTTACTTATTATAGCTTTTATACTATGACTCTCTTACAGTGAGACAGAATGCTAGTTCAAAAAATCATTTATGTCAACTTGAATGCTGCAAAAACTGTCCAGCTTTGCATGATGTTAATGTTATATAGAATTTTATGATAAAAATACAACTTGCAGTACAATAATTATCACAAAAATGAATTTATATATATATATATATATATATATACAGTAACCACCGCTTATAGTGATCAGTGGTTATAAGAATCAACCGTTTATAAGAATCAATATCGCAAAAACAAAAACAAATGTATTATTTCCATGTTAAAATTTTCGCTTTAAAGAATCAATCCACCGGTTTTAAGAATCAGTTTACACTCTTTGCTTTCCTTTCATTTTCCAAAAAGTCACTTAAACACTCAAAAGGTACGAAGTTCTTTCTTATTCTTTTTAAAAGTAAGAGTGATAATATGGGACGGAATACAGTCGTAACATGCATCCCTCTCCTTGTTAGACATAACATAATAGTTTCCCTTTAAACGCTTTAGCTAAACCCTGTCCTATTAGTTTAACCCGGGAGCATCCTAACCGTGCGGATCCAATTTCACTTTTCTCCACTGACAAGCAAAGACAGGGCCTCTTTTTTTCCCACCTCCCACATCCTAGTTGCAGCTTCCTGACCCTGAAACACATAAATCTTCAGGGAAGTGTCCACTATCACTTAGAAAACGTGACATTATTAGATTCAGCACGTTATCAAACCATGAAACGCGTAATCTACAAGGTGAATCTGGGTCTGAGACTATTGGTATTGAAAGAGGTATAAACAACCTCCTGAAAACTTCATTACGTCAAACTACCATAGAAAACTTTTTCTTGCACCCTTCCTGTAGTTGAAATGTTAAACTGTTAAGCAGGTATGTTGTACCAAATATTGGATTTTTTTTCTTCTCTTACTGTAATCATGTGTATCTACTTATAGGTCTAGAAATTAAGTTGCATTTTTAAAATTATAAAATAATTTTAATAAAGATAATTAACGTAAATTAAAGAGTATTTATAGCAAATTATCTAATATATGTATATATAGGTGTGTGTGTTCCTGCCCAAAACCTAAATTTCGGTTATAAGAATCAACCGCTTATAAGAATCAAAAACAGTAATAACAAATGTGATTCTTATAAGCGGAAATCACTGTATGTATATATATATATATATATATATATATCAAATACCTAAAAGCTTTTGAGAGATATATTAGTTCAACTTTCTGTGCTATTGATTCTTTCTGATTCATGTACCTACATAAAAATAAGGACTTCTAGCTCCAAATCATTATAATTTTCTTTAATTCCCGCTGATCAATGTTATGAAGTAGCTTCTTTTATTCCTTTAACTATATTTAAGGCAAGGATTAGATATGGCTTTCAGTTATACATGTGCTATAAAATTTTAGTTGCTTCTTTGAGACTTTATTTTTATATTTTATGCCCACCATAGCTCTCACAAGCCTACTGTATCTTGCAGTCCAATATAAAATAGAAACAGAGTTTGGAGAGGAAAACACAAATTACCTCAATTCAGCAACAGCTGAACAACAAAAAAGATGCTCACCAGTCTTTAACCCACAAAGAGGGCAAATCGAGCAATCAGACAGTCCTATATAATATTAATGGCATCAACAATAGTCATAGCCCATCAAATCTGAAACAAGCTACTCCCATGGCTCATCTAAGATCCTGGAAAGCCAATCATGTTTGGTTACAAGACCACATTTTCACTATTGTGGCATACAACTGGTATGACTAATCACCTTAAAGCTGTAGTAGTTATATATATGAGGCGGTGAAAGGCAAAGTGGTGTAAGTCAGTACGTCAAGTGGTGTAAGTCAAAAGAGTTTAACTGCATAAACTACAAAAATTCCACATAAATTGAACAAATTATAATTCATAACGATTATTACAATATTGCAAATAATAACTATTTACAATTCCACTATAATTGAACATGGAGATTACATATTTGCCCCCAAATGAAAAAAGTTGAAAAATGTGACTTACACCACTTTGCCTTTCAACGCCTCATATGTTAAAGAAAAAAACGCTTAATCACAAAAAATTACTTAATATTTATTCCAAATTCTCTTTTCTAACAACAGCAACTCCTTTCTTTTAATGAATCTATTAACCACTTAATTTAAAAACTATATTAGCCCTTTCCAAACACTAAATGTAGTAAGACATGTATTAAATTAAGATTACTATATATAGTCATGAAAATCACCCTCCTTGTTGATATTAAACTGATATTTATTAAACACAGAGTATCACGTAGGCATAGTGGTCATAACTGTCACCCCGTAACATAACTGTCACCCCAACCCTAATCCAATGAAATGCCAGGAGACACATACTATGGTAAGGTCTAACCAATTAAAAACTTCTAACCCCTGGCAGTCAAAAAAGTAAATACCAGTTTTGCATAGGCTTGAAGGGAAGACACTGGTCTTTCTCCCCCATGTGCCCTCATCCTTTGTTTTACTGCCTTGCATGCTCTTTGCCTTTTTTAGTGCTTTGCCATATGACTGTAACACTGGTACACTCTGTCATTTCCATCTCTACGTGGGAAAATTTAAAATAAAAGAGTTGTAAGGACTTAGATATCTTATTTTACTCATGACTGCCTTCATTCTGTTGTTACATAGAATAATTATAGATACATTTGTTTTTCAAAATTGTAAAACAAATAGAAAATTAAACTAATTTAAAATTAAATTAATTTTAAAATTAAATTAATTTTTAAAAACTAAGATAACAGTTTATATAAAGCTTAATACTTCCATTGTAGTATTTAATTTATTATATATATCATAAACTATAGAATATTTTTATATACATCTTTAATAAGAATTATTTAATGTGTACATGCAATCAATAATACACTGAATAAATATACAACTTCCAGAGGTTGTTTATACATGCTATAGAAGCTGAGAAGAGAGAAAAACATAGAAGGGGAAAAAATTAGTATGAAAGTAAAATATTTAAAAGTATAGCTTTATAACAATTTTATATATATATATTTCAGAAACACTACTAGTTTGTAGAGAATATGAAATTTCCATGTGGTGCAATAAGTAGTAATAAAAAATCCTTTTAATTAACACAGTAATATACAGATTTCTACAAAATCAAATTGAATATTTACATGAATTTTTGAGTACATGCATCTCAAAATAGGGACTACAACTGTTTTTTTGTAATAATCAGGTGATAAAAATTGATAGATATAGAACAACTTACTTTTCAGATGTTATATCTAATAAATTATATGCATTTTGTAGATTTGTACATAAAATACTGCTAAAAAATGAGCCTAAATCATTCTTCCAATGTTCTGAACAAGCAATGGCCATTTTTTTAAGGCTATACAGTCAGAACACAAAAATCAAGAGATTGATATCGTTGAATGTAGGGAATTCTTCCTGCAATTTTCATGAATCTGAAATTATTCATTAACACATGAGTGTAATGGCAAATGCAAGGCTATGCATTATTGCAACATAACAAATACTTAGAATAAATAATATATAAGAATTCAGAATAGTATAAAGTAATAAATATAACAGATAGTTCTATAAATATCATTTTTTAAGATTTCTTCTCTGCAGTATAGACATGTGTTCATATTAGTCCAATTTTGCATCTTAACAATATCTGTATCACAATAAGTGAAATTTTCAGTCTAGTTTCTTTTGAAAACAAAATTATTTATAAATAATGATAAATGATTAATCTTTTATGGCTCAGGAATTTTTTTTTAAAAACTACATTCATTGCTTCCATAACAATAAGCAAAGCAGATACAGATAGACTTAGATGTGGTAAAGGTTAAGGGGACAGGGGCAAGCACTTGACCTAGGGTGAAAATCCATAGGAAACAAAATATGTTAATAATACTACAAAATGTCAGCACAGAGGCTAACATCTATAAGGGGTGTGACTTAGAGTACTGTCTGAAATCCCCACAATGCCCCTGTTGGTAGATATAGATAAAAACAATATTAATAACATTTTTTAAATAAAAAATAAAAATATTTTAATAATATTCACAGACAAATAAGAAACATTTATTTCTCTCTTATTTATAACATTGTTCTGTTTAGAATTTTTTATTAGGAGTCTTTAACCTACATCCCATGAGCATGAATGTCATATGAAGAACCTTAGTATAATCATGACTGTGAAGGTCACCCCCTCTCCAGATACCTAAAAAAAAATAGGAAAGGGGGTAATTCTTAAGTTAATTTTTATTCCCCACAAAAAAAATGAAAATTCCTTCTTGAGAATGGGTAATACCCCTAAAAAATGAATTTACATAAAGGAACTGAAGTAAGATTAAATTAAAATTGTTGACAACAGTGCATTAAAAAACCAATACAACAGTTTATAATCTATTCAAATAATACTAGATGTGATGCACCATTTTGGTTTACTTATTGCCTACATTGTCAGCCCCAAATGACAATCTTCTTCTGTACTCAGAAAGAAAAAAATATGTTATGAAACTAATGGATTTGAAAGCATCATTTTCAGTTGTTGTTTTTGTTGTTGTGTCCAAAACAGTGCAGAAGAAAAAGGTCTTAAATTGAACAAACAGCCTGAATAACAGCATCTTCCCTGATCCAGGTGCCTATAGACTGTAGAGGAGTTCTTGCAGCAACAAAACAAATTAGAAAAGGGCAACCACAATGGCTGGACAGTCAAAAAATATGTTCTGGAGAAAGCTGGGTTTCTAGACAATTTCTACAGTAGATAAAGGATCTTGTGCCATCAGAGTGGATTTTTATACCTTTAAAGTGATTGGATCTTAGTCATACTATTGTAGAAACCAATTGTTTTGGAATAATTAAAGTCCTAAATTAGGAGTTTCTTAGGGGCTGGCTTGATAATCTGCACGCCATTTTTCAGATAATTAAATAAAGTACATAACATTAAAAAAAGGATAAAGTTTTTCTATATTTTTCTGTTAGATAAAGGTTTAAACAGTAAAAATACTAAAGGATATGTAAATCACCCTTTAAAAATAATAAAGTAAAAATACATTGCCAGCAGAAATACCAAAGCTTATGAATAACTCACCCTTTTTACCTCCCCCTCCCTCACATACACACATTATACATTGCAAAAGAGCTTTTTAGACAAATAATGAAGAGGATTTTTTCCTTCTCAAAAGAATATAGAGCATGATAGTTTTTTACAATAATTTAAGGAATTTTGAATTCTTTGTCTTAAATATTAAATAATGTTCTCTAGAAAATGAAAAAAAAACCTAAATTAGTGATCCTTTATATAAATCCTCTAATATGTGAACTAACTTTGGATTTAGGGTGACAGTGAATCCTCTTCCGTCACTCGGTTTACTCAAATAAAAATATTAGTTTTAAATTATAAAGAATACCTTACTCATTTATATCATCTTCAAAGCAAGACGCTTTCCATCCTTTCTTTCATAATCTTTTAAAATAGCAGCTTTAATCTGATCCCAAAGAGGACTAAATGGCTTCCATTCTTCCATATAATTTTTTTGTGCTTCATATAACTGTACAATCCAAAGTCAATTTCTCTTCTTGCTTCTTTTACAAGTTCAGAATTACTAAGAGCCTCCTTAAATTTCTAAAGGGAAAAAAAAAAGGTATGAATCAGAAAAGGAGTAGTAATTAACTAAAATGGTCCAAGCTTTTGTAATAAATAAGTTTACTACAAAATGTTTGGACCAACAGAAATTTTTTTTCACTTTATTTTTCCAATTTCTTTAACACTTGCTTTGTACAGAAGAGGTCATTAAGAAATTTAAAAAAAAAACTCACAAATACTAATAATCAGCCATTTTAAGTTTTCTAAGATACCATTCTAATAGGCAAGAGCTATTATTCTCATTCCTTCTATTTAGAGTTTCTTTCTATTTGATTTTAACATTTCATATCATTAGAAAGAAAAATTTCTAGTCACAAAACTTCAAAAAACAAATGACTTTAACATGAAATAAAAAATTTCTAGCTTTTTCAAAAATGTAGACACCTGAACAACACATAAAACAGTATTATATAAAACTGCCATCTTACATTTTTTAAATTTCAAGATTCTGGAAATTAACATATGAATTTGAATATGAAAATAGATTTTTTGGATATGTAACAAATATTTACAAACATTCAATAACTAAATTCACAAAACTCGATTAATCCAAAATTTTAGAAACATTTTTTACCCCAATGTGGCAGGCACTTGACCCTAGAGGACATACACCTCACCAACACCGTGAAATTTTGTTAGCTACCTTATAACAGGAGCACTCTTGCTCCTGTTATATGAAAGCCAGTATTGCTCACTATGAAAGGGACAATATGGGAACATCCAACCTTACTCAGGATTTGAACATAAACCAACTGTGTGGAACTCATTAAGCTAACTACTATATCATGTGGGCAGCTTTCAAAAACATAAATTCAATATAATTAAATACTTTGAAAGTACTTACATTTTCAAAAGTTAAATGTTTCATATGTAACTTCAGATTTTGATTTTGTTACACAATCTAAATCATTTGCTATGTTTCAACCTAAGTCATCTATGCCACTACGAGTTCTTTGAATGAAGGACAAAAAAAGGCTAAAGAAAAAATTAACATCATGAATTTAGAAAGGTATGTTTCTCTATCTCTATAAATAAGTATTTTGAGATGCCATAAAACAGATTTTTTATGTTCATTTATTCCAAATGAAAAAAAATATTTCAGGAGTCTCTTCTAACAAAATACCGTGAGTTATTAACGTAGGATTACTTATCATTGCTTTACCTCTTTTGTATGCATATATGTATGTATGTGTTTTGGTATACATGGCATCTATATATAAGTAGGTATGTATATATATACATATATGTATGTCAAATTATACCGCATTTTGGTACTTTTCTGTTTAATCTGTTTACTGCTTGTTGAAGTTATACAGACTGGGTTTGGCATGCTGCTAAAATTATAATTTGCGAGGATGGATGGACAGGACGGTTTTAGCATTTGAAAATTTTGCTTTCTGAAGGACCATTATGGAGGACGTAATCCTACATTAAAAATTAATTTCATTCCAATGTAATTTTTAACAATATGTTAGTTATAAAAAGAAAGTTTGTGATAGTTAAATATTACAGGTAATATAGTACGCAAACGTTCGACATTTAATTATAATTATAATAAGTACATAATATGCAATAAAATGAAATAAAGAGACTGATTTCATTTGTCTACACAGAAAAAGATAGTAACATCAAGAGTATTAAAGGCAGAAAACAACCATGTGCACTGAACTTTCACATCACATTATGTAACTATAATTATATCTATTTAAAACATGAAAGCTGTGAATTTTTCTTAAATGAATGAAATGAAAGCACTTAGATGAATTAGCTGTAAAGATCTTAAATGAATCCTTACATCTATTTTATTATTTTGCCTGCAAACATAATCATTATGTAGACTTCCTTTATTTTCTCAACAGTCAGAAGTCATAGCTATAGTAAATGAAAATAAAGTAAGAGAGCAAGAAGACAATTATTCTCATTCAGTTTTAAAGACATTTTGCAAAAAATGCTTCTTTATTCAACAACCAAAACAATGGCATGCACTGAAATGAGCAAACCAAAGGTTCAACATTGCTCATGAATAGAATTATGGAACATTCTTAGAAGACTTTGAAATTAGGGATTATTAGACAGAGGTTTTTTATTATTTTTTTACTTTTTTTAAAGGAGCTGTCATAAATATGCACTTAAGTTTAGAAAGAGAAATAAATATCCAATATCCTGAAATTCTAACAAATGCCAAAATATATTTGATTGCACTACTAATATTTTACCTGATTATCTTTGTAAAGTGAGGGATATCCTTAAACCACTCTCATTTATTCTTCGGTTAATTCCAAACAATGAAGCCATGGCTTTCAATGATGTGTCAAAAAACTTTCCACAAGAGAATCACCTATGTTTTTTTCCAACTATTTCCACATACTTAAACGGGAAACTTTTCCTCCTAAAAGAATATTTTGAAGCTCTAAATACATTGAATGAAAAATATTGCTCATGATTATTTGATCTTTACACACCAAAGAAACAATAATTCATATTTCTTTATCCATTTATCTAAAAAAACAACCTTTCAGTAAATTTTGTAGTAATTTAAGTTAGTTATGACACCACTAAACTGTTTAAATATTGCATGCTGAGAGCATCATGCTTTATTTCCCAAAAACAATATACGTGTTTTGGGTTGGTTTTGAATTTACAGATATAATAATCAATAAATTTACATAACTGACAGCCCACTGATAATATTCAGTATCACTGATGTTTCATTTTGTTTAGTGATTTATAAATACATGTCTATCATGGTTATTGACAGTTTATAATGGTACCCAATGAAATAAGGATATGTTAAAAAACACTTTCATTCCATTAGAAACTTTACTTCACTCAATATGAATAGGGTATAAAATGTATTAAATAACAGATTATTACTATTGCTGCAACCAAAATTTTAGCTATTTTTTACGTGTGTGGGTGGAGAGGGGAACTGAAGCAAATATTGATTTTCTAATGCTTTACTATAGATATTTATATAAAGAATTTGAGGTGTTAAACCTCTAATTTCTCCTAATTAAATCCATAGACCAGAATGTCCCTCTATGAGGTCAGAGAGGGTGGAAGATAGTATGATCCCCTAGAAGTCCTCCCTGGGACCACTCGGTCAAAACTGAAGTGACACCTGGCTAAATTGGACTCACACCCTTGTGCTGCACCCCTTAGCCTACTACCCTATATAGACCTGGTCTGGAATACTTCCAGCCAGGGGGCATTAGAAACAACAAGAACAACATGATACAAAGAATAAATCAGAGATTTTATTTATCTGCAGAAGTCTTTATTCAATTTCGTCAAAGTTTCAATATGAATCCTAAATCAATACAATAATAAAATCCGGGGAATTTAAAGGAAATCTAATGAAAGTTATTAAGTATGAAAAGAGAAAAATGCATTTAAGTCAAAATAGACCTCAGGGTCATTTGAAGGTTAAAAGAAGTTGCAGAAAAGTTTGAAACATATTATTTAAGACAAAACCTTTATAAATAACTAGTCAGACCCATCAAAGCCTGATGGCTTGGATAGTAAATAAATGTACCAATACACAAATTATACTCAACACAACATTGCCAAATGTTGAAAATCATATTATTAAGAATAGAGATATACACTTTGAAAATTAAAAATAAAAATGGCAGAGAGAGAGCTAGCTCCTTGGAATAAACAAATTAATGTGTTTATTGGCCTCGTGATTAGTAAGTATCTAAAGCCAGATTAAAACCTGTCACTGAGCATGCACAGAGAGTATTTTTTAATTGTAAATTATCGCTAATTAATAGAAAATTGTGGATACAAAAAACAAATTGGACACATCACATCTATAGATTAAAATCTTTCTTTTTAGACCAAAATGAAGTAAATGGATGCAGTAGTTTTCTCTCACAGACTGCCCAAAGAATCGGCTTAGGCAACTTAAATATATAGATGATGAGTATATGAGAGTGAACTGGGTCGCAGTAAAAAAATTTCTAATTTAATTAGATATTCAGACTTTTACATGTTAAGCCACCATAACTCAAAAAATTTATAAGGCAAAAATTATATTGAAATAATACATAAATGAAATATTTTAGAAATACACTTGCATGAGGATTCTTCTTCTTGTATACATTCAGTAGTTTCTTAGCCATTGATAAAATATCTAAACAGAGTACATGGATTTCTTTCAAAATACTTTTCTGTAAGCTTCCTAAAATAGACCTTAATAAGAATTACTAAAATTTTAAAATATATTTGTGAACAATGAATTTCAAGAAAAAGTAATTAAAAAGGTAAAGTGGCTACATTTATAGCAGTTATAAAAAAAATCTGAAAACCAACAGGAAAAGAAATTAGCCAAACTTTTGAAAAAGTAATGAGGGGAAGATCTATTTAAGTGGAATATTTCAAACTGTTTGAATCTATGGTGTATTCATAACATACATACATGACGTGTAACATTTTAAAAAATTCAGTTTTCACAGTTCCATTCTATTCAATGATGTAAGAATCATCTCCAGGTGAAACTAAGACAGTATTATTTCAGCCTTTTCTTTAGCAATAAACTTTGCTACGTTCAGATATATGCTTTTTTAACAGAATGCAACTGATAAAAAAGGCACATGGGAAAGACACAAAGGCTGTACATACTAAATGAAAGGGTTAATAACATCTCTACGGAGGATAACTGATATAATGAACTAGATAGTACCCGTCAAAACTTGACGGTAAATAATTGAACAGTTCCAATAAAAAAAAGGTTCATGACCTTGTTAAAATATTAGAAATTTTTACAGAATATTAACTGTTTTTCTATCCAATGTTATAAGTAAAAATGTTGTAAAAATTCGAGTTTATAATTTAAAAAAACGTTCTTGGGGGAAAAAATCATGCTTACCGCTGATTTTTCAATCTGACTTGCACAAGTCTAACTAATATGCTATAAATATGCTATGTATAAATATATTAAGCAAAAATAAAATATATAAACTAAAAAAAATCAGATTAGAAAAACCATACAAATTACTCATACATTTTTGCAGTCATACATTTTTGCAATTAATCATACATTTTTGCAGTCTATTTAGCCAGCACTGCAATCGCGTTTCAGAATTTTTTTATTTTCATGAATTTTAATGATGTATACACATGCACATTAAGGACACTTCATTCAGATTTTTGGCTGAGAAACCTAACTTTTTAATAATAATAAAACTTCAGTAGCATTTTTTAAATGAAAAATAGCTCATTTATGCAACTCTGACAAAATTAAACCTCAAATTAATATTACATTTGAAAAATTAGCAAAATGTTCATTTATTGATTCTTTAAATATTATCACTCCATAATATTAGATTCTATTGATTGAATCCAAAACTAAAACTTTAAAATATTTAATTATAGTTCATGAGCACAAATATGTGTGTTTAGGGTGCTTATATTAATATGAGTTTTTATAATTTTTTAAAACACAATAGGAATAAAAAGTATATTTTTAACTTTTTATCTTAAAATTCAATAATAATAATGTTTGTGATTGATTAACTTTTTATTTGGATGCTGTAGAAAAATTAGCCTCATGAAGAGCTGTTAAGAATGGATAGTTGAGCCTAAAGGACTGAAATGGGTTTTTAAAAAGTGCTAAATGTAAATAGAACCTAGGTTGAAATAAACATTATTAGAATTTATAAAATAAGAATATTTGTAACAAAAACATAAGACAGTTGAAAAGGTACAATGAAAGGAAAAATAGTTTGAATACAGATAGCAGGAAGAGTGTGTGTATGTATACCAAGAAAGGTATATTTTTCACTCAAAATAAACATCTATTATAAAATCTGAAATAGAGCAGTTTTAAACAATGAAAAATATAGCATGGTTTTAAAAAAGCAAAAATTACAGGATTTATTTTTCAAGTAAAGTAAGGGATACCATAAAGATTGAATTATCATATTATGCTTTAAATATAAGGAAAGACAACACACAGATATTCTATCAATTGTTTAGAAGGATTTGGTGAATTGTTTTCTAATTATTTAGTCTATAAGAATGTTAAAATTGCCAAATGTATGGGTATTTTTTGTTTTTTTAACAGACAAATATAATCCTTGCAAAGTATAACAACCTCACTATTCAAATCAAGGATAAATGCGTAATGATGAAAATTTAGGGATTTAAAAAATTTGGTCCATAATTATCATCTATTTATCGAGTTAATAGTAAAAATGAAATGTACAATGTAGATGCAAACTTCAGCCACCTACAATATTTAGCAGAAAAACTGTGGTTCAAAAAATAAATTTTTGGTAACCCCCCCCCCCCCCTCATTTTAGTTTTAAATGCTTATACACAGATACTGAATTTGCTTATTTAATAAAAAATTGTTGATAATTAACCAATATAATTCTGCACAGAAACACACCATAATTTACTATTATGCATGTATAAATAAAATAATCCATGATGTCTATGTACCTTATTAAGTATGAAAATGAAGGTTCAGCTTACCCTAGTAAAAAATCTAATGACAAAAGCTGTATTTGATAGAATCATATGTAAATATATATATATATATATATATATATATATATATATATATATATTATATATATATATATATATATATATATATATATATATAGATACTTAAAATTAAGATGACTAAAAGGGCAGATGCGACCATTTAATACTCCTATAACCTGAAATAAGATAGACATATAAAAATAAGCAAAAACGGAATTGGAGGTGGCATAGTTGATGACTGGGGGGGATGTGACCCCCCAACCCGGTTAAACATGTTTCAGCCTGGCAACACTCCCGGAGGTCGGCTATAACACCAAGACAGTAATAAACAATTATGAAGAGGAAAATATTTTAGATGAATAGATAAGTTAAACCAGATGTCTTTACTATATAGTCAACTAAAACATAATTACAAGATGAATAGTGTTTTAACTTTTTAATAAGAAAAAATAAAAAGAAAAAATAAAAAGAAAAAGAAAAAAAAGATAAAAATCTTAATACTAAGATACAGAAATACAATAATACTAATTAACTAAATAATTACTCACTAACATATACACTATACACATTAAGATACAAAAATAATTAGCTCCACACCAAGCAATGAGACACGAAACTCATGCACACTCAATTTTATAGACATAGTAGGGATAAATATCGCCGTATTAGGGAAATGTTTGGTGTTGCCAACTTAATTTAAAATGATTCTCACAATCTTTATTGTCTAAATTAAAAAAACTGGGTTAGAATTGATACGAGGAAATTGACAGGAAAACCCTGGTCAATAGCTATAGTTATGAATTTAATTATACTGACGTCCATAACTATATTCCCTCCTCTGAGCAGATATAGACTGTATTCCCTCCTCTGAGCAGAAATACAACATATTCATATATTACATACTACTAATTCAAGAAAAATACATGAGTGCAATAACTGACTAAATTCTACAATAATTTAAACTCAAATACACTTACATAATTCAAAACTTTAGATTGATAACTCATTTTTAACTCTCTCATTACTCTTCACTGATTTTCTAATCAAATATATTCTCCCTCATTTTTCTCACACTTTTTCTAAGTAACTAAAGGCATGCTCCCACCAAAACATAGTTACAACTCATTCACATTCATTAAATCAACTCTATAAAAATTTTTAAACATTGACATTATAAATATATAGATTAAGTTGTCCTAGTACACATATTTTGTGATAATATACATTCAACAAGTAAAAATAATTTACTCTGTAAGATTTATTCAAAATGCAATTTAAATTATTTTAAAAAATTAAAATACAGTCGACACTCATTATAATGACCCCCTGAGATCCAAAGACAAAGATCGCTAAAATGAGTGATCATTGTTTAAAAAATTTAAAAACATATCATTAAAGAGGATTCCATTTGAGGCGTTTTGAACTAGTAATTTTATTTGAACAGTTGATATAACAGCCAGTTATTATAATGAGCATTTACTGTAATTCTAAGGCTCTTAAAATAACGTTTGAAATTTATTCACAAAATGTTTATTATTAAGACATATAATTAAAAGCAAAACAGTTTAGTATAGTTTAATGACTAAAGAAGTAGATATTTCAGCTATTTAAAAATGTAATCACAGTTCCTAAAGATTCATAAAAGGTAGAAAAATAAGATTCAGTAAAAGAGTTATTACATACCTGCATTTGAACAAATTCAGAAAATTCTATTGGGGATCTTATATTGCAAGAAAATAAGCATTTCTTCCCTATTTTTTTGCAAATACTAGATATTTTATTATTACTTTCTTCATGAGAAGAAAATATGTCATTCGCCTACAAGAAAGAAAAAACAAAATATGAACATAGTTATTAAAATTTTTAAGAAATATGCTTGTAAATTAAAAGCTTTATGTGAAATATTTTCTAGGTTATTTTCTTATTAACTAGTATTAATTAACTGCCTTTACTGATGAGTTTATAATGTTCCCAAGAGATAAAACGTATAATTAAACAATAAAACCCTGTACTAAAATTATTAAAATAAACAGATACACAGATCAGTTATATATGCATAGACAGTAAGAACATAACTGCTTAAAATTGAATTTTTACCTTTTATCCAGAAAAAAGTACAGGCACGATATTATTTATTTTCATATATTATAACAAATTTCATCTAACCCTATAAAATTAAATAACTTAAATGGGCTGTATAAACCTTTCTCAAAACAAGCTTTTTATGTAACTCTCAAATAATATAAGGACTTATTCACAGCTATGAAAGAGGATTTTTGTTTAAACTTAATATAATATAGAGAAAAGAGGCAGTAAAAAGTTTTCTTACTGATTTATAATATTCAGCAAGACCTCTTAAGCTTGTATTTAAGGTTGCTTGAGGTGACGACCAATTTAAATCTAACAAAGCAGGTAAAACAATTTCTTCCAAAGATGCAAGTGAGTCGTTAACATATTATTTTCACATAAAGAAGAAATAACCTGCGGTATGTAAAAAATATATAATCATCAGTACTCATCATTAAAAATAACTTACACAGATCATAGGTTTCCCCATGCAGTACTTAAGGATATGTACTACAGTTTGAAGCAATTGTTGATCACATTATATAACTACTAAATATTTTTGATAAATCAAAGAGTAATTAACAACCAGAGGAGCAAATAAAATTTTAAACTAGGCTAGTTTTAAGTGTTATCAGTTTTATAAATAATTTTATGTGCATGAAAAACCATTTAATAATTGATTACAACTCAGATACAGAAAATTTAGTCTAAAAAAAATATGCTTAAAGGATTAAGTAACAACATTCATATTACACCAGAGATTAAGCTCTAATATAAGGTGAAGTCAATAAAACTCATTTCATTAACATTTTGTAATTTTAAAAGATTTCAAATTACTGCAACTTATTTATCATTAAAACACACTATCAAAATAATACAATAAGATTTTTAAAAAACATACTATTATAGCTTTTGACACATTGCATAATTCTGAGAATTCTTTTCAAATTGACATCACTTTTTTCATGCAGTTTAACAACTTGGTGAGGAATTTCAATACCAGTTTTATCCCAGTAATGTAGTTTCTTCAATTAATTTATGATATTGCTAAAGATATTATGGAGGAGGATTAAGAAAATATAAAACAAATATAGCTTTATTAATTCAGTTATCACAAACATGTGTTACCTTCAATATTCATTTGGATAAAGTGTGATGATTCTTTCCTAATAATCATAGAATCTTTTCAACCACTATATGGATCCTAGAAAAGTTTTAAATACTTGTACACCTTACACATATCAAAAACAATAAACTAAAATTAGACATCTAAGCTGTAATTAACTGTTATCTACTAGTCAGTACACACTTCTTTTAATAAATTAAATTGAACAACACACAAACAAATCACAAATAATCACTAACAAATCACAAGGTTCATTCCCAAAATGCAGTATTATTTTTTCCTGACTTTTCTATTCAACATAAAATTTCAGAACATTTGAAGAAAGAAAAATTATAAATATTACAGTAATTGTATTTCATTAAACATTATATATATTTATATATAACTTTGTAAAAGAACCAAACAACCTTACTTACTTCAAAAAGGTTTCTAGAGAGATTGCTACATTTACAGCCAGAGCTAGAATTGGCCACATAATTACCCAAGCCTAACTAAATCATCATGTGGATTCAGGCAAATGTCTTGCTTGTCAAGTGGAGGCAGAAACATTAGAGTACATTTTTGTTCCACTGCACTGGAATGAATTTTTATCATATGTTTCTGACCAAAATGTGTATTCTATTTGATATTGTTAATGTGCTGTCAATTCCTTTATTATGACTCTTTTAATGCTTTTAGGAGACACCATGAAATAGGCGCTTATGCTCCGGACTCCCATATCAAGATGTAATGTAAAGTGATGTTTAGATGTAAAATTTGGTTAAAAAGAAAAAAAAACTTTTAAAACAAGACTTGTAATTTAAATGAAATAAAGACTCAAATCATACAAACACAGTTTTCTACACACAGACTTTTAGAAATAGAATGAAATTTTGGAAATTCTTGTTATAATTAACATTTTCTGATGATAATACAAGATAGTTTTTCCCAGTAAATAACTGATGATAATATATATATATATATATATATATATATATATATATATATATTCAGATCAAAATTACATAAAATCACTCTCTGCATCTCCTTTTTTTAACCTTTTTTCAAGAATTCTAGCTTACTCTATTTCTCAGGGTACCTAGAAAACCTGAATCAGCATAGAAGAAAAATGTCTCCAAATGGAATATTGGTTGGAAACAGAGCTCATGTGCAACAAATTTCTTTGTTCACTTTTAACAGATCTAAGTTTCACAGCTTTTTATAGAAACTTAATTAATAAAATATGGAGCTTTTATTTTAAATGAAAATGACTAATAATAATTCAGAATTTTATTTTTACTCAAGGACCTAAATAATGCAACATAATGTTTAATAAGTGATCAAAAATAATTTTTTCCAACCTCAAAATTTTTAATTCATTTATAAATTAAAATGCATTTTAATTCATTTGTTAATGAAAATCTCAATGCATTTAGTAATACTGTCATTTATCCCCTTTCTAAAATTTGTTGAATTGGAACATCTCTTAAACTATCGGACAATGCTTGAAAAAAATTACCTTACAGCTCATTTAAACAATACACATATAAGGATTTTCTGTGGATAAAATACATGCAAATACCTACAGAAAGTAATTTTTAATACTTATCAGTCAGTACATCTATCACAATTTCATAGCAACATGATTGGAATTAAACTCTTTTATTAAATAAATAAAACAAAATCCATCCCTTTTACACTAAATTAATTCAAATATTTAAGAAAGAACATAACAACAGTTATGAAATATGACATACTTTTGGTATTGTTTTAATCCATTGTAGATATAATGTATGAATAGATTCATTAATTGCATCCATTACTTGCTGATAATGGCTATGAATATCAACATGATATTCCTTTGTCCACAAATGAGATGTTGATTTTAATATCTAAGGAAATTTTAAAAATTTTGAAATAAAAACTTCATAAAAAATTATCCTGGAACAATAACACATACAAAAAAACTACACATATAAAAAAATCAATCAATATTATTGATTTCAAAATAAGTGGAACAAATTAAATTAAAACAACAGACAAATTGTGCACATCTACTTTAATTAAATCTTACATTAATAATTCTTATACCCATGCAAAATAGTAGATGTGCACTTGTTTTCTTAGCAATTAATCGTTCATTGCGTGTAAATTTATTTTCTTTGTAATGTTTTATTCATTGCATTACCAAAAAAAATTAAGATGACATTAAAGTATCTTAAAGCATTTAAAACCAACATATAACAAACTTTCATTTATTCAAAAATTTCAAATAAAAACAAAATTCTGGAACTATCATACATTTTTTTTAGCATTAAGGCATGCAGAAATTCAAGAGACAAATCAGTAAATTGCAATGAGACTCTAGTAAAATATAACACTGTGTATGAATTCATGATAAGAAAGTATTTTTTTAGAAACTAAAACTTTTCTATTATTTTTACTGACATTTTTACCATTCATTTTAGAATGTACATCATCTTCATTGTGATTTTTTTTACCATACAAAGTATGTACAGTAAAATGAATTAATGACAAAAAAAGAGTAGCTAGCCACTACTGAGACAGACACATACACACACAAACAAATAAACAAAAAAAGTAGTACAGATATTTAAAATTTAGTCCTATATTAGCAATAAGACTTCAAGTAAATTCTTTCATAAGCCCAATAGATTATTTCTTTTTTATAATGATCCATAAAAGTTGTAATGAGCATATTTCCTGATATTCTGGTTGCAGGATATTTGTATTAAAGTAATTTATAACTTATAATATTCACCATTGACAAATATAAATCTTTTCTGATTGACTAAACATTCTGTCGTATAAATCAGTTTATTATGCTGGTTGAATAACCTATCAGAACATTAGATTAAATTTTTCTTTAAAAATCTAAATTAATTAGCAGTTGTTGATATAAATATGAAAAACATAATGTCAATAATTTCTGATAATCAGCTCCCAGGAAATTTGTGAAGTAATTTATAACTTTTATTTTTTTGTTCCCCATAGGTATAAAAAAAAATCTTTTTTTATTTTTATGTTTTTTTAGAGAGAGAGAGAGACTGACTAAACATTCTGCATTGAACAAGTGATAAGTGGTTCAGCTTGAGTAATGTAACACATTTCCTAATACAGGACTATGTAAGTTTATTGAGAGTGATAAAGACATCTTTTGCTACATGAGAGCTAGAAACAGCCAAGCGAACAGTGGGACTCAAAGCAACAGAGTCTCGTAGTTCTGAATGTTGGCTCCCTAGTCATTTAGCCATCATAAAAAAATATAGAACTATGAGTGCATCGAATCATATATGAAGTAAAAAAACAATAATATATACAAGTAAAGAAGCTATCATGCCACCCTTATAATATAGTGATTAGCATTCTGAGTTGCCATGCAGTGGGCTTGGGTTCAAACCCTAAATAAGGCTTGGTCATTTCCATGTCATCCCCTCATAGGGAGCAATGCTGGCTCACCTATATGGGGCTTCCATAATAAAGTATACAGAAAAACTGTGAGTCAAAAAGCGAATGTCTCATGATAAAGTGCCTCCACATTAGATTTTTTAAAAAAGGAAGCTGTGATTTGTAAAAACCCTCTTCAAGTTCTTGATAAGTGAATGTGTATGGTCAATATTAATCTGTCATTACTGATTAGTATAGTTTCATACATGAAAATAGCTCATTATTTGATTATTTGGTTAATAAAAAAGTAAACCAGAAATACTGTTTCATCTTTATTTAACTTCATTTCTTAAAATGAAAAATTTCTAGATGATACCCAAAGAAAACAACTGAGGCCCAAATGTAAATATGTTATAAAATAATCCTGGATTACTTTCTTCATATGACATTCTTTTAAACCCTCTTACACTTTCTTAATTTCATACACAGTTCATGTGCGAGGAATATTATTTCATACTTTTCTTTATACATTTTCTTTTATACTTTATTGAATGAATCAAATATGTGTCTTAAATTTAAAAAAAAAAAAAACATACTGAAGGAGATCCTGTGAAAGATACTGCACTGTAAAGTACAGTATCTTTTCTGTTATACGCTTTTTTCAAATTGTAAGTTTTAGGTTCTCTGTAAGTCATAATGCAACTGTTTAAAACAAGAAATAATTCTATAATTTATAATTTATTATGTAAGAAGATAAAAAAAAGTTTATATCAATAAGAAATAGAGCATTTTACTTTATATTGTTGTTTCAATCTTCTAGGAAGTTGAGATAAGCAAAAAGCCACTCCACCATAAGTGGGAAGCAGTTGATAACTTGATCTTTTACTTTCAAACAGCTTCTTTTTAACAAAACTGATTTCATGAAAAAATACATCATATAAAGATTTAATACATTTCCTGAGATCTCTTTTAACCACCTGAAAAAGTAACCTGTGTAATTATTATTATTTTTTTAATAATGTAACAGTTTAAGAGAAACTTGGCTGACCCCATCTCCCTCCTTCACAGTAATAATCTATAATTTCAAAACCACTAACTCAACTTCATATAAATTTTATGCTTAATGTAAATTTGTAAGCAAACAGAATTAAGAGAGACCAGAACAAACTCAAGCATTTTAATTTGGCCTTTTTTTTTCTCTTTAATTAAAATAAAGCTTTCCATGCAGTTTCTATGATTATATGAACCTTCACACAAAGAACAGTAAATTATTTCTAGTATTTTGTATAGTAATTTGTAATTTGAATATAATTTCCAAAGCTCCTTAGCATTTAAATATTTTGAAATACTATCAAACTAAACAATTTAATTTCCTGAACAGCATTGATATCATTTCATAATTTATGCTATGATTAATTTATTTACTTATTATTTACTTATGATTTATCTCTGATGTTTTTATGATTTTTTATTGTTTCTCCCAAATTATGTTTTTGAATTTTACATTATCAGTATGTTTGAGTTTATACATTATAATTTCAACAAAGCAAAAAATTAATAACTATGCTCAAATTGTACAAAGATCAGTGGAAGAGGAATGTTTTGATATTTTTGCACTTTTAAATATTACTGCATCCTGAAATATCCATTACCATGTACATAAAATTTTTCCTTAATATTACCATACAAGAAAATAAAGAATGTAATTTTAACAATTTCATCAAAAAATTTAATTAGTGCATCCGTTGCATTGAGCATTATAAATATTTCTCACATTAGTTATTATAATAAACATTTCATTCTTGTAGATACTTCACTTATTTGTAATTTTATCTTATGACCTTATTTGTTTTTTAATATTCAGTTGTGGTTCTTAATTTGGAAATTTAATGTAAGAGATAATGTTTCTTACTTAATATAGCTATGGAAGAACAAAAAGATCAAAATTTGACAGGGAACATAATAACATATCATTTATTGATCCTCTACTTAATTTTTAAAAAGGCTATTTCTGTCTAAGTCATTTAATTCTGATAAATTATATATGTATGTAAGAGATAAGACAGCTTGAAAGAATATATTAATGCTTTTTCAATGGGATTTTTACAACCTCAAAATAAAAATAAAAACATATCAGATTTAAGAAGTTGCTCAGCAAATAAAAAATTACCTTTGATAAAATTTTAATGAAAAATTGTCTACTCAGTTTTTGAAGGTTTTTGATTTTTAAAATAATGTCTATAAATGATTGACAGTCACCTGTTATAAATAGTTATATATCATCTCATGGCTTTTCAGAGCTTCGAGACTTACATGATAGTATGAAATATATTGATATTTTTAAAAATTTTGAACAATGCTGAAAGACTCATGTTTTACTAATTACTTCATAAAAGAGTATGTAAATATTTTAAGTGAACAGAAATATAACATCATAGCCACTTCATATAACAATATAGTTATGATATAAAAAAAGTTCATATTGTTCAATGTCAGATACCAGACAAAAAATATATATATATTTGTAGTACATGTGTTTAAAACAGCATATCACAGTTTAAATGTAAAAATAAAAATAAAATATCTTACATTATACACAAATCATCAAATGAAATGCACTTTTTAAAGTTTAACTAAAAGGCCAGAACAAACTCAAGCATTTCAATTTGGCCCTTTTTTCTTTTAATTAAAATAAAGCTTTCCATGCAGTTTCTATGATTACATGAACCATCACACAAAGAACAGTAAATTATTTCTAGCATTTTGTATAGTAATTTGTAATTTGAATATAATTTCCAAAATTCCTTAACATTTAAATATTTTGAAATACTATCAAAGCTAAACAATTTAATTCACTGAACAGCACTGATATAATTTCATAATTTATGCTATGATTAATTTATTTATTTATTGATTTTACTTATGATTTATTATGATGTTTTATGATTTTTTTATTGTTTCTCCCAAATTATGTCTTGAATTTTACTTTTAAATAGTCAGTAACCTAAAACTTATATCATATAGACATTTCAAAAGCGTTGTCATCGTGTATCAATCACTTGCATGTATGTTTACAATGTCAATATTATCAGTTCAGATGCTACCATCATTCTTGCTTTGGCCAAAGTCCAGTAGCTGTAAATTGGAAAAAATTAAATTGATGGGAGCTTATTGTTTTACTTCAGAGGATAAAATACCATTTGCTAACCCAGACAACTACCAGAAAATGCCACATTTGCTTAAAATTGGTAGAATTCTGTCATCAAGTTTATACCCCATTATAGCTTTTTTATCCTAAACTCAGGGGGCTGGGGGTGCCTTGGGTGGATTGCAGATCTGTACTGTATATCCGGCATCCTCCAGCCCCACAGAAATTGAAAATGCATCCGAACTTGGGAAATTAACCCTCTACTGCGTATTCAGGCTCTTGCTACGTAGTGACCGACTTTCAGGTGTATCATGGACGATAGACCTTGTGGGTCTGGGGGTCCGAGGTGTCAACTCAAAGGTTATCCTAAACTCACTGAAAAAATAAGACAAATGATACTGAACCGAGTTAGATTAAGTATTGCAGCATTAATTTGTGGAGATTAGCCATTATGACTAAAAATGCAAAAATGTCTAAATCATTATAATAGACTAAAATAGTATAAAATTATACCTCTTTTTCAAAATATTTCTTAAACATCATAAGTATTTGTATTCCTTCATCAATTCCAGCAAAATTACTTATTGAATTTGACATTAACTTTTGTAACAGTCATTCAAGTTCCCGTACTTCTTCATTTGAAAACGGTTATACAAAAGAAACAAAAGGAGGTCATAAGGAACAGTAATATTTAAGTAATCAAATTTATGACAAGCTAACATTACAGTTCATGATGAAAAAAAGTTGTAACTTTTCACAACATCACTTTGCTTAAGATAACCATTCTTCATATACATGAAAATTAATATATAAATTAATCTTATATATTAATTTTCATACATTTGATGATAGAGGATAATCCATTCTTACAAATTTTGTTAAATCACAAATTACAAACATTTATAAATCAACCAGTTTAATTATCAAAAATACTAAAATAATAATTAATCAAAATTGCAAAAAATATTTTAACAATGAACATATATATTTATACAATAGCACAATAATAGCGTAAAATTATGAAAATGCATTAAAGTGGGACTGACAACAATATATGGTCCACTGCGCATATGCGGCATTGCAAAGCACTCACTGTATGGCAAAAACGAAGCCGTTTGTGACGACATATAAATATTACAAATTCTAAAAATACAATAAATTATTTTAGATTTATAATATTATAATCGTAAAAATAATTCACGTTATTTTGTCCCTCATTACATTTGTGAGCTTGTGCCGAAGGGCCTGCATTAAAAGCAATTTCACAAATGGTGAGAGGTAAATGAACAAAATGGTGAACATACCCCCTCATAAAAATTGCCAGAGCACAAGGAACTCACTTTTAAAATGAATCATTCCACACAGTAGTATGATGTCCAAAACAAGATTTTGTTACTTTGCAAGGGTTGCTCAGCAAAAGTTATTGAAAATATGATTCATATAGCTTCAAACTGCTCAGCCACTTTCAAAAGCACTTATGTCCTTTCACATATTGACTTTTTTCAAAGTTACATTTAAACTGTCTTTTGTATTCTGATATCTAAAAATAGATATTTGTGTAAGTTATAATTCTATAATTCTCACCAAGCCTTTAATTTATTACTTTCAGTATTAAAGCAAATTTATAATTTCCTCAAGTTTTTCAAATCTTCATGTGTCTTTAAAAAATATTATCTTATGAAGACAAACTGATATATCTTAATAGTCTCCTGACTAAAAAATGTAAATGAAACTAAAATAATAATATTATTGTCATCTATTATATTAATTATTTGAAACATACATACATGCACAGAATTGCGATAAGTAATAAAATTATAATTAGAATGCACTTAAACTTCAGAGAGAAGTTTATAAGCATGCATATTCAATTATTTCTTTATTTAGAAAATAAATATTACTTATACAAAAATAAAAACTATTTATATAATAACCACACGTTTCAAATTACTAAATCAGAGTTTAAAAAAACTATCTTAATTTACAGTAACTTTACCCTGATTAGTTCTTCACATCGATGTATAAAGAGATTCATCAAAGGTGCAACTGATTCTACAGACCAATGCTCAGAAGCATACTTTTCATGTGCCTTTTCAGACTGAAAATTTAAAAACAATAATTAAGTAATTATGTATATATATATATATATATATATATATATATATATATATATATAAAGCAGAAGCCCCATAAAATTTCGTTTTATATTTCATCTGTATCATAAGTCATATCATAAAGAGCAAATACTTAAAATTTATCTCAATTTTTTAAGCAATTACTTATGAACCAATAATTAACATTTTTGCATCAAAACTATAGAAGCTTTAATTTAAGTTCTAAAAACCTGGATTGTACAGAATAAAAAAGCTGTGCAATATATGCATCTGGTAGTTTAATGACGAAAAGAATAAGAATACAAAGAATCTCGAGAATGTTAGGCTGAGAACAATAGGTCTTTCAATATAAAAAATTTCAATTGTGATATTTTACCAGAGCAATTATAGAGTTTTAAAAAAATATTTTTTTTTATACTATGCTACATTTTTCTTTCAAAGATATTACATGTGAACACAAGGGGTGTAAAGTGACAAGCCTCTTCATGGTGCACTCTGGTTAACACTAAATCTGTCACAGTGTTGCCTCACTTCATCGTATTCTCTTGAGAATTTGATTTGTGTTCATTATGGCAAAGTATGGGCTGCAAATTTTGCAGTGAAATGTCGGTGGCCTTTCCCAGTATAAGAAGACCCATATTATGAATGTTATTCATTCTAAAGATATTGACTTATTTGTTGTTATCGAAGCTAACCTATCCCTTGACAATTTATGTAGATACTCATTTCCTGGTTTTTATTTACATTTTTTGCCAAAATTTAGAAGGATCCCCAGTGGAATCCTGACTGGTGTAAGGCAAAATCTAACATCCTTCTCCATAATTAGTGATTGACAGCATACTACTGGAGCTGAAATGGCCAGACTTAATGTCTGGAAAGATAACAATGGAAAGATAACAGTGCTATAACCCCCCCCCCCCCCTGGGCATTAAGAAGCTAAATTTTGGTGGCATTTCCTTTTCCAAGAAATGCTTTCTTATAGGACAGGAGAGGGCAATTGTTTTGGCCCGGGGGCCACTTTGTGTAAGCGGAGGTTAGCGGAGGGCCACACCTTTTAAAATCATTGCGTTTATTAGTTAACTTTGCATTTCAAAAAAGGTATAAATTGTATCATAAAAATCAATAAATATAAATAAAATAAAATATTGGTAGTTTTTCTAGCTGTCCGGATTTTTCTAGGTGTCTTGGCAGGCCACAAAAAAATCTGTAGAGGGCCGCATATGGCCCGTGGGCTGCTATTTGCCCACCCCTGTTATAAGAGATTTCAATGCTCATAGTAGAAGATGGAACTACACTGACAGAAATGCCAATGGCATAGTCATGAAGGATCTTTTGAACACTGAAAAATTAGTAATTATTTATAAACCTTCAGATCCCACCTCCTATTTACACCATAATGGTTCTCATACTAATCCTGATTTAGCTATTGTATCTGAAGAGATCTCCGTGAATATTTCTAGAGATGTCTTATATGATCCTGGATTGGGCCATCAAATGATCATCACAAATACCTCCATCTTAGAAGAAGTACCCCCAGAAATTTCAACTGTAGAAATGTTAAGAGGAAGTGGAAGTTTAAGAAGGCAAACTGAGGGGACTTTAGAAATGATTTAGAGCAAATGCTTCATAATTTTGACCTCAGTAGTGATAAAAATATTGATGCCACTACCTCTCGTTTCTGCTCCATAATCATGGATTCTGCAAAAAAAGTGGATTCCAAGGGGAAATATTAAAAGATTTAAGCCCTTCTGGACTCATGATCTGGAAATCCTTAAAAAACAAACTATCGGGGCTCGTCATCTGGCAGAAGCCACAAAAGACACTGCCCATAGCCAAGAGAAAGGACATTGCACTATTGAGGAGAAATATTAATGTGGCAATGTGCAATTGTTTTAATAACTTTATTAACGGTATTGATTTTGGCAAGGATGGGAGGAGAGTCTATTCATTTCTAAACAAGTTAAAAAACTCTGCCCCTAAAGCAGTGAAGGAGCCTATGAAGATTTCGAACAAGAATGTGTTTGATGACAAAGAGATTGCCAATTATTTCACGAAATTTTATGTGGTCTCTCAAAGATTGGAAACTGATTTGAAGAAGAGCCAATGCCTTTCTAGAAGAAACGCAAAGCTTCTTCTTCAGAAATATAACTCGAGACATCTGGTCTTCTTCTCTAATTTTACTATGACAGAGCTCATTGAAGCTATTTGCCTGTTAAAGTATGGCAAATGCCCAGGTCTGGACAATATTCATGCAGACTTTTTGAAGAATATGGGACCAATTGCTCGTATGGCTCTTCTTATCTTATTGAATAGGAGCTGGCACAGCGGCATTCCCTCTACCTGGCTGAAAGCCACTGTAATTCCAATTTTAAAGAATAAACCTAGGGACCAAATTAGTGGCTACAGACCTATTTCCTTGATCTGTGTCTTGGCTATGGTCATGGAGCACATGATTACAGCTAGATTGAGTTGGTTCCTGGAACATAATAACTTATTATCTACTGCACAGGCCGGTTTTAGAAATTATAACTGTACAGCTCAACAGGTCATCTACTTTAGACAAGATGTAAAGGACTCCCTAAATAAACGTAACTCCACCTTGGCTGTCTTCATGGACTTTAAATTAGTGATGTGACATCGATAACAAAACATTGATGTTTTGAAACATCGATATTCAATATTAAAACATCGATGCTAATAAAACATCGCTCAAAAACCATCAATGCTAATAAACATCTATGTTTTAGAACATCCATTTTTTAAAACTGGTTTAGTAACCTCTAACATCAATGTTAATTCGGTTAGTCGTGTGTGTGTGGGGGGGGGGATTTAATTTTAATCCTTGATTGGGCTGACACAAATGACAAAAACTTGGTTGCTTTTGCCTTGGGCTACATTGATGACTCAAAATTCTCGTTGTAAATATCGCCATGTTTTGCCTTTAAATTCGTCCAGATAAATTTGTGGTATTGCCAGAAGTTTTGAGGGACTTAAGGCAAATATTACATTTCGCTAATTTGTCAGAGGTTTTGCAAAAATATTTCCAAACGGTACTTTTAGGAGGCATCTTACTAATAATATTAGAGTCAACTTATATTAAACCAGAACAAAACAAAATATAAAATGGCTGCTCTCGTGTATATACTATTTATAAAACCCCATCGAAGGTTCTGGAGTGCCAAGAACATTCCAAGCACTCTGATTGGTTCAGTGGTTGTTGATTGCCATTTGTCTGTTTGCGAAGGAATCATTCCCCATTTTGTATTCATCCTTTACAGAATTCAGACTTACATTTACTGAGTGTGAAAATTATGCTACGTGGTAAATTTTTTTTATTATGGTACTTTTTCATTAAAAAAAAAACATCGAGACAACGTAAAACATCGATGTTAAAAAAACATCGGCTTCAATAAATCGATGTTTTGAAAACATCAACATCGATGTTGCATCCCTACTTTAAATCTGCTTATGATAGAGTCTGCCATTTAAAGCTCATTGAAAATCTCTATTCCCTTGGTCTGGTGCGTAACATGCTGACCTGGATCAAGAATTTTATTAACCAGAGATTTATTAGAGTTCGCTATGGTGATGGCATGTCCTCTTTGAAACAGATTGAAACCGGTCCCACAGGATGCTGTGTTGAGCCCCTTATTGTTTAATGTATATAGTAATTACTTGCCCGAAATACTGTTATCTGACCCTACCATTAAAACTGCACTGTTTGCTGATGATCTAGTTTTCTGGAGCTTTGCTCCAGAAAATCAACAACAATGCTTGAATGATAATCTTAATGGAGCCTTGAGGAGTTTGAATCTTTGGTGCAGGAATAATAACATGATTTTGAATTTAGACAAAACTAACTGCCAGTTTTTTACCTTAAACCAACAGCATTTTTTACCTCAACTTTTTTATCAAGAAAAAGAAATTAATGTTAGTAACAACACAACCTATTTGGGTTGCAGACTTGACTCATGGCTGAATTGGACTGAACATATCACTTATATAAAGGGAAAAACTGAAAAGAGACTTCCAATTTTGAGACAGCTTGCGGGCTGCTGATGGGAGTTATAATAGAGAAATTTTGGTAAACATATATAAAATGTACATTCAACCATTATTTTATTATTGTAATGAAGTTTAAGTGACTGCCTCTACCAGTGAAGTTGAAGTACTAGTAAAATTACAAAACCAAGCTCTCTCTTATTACTGGCACAGATAAATCTACACCCATAGCGGCTATGCAAGCTCTAACTCATTTACTCCTGTAAGGCACAACATACATAGAAATTTTGCAATTTTATTACAAAAACTTTGCACACTCCCAAATAATAACTATTGGAGGAATTACAACTTTAAGATTAGAAGAAATTTAACCCATTAGTGCCGACTTCGTCTTCTTTAACCATTTTTGTTACTTCTCTCATATTTGTATGTTTTAAGTCTATTAATGTGCATTATACTAAAATTATATTTTTAGTTGCACTTTAACTACGTTTTTTTACTGGTACATTTTCGTACCAATCAGCGTACGTGTGTAGTACACATCAAGAATAAAAGCTAATATTAAATTTATTTATTAACGAAAATAACAACAAAATCGGGAATACCACAATTAAATGAAAAGCACGTTAGATGATTTTCTGACAGAATAAAAAAATTAAATGTCTACTGAGTGCAAACATGATAGTTTTTATGGCACTGAGGATGCAGTGGCACATTACACTTCTCACACTTGTAGCTGCTTCTACCAGAACAGTTCTTGCAACGGGCATGTTCTTGATCTGATTTGATTAACCAGTGACTATTCTTGTCAAATCTTATTTGTGAGGCCACTTTATGCATAAATGAAATTGGCTTACCTGGCCCTCTAGGTAATGTTCCATAAGTGCCTAACAGTTCCTGTGCCCATTGTCGTACAAACTCAAGAAGTAGGATTTCATCAATATCATTTTTCATTTTATACAATTTCCATCCATTTATAACACTGGCACTAAGTACAAATGAAAACAATGGCCACCACCACTTTTTAGAACGAATTCGAACGCGATAATTTGCTACAGCTTGATCAAAAAGGCCGACATCTTCCATATGCTTATTATAAATATTTAGCTGTTGTGGCATAAAAACAGTAATTATCTTTTTTTCTGTGCTACTCCATCGAGTAGCAGATGCAATAGGTTTTGTAGAAACTTTGTTACTTGCAACAGTGACAACTTTATTGTCATTCCATTTGACGATACTGATATCTTCATGACATATATATTCATATGTCGACTTTTTCAAGATTTCTTTAGATGATAAAGGAGCATTTTTCAGCCTGTTTACTCTAAATGTCCCGGTTCCTGCTATGCCTCTTTTAAGATAGCTCTTTCAGCAAGGAAATGCTAGTAAATAAGTTGTCCATGACAAATTGTGCCCCAGGTGGGATCTCACATTTGTCTAGTAACCCAAGAACAACATCAGCACCTTAGACTAAATCAGATTTTGGTAATTTTATAGATGCTCCACAATAAGGTTCAGCATGCAATAAAAAACCATTAGAATAACACAGAGTCCAAAGTTTGAAGCCAAAATGCATTGGCTTACGTATTGGAATTGTTTTAGTCTGTGAAGCCCGAAATAAGGAATTATAGACTCATCTACACTCAGGTGTCCCGGGACATTCAGGTTTTTGTATGCTTTGATCAGATAATCAAAAATAGGTCGGATCTTATAGAATCTATCTTCATTCATTTCCATGTTATTTGATAAGTGTAGAGATTTCACGATTGCATCAAAAGTATCTCTCCTCATTGAATTAGAAATCAAATTGTTGTGTACATCGGAAGAAATGGACCAATATAATCTTCTGTTAGGCAGCTTGTTGTATCAACTGACTAATAAAATGCCAATTTATGTCAGAATATTTTCCTTCATTAGTACTTCTGGAAGATGGTTTTTTTGTGCAGCATATAATAAACTTTGTTCAAGAATACAATCAATAAGTTCCATTGTAAGAAATTTTTGCAAACTTTGAAGCGGAGAATTTATGTTTAGGTCTGGGTTATTAGTTGATGATTGTGAATATTTCAGAACTTTACTTCCAATCAACTTCTCACTTTTTGTCCATTTTAGAATTTCCTTACTTCCCTTTTTGGATGTTACACTTTTGTTGAAGCAACATATTTTTGCTTCAGGCTCCAAAACACTTGTCGTACTCCTTGAGCATTGTGCCTGCTCTGGCTCTGAAATTACTTGATCAGTGTCTCTTTCGGAAAGTTTTCTAATCTCACATGTTGTTGCAAGAACACAATGAGGTAAATGGTCTACATATGCACAAACTTCGTCATCACTCTGATCTGAATCTTTATCTGTATCTGCTTTAGGATTTTCAAGAGGAGGTATAATTGTAATGTTTTTTATACCTGATTCTTAGTTAAAAATTATATCGAGTACTTCATTGACAGTTAGCTAAAAACAGTAAATTATCTATAATTAGTATTATTATAATACCAAATACCATAATATAATAATACTTAAAGTTTAGGTCTACCATAATTGCTAAATTTTATACCAACAGCATAAAAGCAAAACATGACTTTCAAGGGGCAACAATTTATAAAATAGACTTTTATAACAATGATTTAAAGACAAAATATTATTTCAAAAAATTCTAATCCAAATGTGATAGATTTTCGATTTTAACTTGACTATACTTTAGACAGTTAGTACGGTATACACACTAAGTAAAGATTGTTGGCACCACATATTCTTCAGAATGTATGGTGTGAAATGGACTACTGCGTAGATGTTGTCTGTGTGACCAAGGGGAGTTGCATACAACATTTATAAAGTATATAAACAAAATTTTGAGCTTTCTTTTACATTCTGTGTAATTCTTATCAATAAATTCTTTTCGATTAAATAGTTATAGCCATTTGTAATCACTATATTCATTTTGAATCACCCTGTATTATGCACTAATACAAAATATAGTGGCATAAAATTTTTAAAATTTTCACAAAAAAAAATTATTTTTATGTTATTTTGTTCCTTCACTGACTCAAATAATCAACAGTCTGAAAGATTAAAGTGAACAATATGCTAATTTTAGTAACTTTAGTCAGCTCAACTTGCGAGAACCAAAATATATTTTTTAAAGATTTTTTTATCTGAAAATGCATGGAGAAAAATAGCATCATGTAACCATTATTTATCATAGATAATCTTATATTTAGCACTCATATTGTTTACTTTTCCTATTTATTAAAAAAATTTAAAGCACATAGAATTTGAAGTATAAGATAAATTTTTCCTGCTATGACTATCTCATTGCACTATCTCATGAAACATCAAAGTTAAAATAGAATATAATTAGTCTTTTTATTTTTTTTATAGAGGTAGGTGAAAGACTACTGAAGAGAGGAAAATGTTGATTAAATAATAAAATGGCATCGAATTTTTATACATTAACAAATATGTTTAATGATATCATTGAAATGACAAAAATATAGCAATGTATTTCTAAATAAAAAATATCTACACATATTTCCAACTAAAAAAGTTTCTTCAAGTAATTGGACTAAAAATTAATGATGCTTAAAACTGAATTAAAGATTTTAGAAATGAAAATAAAAATTAAATCACAGTACTAAATATTTGAATCCATGAATTACAAGAACTAATAACATCCATTATTATCTCTTCTTGTTCAAAATTTGTTTCAACAAAAATTTTGTCCAGGGGAATATGCTTTGAACAAGCATCAATAATGAAATTGTTGACCTGAAAATATAGATGAATGCATTTAGAACATTAATCATTGATATTATACAGAATGTATATACTAAAGAAAGATCGAACTCTTGTGGACTTATGATTACTGATTCATCAAATAGGGAAGTAAGGGCTAATTAATACAGATCATATTTAGCTAAACTTCATATTGAACTTCAACTAAACTTCCTCATTTTCTAAAAGAATGAGTTAATTTTAGAAAATAAGAATGGTCAAATAAAACCATAATAATGATGTCTACAGATAAATATAAAGTCTAAAGATAAATATAAATTATTTAAATGAGGAAATTCAGACAAAAGTTAAAATTACAAAATATATGCGATTGTTATCATTTTGAGACATTGATGGTCATACAGGTAATCACAAAAGAATATAGTCATAAACTAGAAGTAAAAGCTTTTATATATAACTCCCATTTTAACTACAGAAATTCTTTTTTTTTTTTTGGTGTGTGTGTGTGTGTGTGTGTGTTGGTGTTGGTTGGCTGCCAGATTTTTTTCTTATTCAGAAGAAAAGACTTTCAAGAATCTTGTATAACTAAAAACTCTGTTACACATAAATCAAGGTCATGTGAAAATTACCTTAGATAATAAACTTGAAATTTCACTATCATTATTGAAATATGATGAATTTTTCCAAATTATTTTGACGCAATTCAGTACAAGTGTTAAATGCTTTGGAATATCGCTAAGTACAGAGGTTTTGATCAAATCACAGGGTTTCTTGAGAATTGACAAAAATTTCACATTTTCTGAGGCAACATCCATTTCACTCTGTGAAATATATAAATAAATCCATTAAATAAACACATTCATAAAATAATTGAAATGCATGTATGAGGAAAGACATATAGGAACAGATTTCTAAAAACTATATAGCATGCTAGTTTATCACATTTCAATATTAAGAAAATCATTAATACATAGACAGGTATTCTTTTTAAAGAATGATTTACCAGTAATTGCTTATGTATTACAATCATTTAGGCAAACATCCAGATTTTCCATGTTTAAGAACTTCAATACACTTTTGAACATCATTTCTACTTAATTGTTCCAATGCTTTCTTGAGAATACAGCATTTTTCTTCCCAAAATTCTATTTCTTCAATAGGCCCAAAATTTTCTCCATATTCATTACGATTTCTCCTCATTAACATGCTCATCAGAATCCATATCCAGTTCATAACAGTTCCTGAAAGTTACAAAGTTTTATAAGAAAAAAAAGATAATTATTATGAAAATATTGCCATGTATACATACTGTATGACATAGTTAAAATAGTAACATATTCCAGCCAGGGGGATTAGCAAAAACAAGATAGTAATCTATATATATAAAACAGTTCCGTAACTGACTCATTCATTCACTGACTGACTGACTGACTGACATACAACGCACAGACCAAACCGCTGGACCTAAAGGGCTGAAATTTGCATGGCGATTCTTCTAATAGTGTAGGGGTGCACTAAGAAAGATTTTTCAAAAATTCTTAGATTTTTTTAAATTAAATTTTTAAGCTGTTTTTTTAAACTTTTTTTACATTTGCATTTAAAATAATACATTGAGGTTATAAAATTTATATCACAAGAAAGATCATAAAAATTCCTTCAAAATGAAATTTTTTTCGAATTTTTACCTCCATTTCCTGATTTTTGGTGAATTTTTAAAGATTAATTTTTAGAATTTAATTTATTAAATGCTGATCACGTGATTTCTTTTCTGTACTTTCAATAAATTTATCGTCACGTGCGTAACAACTAAACAGACAAAAAAAATATTTTTTCTCTTTCTAATGCAGCAGACGACTGGATATTATCCAAAAAAATGCATATTCTGTACGATTTTTTTATAAATATATATATATAGATAGATAGATATTTTACATCAATTGTATACATTGATTATCGCATTTATTATAAATATATATATTTCTTTTTTGGCATAAATTGCATACGTTGACCGTTGTATTTAATTTGAATGTACTCCGTAGCAAAGCGCGGGTTTTCAGCTAGTATGTAATAAAGTAACAACATAATAATTTATTAGTTATGTAAAACTGACAAAATAGTTACAGTATATTGGGAGAAATTATGTGGTTGTGAACACCCAAAGATAGTAATATTTCTTAAAATAGCAAAATATGTGATATACTCACCTGCATGCAGTAATACTTGCATAATACAGGTATGTGATGTTATGCCAAATATAATTCTAAATCAAAAAATTTTGATATTTTCTAATGCCAAAATTTATGCAGAACCGAGTTCTACTAGAAGATATTTATATCAAATACAGCAAAATACAGCCTAATATAATAAATAAATAAATAAATAAAACTATCACAAAAATTTTAATTTTAATTATATTTTGTATAATCAGGCTTTAGTTATTATGCAATTATTAGTTCATCCTCTCATATACTGCTCTCAAATGCAGACAGCTCTAGCAAAGTTTTTCTTTTCATTATTTTTTGGTTCTATTTGATTTTGAGATCACTATCCCAAGTTTTGCCCCTGAAGCACAGTATATATATATATATATATATATATATATATATATATATATATATTAGATTTGCTAGATTGCTCTTAAAAGCAGATGGCTCTAGCAAAGTTTTTTTCTTTTTTTTAAACATTTTTCATTCCATCTAATTTTGAGATCCCTATCCCCAGTTTTGTACCTGAAGCAAAGTATATATATGTTAGATTTTCATTCCTTTTATTAACATCCAACACAAATCAAATAGAGTTAGAAACTTAATGGGAAGACATATGGGGCTCTTTACCAATTCCTTTAACCCATTAATGCCGACTTCATTTTCTTTAACCATTTTTGTTACTTCTCTCATATTTGTATGTTTTAAGTCTATTAATGTGTATTATACTAAAATTATATTTTTAGTTTCACTTTAACTTTGTTTTTTTTACTGGTACATTTCCGTACCAATCTTCGTATGTGTGTAGTACACATCGAGAATAAAAGCTAATATTAAATTTATTTATTAATGAAAATAATAACAAAATCGGATATACCACAATTAAATGAAAAGCACGTTAGATTATTTTCTAACAGAATAAAATAATAAAATGTCTATTGAGTGCAAACATGATAGTTTTTATGGCACTGAGGATGCAGTGGCACATTACACTTTTCGCACTTGTAGCTGCTTCTACCGGAACAGTTCTTGCAACGGGCATGTTCTTGATCTGATCCGATTCACCAATGACTATTCTTGTCAAATCTGATGTGTGAGGCCGCTTTATGCCTAAATGAAATTGGCTTACCTGGCCCTCTAGGCAATGTTCCATAAGTGCCTAACAGCTTGTGTGTGCATTGTTGTACGAACTGAAGAAGTGGGATTTCATCAATATCATTTTTCATTTTATACAATTTCCATCCATTTATAACACTGGCACTAAGCACAAAGGAAAACAATGGCCACCACCACTTTTTAGAACGAATTCTTACAAGATAATTTGCAACAACTTGATCAACAAGGTTGACACCACCCATATATTTATTATAATTTTTAGCTGTTGTGGCATGGAAACATTAATTTTCTTTTTTTCTGAGGCACTCCATCGAGTAGCAGATACAATAGGTTTTATAGAAACTTTGTTACTTGCAACAGTAACAACTTTATTGTCATTCCATTTGACGATACTGATATCTTCATGACATATATATTCATATGTCCCCCTTGGCGACTTTTTCAAGATTTCTTTGGATGATAAAGGAGCATTTTTCAGCCTGTTTTCTCTCAATGTCCCGGTTCCTGCTATGCCTCTTTTCAATAGCTCTTTCAGCAAGGAAATGCTAGTAAATAAGTTGTCCATGACAACATGTGTCCCAGGTGGGATCTCGCATTTGTCTAGTAACCTAAGAACAACATCGGCCCCTTGGCCTAAATTAGATTTTGATAATTCTGTAGATGCTCCACAATAAGGTTCAGCATGCAATAAAAGACCATTAGAAGAACACAGAGTCCAAAGTTTGAATCCAAAACATATTGGCTTACCTCTTATAAATTGTTTTATTCCGTGGTGCCCGAAATATGGAATTATAGACTCATCTACACTCAAAATTTTATGCCAACAGCATAAAAGCATGATTTTCAAGGGGCAACAATTTATAAAATAAACTTTTATAACAATGATTTAAAGTCAAAATATCATTTTAAAAAATTCTAATTCAAACGTGAAAGATTTTTGATTTTAATTCAAACGTGAAAGATTTCCAATTTTAATTCAAACTTGACTATACATTAGCCGGTTGGTACGGTTTCATACCAACGATATATAAGATTTTATATTTAATAATACAAAGCAAAACATGACTTTCAAGTGGCATGAATTTATAAAATACACTTTTATAACAGTGATTAATAGTCAAAATATAATTTTGTGATAAATCCAAAACTCTAAACTTACTATTTTCTATGTGATGTCAGAGGCATCTTGTTTCACGACGCTTTCACCCGAGCATAACGTCAAATAACAACAAAAACTTGAGATCAAATGACGAAAAATCTATTTTTCCCACTATCAGTGAACTATTCTTGAAGCACATGAACAATAATGGACAACTAGATACATTTAGTGCAGAGAAAAATAACTATTATTAAGCTGGTATGTTTTCGTACCAATAGGCATTAATGGGTTAATGGGGGCTACATTCAAACTTTCCCTTTTAATAGATATAGTTCAACCTCTTGGCTAACAAAATTGGGATTTTGCAATGGTTAGTACAGCCAGGATCAACTGAAACTAAATAATGACTTAGAACTTAATGTAGACTGAATACATGCAAACCACTGTCACATAACTAAGATTGTAAGACAATACAGAATGCCAGATTATTATTTTTTCAGAAACATTGTATTTAATAATGCAGACTATGAATTAATTATAGGAATTATTAGTAGTATAAACACAGGTACAATCTTTTAAAGATAGGAACCAACGTCCCATAGAAACAAATTCTGATTGTGTTTTTGGATGATATGCATACAAATCAAAGGGCTAATACAGTTCAATATTGTAGAAGCACAAACAGGCAGTTTAGTAAAAAAATTACATCTGTACCAAAAATTTTATCTAATTCTTTTAATATGAAAATAGCAAACAAATTAATAACTTAGGATAGTAGTGTTTTTTTTTTTTTTTTTTTTTTAATTTAAAGGTGGGATGAATCCTAATGAGCCCTGTAAAGTAGCAAATCAGAATTTTGTATGAAATAATCTAAAAAATAAATGGATTTGAGCACTGATTTTTTTATACCTATTTAAAGTCCAAAATACAAAAAAAAATCATCTTGAAATTAATGGAAAAAATATTAATGAGAAATACTATTTTCAAGGTCATGTGAACAATCAAGGTCATGTAAAAATAATTTAAATATTTTCAAATCCTTGACATATTTTAAACACTCCTTTTAGCTGCACCATATGACTATAAAAATTGATGCAACTCTAAAAATGAACATTTAAAACTTACTTTCTACTTTATTTAAGAATTCTTTATTCTCAGCTATCATATTGATATCATAATCAAGTATATCCATGGGTACATAAAATACTAATTCTCCAATTAGTTCATTCCTAAAATCAAAAATCTGAGACAAAAATTTTGATTGATGTTGAAGGTATTCTGTTTTGATACCTTAGAGAGTTAAGAAAATTGAAAGGAAAAGCAAGGTGCTATGATATTTTTAGTAGCATTTCAAAACATTAATATTCAACCCCACTTTGAAAATTTTTAACAGCAGTTCTGTTTTTCAGAGAAGAAAAATTTATAAATTTTTGAATATACAGTTCCAATCACCAAGTTCTAACTTAGGACTAAGCTCTCAGGTGCCAGGCTAGATTTGTCTATATAAGATATAAAATATATGAAAAATACTTGTAAGACTTGAGTGGATGGAGAAAATGAAATTTATTAATAAAGAAATAAATTCTATAGTTCTTTCCACACATTAAATGCAAAATGTTTTTTAGTCTCTCTCTCTCTCACTCACTTACTCACGTGTGCATGCACGTACACACACAAACACACATGCATGCATAGTATCAGATAGCTTTAAAATTTTCCAAAGACAGCATTTGTATAAGAATATTGAAGCAACTTTTGCATAAGAAAAACTATCCTTGTTCTCTATCTATTTAATAGGATAATGAAGCAAAATAACAAGAGCATTTGTCTGTAGAACAAGAGTCTGCAGCATTATTATATAATAGATATTATATAATAGAAATTCATTATTATATAATAGAAAAGGATACATTTGGACCAATCAGTATTTTCAACAAACATTGGAAAATATACTTTATACAGTAATTCATACAAACTTTCAAAATATGGCGCTTTAGCAATGCCATACATAATTTTCTTATCATAATCTTTAGAAACAAGTTTATCAGCAGTGGTCTTAATAAAATAGAAGAACTCATCAACAGGAGCATTATGAAGAGAAAAAGAAGAATATAGTTTTTGATCAACAATGTAACAGAGAAATATTAGAGATTCTTGATCAATAACAAATTGCCACATATTCAGTTCATGCTCTTCATCCCAGAGTTCCTCAATATCTCTCTTTAATACTATTAACTTTTTCATGTTTTCCACCTAAAACAAAAATAAATGATTTAATGCATATTAATGAACTCTGAGAGAAAACATAAAAACATCAATTAATTTATGATATTGCTATGTATAATATTAAAAAATATCATTAACCTATGTATTTGTGTGTGTTTGTCTATAACATGAAACTACAAGGTTGAAAGAAACTTATTAAATGTCTGAAAACTGGAAAAGAAAATATTTTCAAACAGTGCTAATACCTATAATACTAATACTACCCAAAAAATATATTCTGATAAACAAGTGCAAAACTTTATACAAAACTATTAATATTAACTACTTGAAAATAAATACATGTAACAAAACATGATTCTTACAACAATGGCAAAATCATCAGATGTAGAAAAATCTATGGCTTCTAATTCTGCCAAAGAATATCTTCTAACAGCCCCTAAAAAAAGGTTAAATAGAAAATTAAATAGAAGAACATTTAGGCAGAATTCAAAATATATTCACAATTTTACAATGATATAAGCTGGAAATTTGGTATTCTTCTCTTATATTGCCCTTAGTTGCATGCAGTGCACTAACTTGCATATACATTCTTTGAACTTATAAAAACATTTGGTTTTGTCGAAATACTTTAATGTAACTAGATAAAGGTAGACAATCCTGTTCACAGAGGCTGTAGGCAAAGGACCTATATTTCTATCTCCCCTCCATCCAAACACAAACTGTTAATACTATTTACCATAATTAACTTATCAAAAAAAATGCAAAATAACATAGTACTACAAAAAAGAATATGTTCTATAAATTTTAAATTAAGTATCAACAATGACATCTAATGCAAGGTTTCTCAACTTTTTTCCATCTGTGGCCCCCTTTAGACCCTGGTTTCTCTCTGTAGCCCCCCTGTCTAACTGGGAGGAAGGTTACTCTATTTAAATGTCTTGTTTGTAATTAGAACATGTTTTATGAAAAAGTTTTATAATTTATTCAAAATACTTAAAATACTTAATATTTTATATTCTAAGTATTTCTCAATCAGTTTGCGACTTGAGCTTGATTATCAGAAACAAACTTTTTTATATCTAATCCTATTGCTGTGATGGATAACTGAAGATCACCTCAATCCATTAGTGAAGGCAATTCCACCTTTGGGTGAGTAAATAACTCACCTGACTGAAACCTGAATCTACCAAATAAGAAGGAGGAAATGCCCATAAAAAAAACAATTTTGCTTTATCCCAAAGCTGTAGAAACTTTTTACATATTGTACTCTTAATCCAAAAAAAAGTATTTTTATTGACTGAGAGTTAATGTGACTGATATGTCACACAGTTGCTCTATGGGCACTATTTGCAAAGAAACATCAACATCCGCAGTTTTCACAGCAAATGTATCAACTACTGAGTCTGGAATAAGCATGTACAGCAGATCATTGAAACAAACTTCAATATCATTATGAAAATGCTACAAATGACACATATACACAATTATTCCACCATCTTTCAACTCATCACTAACTGCTGACAAAAAGGACAACTGGATGAATTCTCAATGTCAAATATTGAAGGCATATAGCCTAACTATTCCAGGAAACCTTGTAATAGTCTCTTTGTTTGAAAAAAGGTTACAATTCCTTCTCTGCAATTGTTTGTTTAATGAACTGAACTTTTTTAAAGCATTACATAGGTAAAATATATCACATTCAGAGGAGGTCATCTTTTCTTTCATTTCCTTGACTTTGAAAAATAGTGCTGAAGGCTTCTATTGCATGCATGGTTTGGTTTAGAGCACTACGATCAATTTTTGCTACACAAGGGCTAATTAGACCGGGACCTACTGCTTAAAGCCAATTCTGAATGGCTACAAACATCCATACCAAGAGTGGGAATTTAACCCACAGACTTTGGTTCTGAATGCCAGCGCCCTAGCCATTCGGCCATCATCTGGCATTGCATGCATGACTAAGACGCTGTTCATGAGGACATTCCTTGAATGAAAAATAGAACAGGCATACATTTTATTCTACCAACATCTCAATAATAATCTGTGCTACCCTATGTGGTCCCTTACTATCATGCCATGGATGCTCTCTTATGTAATTTTCACCTGTGTCCCCCTCCTCTCCAACATCTTGGGACCCCCAGTTGAGAACCGCTGGTCTAATGCATACATACATATATATAGCGATGTATATCATCACCTGAGTGCAAGAACTAGGTAACTCCCAAAAAATTACTTTTGAGATATCTGGCTATTTATAGCTAAATTACATAAGAATTGAATGCAATAACTAGACAACTCACTTTGTAGCTAACCTAATGTCATCTGTTGGCTAGTGTAATAAATAGAAAACAGAACAATGAGTATCTTCTCCCTGCAAGAAGTAGACATTTTGAGATCTTCAAGAACTAGAAAAATCGAGTTACCTAGTTCTTGCACTCAGGTGTCGATACACAGCATTTAGATAGTGATAAAGTAATTAAAGTTTATGAAACACATTTATGTACTATAAAGTTTGGTATTTTAAAAACTTTAGTAATTTTACAACAGTAAAATACAAAATTCATAAATTCCAATGTTAATTATTAACAATAAATTAACAAATGATCAAATCCATCAATTAAACCCATGAGCCTCATGGTTTTGCTGTATATATATATATATATATATATATATATATATATATATATATATATAATAAGGTGGATCAGGGCAAGTGCAGACCAAAACTTACAATGATTTTCAATAACTGTATAAAATTGGTTTTAGCACGTAGAAATGTGAAAGTTTTCACAGATTATGCACAAAAGCCTTCCTTCTTGCTATATAGAAATTTTTAATATCTAAAGTACATACTTGCCCTAGAAAAATGGAGTATGTGCATATCTAGCCTTTATTAATTGCCTGTTTTTCTTTGCAACAATGCTGGGGGTTTCTTTAGTGCTAGTTAAATACACACGTGACAATTTATAACCATCCCTGGGTGGTTTCTTATACTTAGTGCTAATGATCTTTGAGGCCTATCATGTGAAAGAGCATGTCTTTTATTATACATTCCAACAGATGGCAGTACTATAAGTTAGACCTTAAAAGTTATGTGTGCACTCACCCTGGAAACATGCTTGCACTGACTCCCCTTATTGCTGTTTTAATACTGTTGAGAAACATAATATTTATTGAAAGTGTGGTACTCAAAAGTGTGAAGATCAGTTTGATACTTATTTCTCCAAATACTTCTGAAGTAGAAAACACAAATATTCTGCTGACCTGTTCCAGCAGTCTTTAAAAGCTATATCAGCACTTTATTAACCACCAACATAAAAGATATATTTCTGTTTCATTATAATTAACATTAATCATTTGTATTTTTTTTCATTAATTCATTTCTGTTTAATTCATATTTTTATTCCTGTTTTTTCCATATATTTTTAAGAACTGAAATAACATTACCAGTGCTTAAAATAGCAAACCCCAAAACAAAACTCCAACATGTCAAACCATTGTTGCAAAAAAATAAATTAGCAAGATGTTTTGGAGGAAGCTGTAACATGGTCTGCATATTTACCCACTTATGAAATGCGATTTTTATTAAATTTACTAAAAAAAATTTCCACATTCAGCTTCTGAAAAAAGCAAACAAAAAAGAAAAATTTCATCTTCACTGAATCCCTAATAAACAAGCAATCCTACAAATGAATTCCTTTCAAAAATACAAATTAGAGAACAAACTTTAAAAAAATTATTATTTTAAATTTACTAACAGAGAGGTATCAAAATACAAATTTTTTACAAATTTTTCCGCACAAAAAAGTCTAAAATTTTAGTTTCTTATTTTTCCAGGTAGGACAATCTTAAAGTTTATCAAATTAAAAAAGATTCTTAAAAATATATAAAATGTACAAATTACACATCAAATTAATTTCTAAAGATAATATTTTATAATATATAATTTTTAAAAAAATATTTAATAGTATGAAATTTTAAAAAACTAACTCTTACAAATATTTTGTATATTGAAATGATTACAAAAAAGTTATATATCTTACCTATGTTGATACCTTCCATTCTAATTACTTCGAAAAAAATTTAAATGGTTTACTTTTTCCTTGAATTTTTCGCAGAAAATTAGTGTTGAATTTTTCTTTTTTTCATTGTCAGTAGATATGTAGCATATTTGACAAGCTGGAATTTAATGCTTCCTTCAACAGAATATTCAAAGAGCATTCATGGTTACCATGGTTACATATTAATTGAGTTGAAAACTCCTTCTTTGAAAAAGAGAACATGTTAGAGTGGGGGAAAAAAAGTCATAGAAGTGATCGGGCACTTTTTGTTCAACTAAATAAATATCAAAACACGTGTATTTTAGAATATTTGGTGAGCTGTAAACAATTTTTTTTTTAGATTCCTGATAATCAAATGAAAATTCTTTTGCCTGTACCACTTTCAAACCACACAATTGCGATATTGTGGTTATGATTACAGGAATCTTTCACCTGTATGTCACTTAAGAGAAATTCGTAGCAGAGGAGTTTCTACATTCCGGGCTGTCCTGCGGTGTGCGTGTAAAATGTTTTTGTTTGGAAATCTTTAATACTTAACATTTAACAAGCAGTGGCGAATTTTTGTAGGCATATTTACAGTTGATTGCCAAAAGATATATTGTTCGTCTATAATTTGATTTTTAAATTTATGATTGTTCTTGTAATGCTTTGTATTTTCTAAGAATTCGACTCCATCAGTTATAATAAAATGTCGAGCGTAACGAGCCGCATCATGAAAGAAACGCAACGGCTTTTGTCTGATCCTGTTCCTGGTATAAGTGCTGTTCCTGATGAAAGTAATCCAAGATATTTTCATGTACTTGTTGCTGGTCCTGAGGGTTCGCCGTTTGAAGGTGGTATTTTCAAGCTTGAATTGTTTCTACCTGAAGAATATCCTATGATGCCGCCGAAAGTTCGTTTCATCACGAAAATTTATCATCCTAATATTGACAAGTTGGGTCGTATATGCTTAGATATTCTTAAAGATAACTGGAGTCCTGCTCTTCAAATAAGAACGGTTCTACTCTCAGTTCAAGCGTTGTTGAGTGCTCCGAACCCAGATGATCCCTTAGCGAATGATGTTGCTGAACAATGGAAATTTAATGAACACGATGCAATTGAAATAGCTCGTGAATGGACTATGATATATGCTAAAAAATAAAGTCACATAAATTTCTGTGTCAGATCAGAGAGTCTGATCTCATGCATTTCACTATTTGTCGAAATAACTTTTCTCTAGGATGCCTCAGCATGGGGCAGGTTATGACTTTTATTCCTTCTATGTATGAGATGAATTACAAAACAAAAGTCTCTATTTCATTTTCGAATATTCTATTCTACTCAATGCTTGTCGGAACTTTGTAACCTGACAAAATGTAATATGATTTATCCAATGAAATTTTGGATGCATTTAGTAGTATAATTTTTTTCTAGCCTTAAAATCGATGAATATCATGTTAAAAAAATTTATTCCTCTGGTTCAATGGATAGTACATATATTAAAAAACAGTACTTAATCGTGTCTTGACCAGTATCATGATAAAATACATAATTGATTAGTAAATGCTTAAAAATATCAGTTTAATATGAACTTCTATGAATCACTATCATCTGCATTTGATCAAAACTTTAAATATTTATGTATTCTAAATATACTATTGATTATACATATATGAACTTACGTTTTTAATTGTATTGATGAAGTGATTTAACTGGCATGTGTTTTTAAAATTTAAGATAAATAAATGTCGACTGATATAAGGGAAAGTTGGCACAAATAGCGCAATTTTATTTTTTTTTTACTAATCATACTATACATTGTCAGCATTAAGTCTCTCACTGTTAAGAATGGTTTATGAATATAATATCATAAGACCAGTTAGCTAATATCTTGTGTTATTAACTTCTCTGTTGCACAGGAGATATATTGATCTACTGTCAGACCAAACTTGTGGTTTTAAGGAAGTGAGACAAATAGCTGATTTTGATACCTGGGTGATTCTAAGTATATTTGTCTCTTTTTCTTTCCTGCTTTAAATTTCTTAAATTTTAGGGTAATTAGTAATAATTTAATTTTTTACATGTAGATTTAAACATCTTTTATTTGTTTAGCTCTCTCATCTTAACTTCACACTGGAGAAGTGGAGAAAAAACATCAAACAATTCTGATGAAGCTTGGCTGATTTTCTCAGAATATTGTAAAGTAACATGTTGCAAATCTAAAAACTAATTTTTTTTTTTATTATTGTAATTTTAAAATCTTAGAAAACTGTCTCTTGATGGTTTTACCGAATATAATAGAAAACAAAGTAAAAGTAAAAGGAAATGGATGGGTAGAAATCGTCAAAATCTGTAGCCTAAGCTTCAGTGTTTTCAAGAAAAATTTGTCTTGAAAACACTAAAGAATGTTTAATTTTAAAAAGAAAAAAGAAAGATGTAAATATTAGTACCCTTGATTCTAATAATTGAATACCTAAAAGAAAAATTAATATATACCTATATAAAAGAGAATTATGCTATTGTGATGTAATTTAGTTTTTTTTTAAGTAAAAGTAGGAAACATAGGAAAGCTTTTCCTAAGTTAAGTCTATATTGATTGTTTATAAAAACTTATGTTTTAAAACTAATTTTAAAGGAAAAACTCATTAAAATGTTTATAGTTTTATCAGGATTTGCCATTATAAAAATTTATTCATTTCATCAAAACTGCTGAAAATTGATGTTAAATAGTAAAAGTTTGCAAAAATTATATTTTTAAAGCCGTATGTGAGTATTATTTTAGGAAAATTACTTATAAATAAAACAAAGTAAAAAAAGAAAAATAATTTCTCAGATGAAAGTACTAATATGAGTTATTTGACTGAAATATTTATCAAACGCTTTGGCAAATGACTGTCTGGAAGTCTTCAGATAATCAGCTATTTATGATTAATGTAGGATTAAGAAATATTCCAAAAATGTTTTTCAGTGGTCTCTGGTTATTTTTAAGTTATATCCTATTGACTAAAAGAGCTGCAAATTATTTTGCAGCATTATTTAGACATGTTTTGAATGGTAACTGTTCAAGTGATTTGCATCAAATATAAAGCTCTGTTGATTCTGCTTTCTGAAATCATGCCTCCATTTTTTTTTTTTTAAGTATAAGTAAAGCATTAAAATCTGTTTCCAATAATTTTCTTAGCTGAAAGGGTATGAGTAAATATTTTTTCTGTTATTTTAATTTAACCAAGATGTGCCGTAACAGAATATGAAAGACTTTTTTTTCTTAATGGGAGGGAGTTATGCTCTTAAATTACTAATATTTGATAATTAGTCTATGTAAATGAGACTTCTACTGTTTACCTCATATAATGGTCATTTGCAATGATAATAGAAAGGTAATGTTATCAAATCAAGTGTAATTTAAATTTAAGCTCAGAGAGTTTGAGAACAAATTGGAAACTGGTATATGACTTGAAATGTAACTAATTTATTTGCTATTGTATTACATTGATGAATATAAATGGTATTCATTTAATCTACTCTCTGATAAACAAATCATTACTCAGCGAGGAAATTCATATCTATGATAACAAAGAGCTTGATAAAAGAAAAACTGGGGGAAACTTAATGGTACTATATGGAATAATATACTCTTTATTTAAAAATTGAGGGCTAAGTTATTGCTATTATATAATATATACATTGTGTTATAATCCATTTCCATTAAATTATAATGGAGTTGGATTATAACACAACATAATGTGGCTATGTGAAAAGAAATTTCCCATGCAGAGAATTAAGGCTGTTTATAATGCTCAAGTATAAATATGTCCATTTTTTTTAAACAGAAATGGCATTCTTATCACCATAATTTATCAGATTAAGCTGGATTATTACTTTCTTCCACTTTAGACACATATCTCTACTTAGCTCAATGAGTTTAATGGAAGCAGTTGCTAAGAACTTAAGATTTTGTTTTACTTATCTGAAATTCCTTTCAAAGAATAATATCAAAAGCCACCTAATATCATATAAAGGATTGGTTATCATTCAGGTATCTCATGAAGTAGAGTATTTTGGCTCTCTAAGTTACATATTTGTTCCCCTTCTATCAAAGCCCTTGTCCTTCAGATTAAAACTATTTTTAACACAATGCTGCTATGCTACTGCAAGCATGCTACAATTTTAATTTTTGATCACATTCTGTTGTCTAATGTTGGGATTTCTTGGACGTATTTGTTGAGTGATATGCAAGTAATTTATACTTTAAATCAAGAACATTTTCTTTTATATTATTATTCATTTCCACTTTAAATAAATAGCGTTTTAATTTTTCATATTCATAATAAAGCTTCATTTCTTTGATCTTATCTCATGTTTAACTGTGTTTCAAACATTGCACTTAGCTACTTAACAAGGAGTACACTGCCTTTCTAAATAAAATTATTTGAACCTTTCCTCCCTCATTTGTGTAGTAATGTCTATGGTGTACACCATAGGCGTAGCGTTGGCGGGGCACATGTCCCCCCCCCCCCCAACTCAACTTGAGATATATTAAAACATTAATAGAAGTTCAGTTAAAATCTGAAAATTGTAGAAAACTTTTAAGAAAGTGGGGTTTTTTTTCCTACTTTTTCAAACTGTGAAACTGAAGATTCCGATTGTGCCTCTAGCCTTAACATAGTTTTTAACGATATGATCCATAACAAAAATTCAGTGCAATATTTTTTTTGTCATTTTATTTCTATTATATTTATTTTTCTCATTGTATGACTTATAAATACTATTCAAACATCAATTCGATTGTTATTCAATTAAAAAAAATCATATTTCATATTTTAAGGACCATCTGACAGTCAGTGCACTGAGGAGGGCCCTAACTGAATTCAATTTGTGCCCCCCCCCCCCCCCAAAAAAAAAAAAAGAAGTTAGAAGCACAGTACGCCTATGGTGTACACAGTCATGGAATTCTATATCCAAAACTTGTTTGACCTTCAGTCTGTTTCTTAAAGTGCTTTAATTCACAAATTAATCCAGCTAGATACCTGAAAAATGAGGGGTTACAATCTTGTATGAAATCAAACTGTTGTATATAATGCTAACATCACACCATTTATTTGTTAAAAATAGCCCAACTGAAGAAAACAAAAAATTAAACTTTAAAATAAGAAATATTTTTTAATAAAATAGTATAATTCCCAAAATGATTTTACAGGAACTTAAATTTTGAATAGGGCATATTTATGTACATTACATGGACACATGATTACTCGAATATGTATATTAAGTAGTTTATTGGTACATTACAAAATTTAATGATTTTTATATGAATAATTTGGAATAAAATTGATATAATTATCAAAATGTCCTGAAATTAAATATTTTGTAACTGAGAAATCTTAATGTAATTTTGTCAAATTAAGAAATTTTCCTGGTGATCTATTAATTTCTTTTGTATGTCTCAATCCAAATTAAAGATTGATTTTGATCACCTTGTCTTTAATATTATATCTGTGTGCATTTAGTGCTTAGTTTTCAATCCTTTTATATTCAAGTTCTTGTTCATGAAACAATGTTCTCCAATGTATTTTATATGTGGATGATCCTGTATGGCTTCATCTTCTCTTCCTCCTCTCCCCTCAATGTTATTCATTATTATGTAGGTCATGGAATCAAATTGAAAAACTTAGAGGACAAATCTCGAATTTTATGATAACCTTTAAGACGAATGGCATACTTTGAAATAGACATTTAATAATAACTGCTAACACTTCACCAGTGGTAATGCAAAATCCTGCAAGTGCCATAACCGAATTTTTGCTGGCAAACCTGCTTTTACAACTGTAACTGTACCCATGGGAAGCTTTAAAATAGTGAAAGAGTATTTTAAAAAATAACACAACACTATAATGAGAGGTCATGTCTGTAGAATTGATGTGACCTTTCACCTGTTACTGTGTTCATTGAAAAGTTATTAATTTAGAACTTGACTGAAAAAAAGAATGCAAAATGAAAAAGGGTAGATAATGATCTTGCATGCTATATTTCTCTCAGATTTTAGTGAGTCAATTGTATTTGTAAAAGGAATTATAAAATGCTTCTCATAAACACTGCAGATGACACAGGTTAACTGATTAAGACGCTGCTTTTTCATGGGATGTAAATGTACTCGTATAATGGAGGGAAGGCTCCATAGAAATGATGGTAACGCGCAACCACAACTTCATATCGTATATCAATTTCCTTGACACACACAACCTTCAGTCATGGCTCCACTTCCACGAGAGGTACCGGAACGTCGTACCGGCACTTTTCCCCTCAAATCGTGCCCTGTATGTGTATATACTTATACAGTAGAATCTCGATCTATCGTTATTCAAGAGACCGACTGATCTGGACGATTAATGCGGAAAAACGATAGATGCGAGAACTTAACGAAGCAATATGATCGTCGGGACTGGGTGAAATAAACGTCGCATACGGAAAAACGGTGATTCGGAGAACGATCGATCGAGATTCCACTATATGTACATGTATATATATATATATATATATATATATACAGTATGCCCACTAAAGTCCCTTCCCACCCTCTTAACTTTGGAACGGCTGCTGCTATATGCATAAAAGTGGTGTCTAGGTATAGTAAAGTAGCCATGCGGTACTGAATTAAACCACCTACCGCGCCACCTGGTGGAAAATTGCGGAGTTAGCATTCCTATCTCGAAAACGGAACGAGATAGGGAAAAAAAAGTGATTTACAAAGTTGTAGAAAATCATCGATTTTGTACGAAAAGATACCTTGTGGACATTAATGAGAAGACTACAACGGTTCAAACGCACATTTGTTTTTTAGTGATTTCCTACACTGTGACGTTACAAAAGGATCCTCGTTTGAATCACACGTTGGAGCATAGAGCGAGACATGTTGGCACAAGCATTCGTAATTCGTCGTTTAAGGTCCTGCAATGTTTGAGGAGGGGTCGCATACACCTGTTGTTTCAGGTATCCCCACAGGAAAAAGTCCAGTGGAGTCAGATCAGGCGAACGTGGTGGCCACTCTTCGAAACCGCCATACCCAATTATTTGGTCTCCGAATTCTTTTACGAGGTACTGCTTCACTGGAGATCTCAGCTTTGGAGTACTCAGCCATGACCACGAGCATCAACATACTACAACCCCAAGAAGATGTGTCTCTTTTATAGCTGTCTCAGGTGAACAGGCGTGACGTTTCTTACGGATTTGCTTACTGCAAAAATTCCGAAAACCAAGCGCAATTTGCGTTGAGTTGATGCTACACTGTTTTACACGATCTACGCATTGTCTACTCTGTTTATAAAGACAATCAGTACAAGGATGAAACCCTCGAGGTTTGAACCGCGGTCCTTTTGATTGGGGATCAAAATCGATATACCACTGTGCACATTGCGGTGTCGTGTTTTTCCCGAAAGATAATCATTTCTCCTTTCGTTCAAGTTTCGTGACGTCACAGTGTAGGAAATCACGAAAAAACAAATGCGCGTTTTAACCGTTCTATTCTTTGCATTAATGTCCACAAGGTATCTTTTCGTACTAAGTCGATGATTTTCTACAACTTTGTAAATCACTTTTTTCCCTATTTCGTTCCGTTTTCGAGATAGGAATGCTAACTCCGCAGATTTCCACTAGGTGGCGCTGTAGGTGGTTTCATTCAGTAGCGCATGGCTACTTTACTATACCTAGACACCACTTTTGTGAATAGAACAGCAGCCGTTCCGAAGTTAAGAGGGTGGGAAGGGACTTTAGTGGGCATACTGTATATACACTCATGGACAAAAAAATTAGCGCACCAAGAAATAATTGCGGGATCGTAACGAAACTTGCAATGAAGGTACATGTCGGGGAGATATGCAAATGATTAGAAATGCAGCGTGATTGCGCATTACGTATAGCCGGTAGAGGGCGTTGAACATCTTACTCTGTGGAGTATAAAACAGGTAACCAAAGCTTGTTTGAGTGTGCTGAATCATTTACAAAGGAATAGCTGAGATAGATATGCCATTACGCCGTGTTCGAAGACAATATAAGCAGTTGTCGCAGTTTGAGAGGGGGAGAATCGTCGGGATGATGGAAGCTGGGTGGTCAGCTAGGCGAGTAGCTCTTCAATTAGGCCGCTCTGATTGTGTTGTGAGGAGGTGTTGGGACCAGTGGACCCGAGAGATGTCATGTACACGAAGACCAGGCTCAGGACGCCCTCGACAGACCAGTCGTCGAGAAGACCGCCACATCGTAAGAAATGCACGCGTACAGCCAACTGCTTCATCGGCCGCCATCCAGGCACAGGTAGCACCTTCAGTAGGGGCCTCTGTGTCTTCTCGAACCATACGAAAGCGCCTGGCTGAAGGACAGTTGGTATCGCGGCGCCCATTACGTGTGCTGCCCTTGACGCCCACCCATCGACGCCTCCGTTTGGAGTTTTGCCGCGCACGAGGAAACTGGACTGCAGCGGAATGGAACCAGGTCGTCTTTAGCGACGAATCCAGATTCAATCTCGGCAGTGATGACAATCGTGTTCGTGTGTGGAGAGCCCGTGGTGAACGCTTCAATCCTGCCTTTGCTGTACAGCGACACATCGCTCTCACAGCTGGTGTGATGGTATGGGGTGCCATTGCCTACAATACACGGTCACCCCTAGTATTGTTCCGTGGCACCATGACAGCCCAGCGGTATGTTCATGAAATCCTGCAACCACGTGTGTTGCCACTCATGCAACGGCTCCCAGGAACCATTTTTCAACAAGACAATGCTCGGCCTCATACGGCAAGGGTGTCACAAGACTGTCTCCGCACTGTTACTACCCTTCCTTGGCCTGCCCGATCCCCAGATTTGTCTCCAATCGAGCATATCTGGGATCATTTGGGACGACGAGTTGGGAATCCCACGAGTTTGAACGAACTAGAGGCAAGGTTACAGCAAATATGGAACGAAATGTCTCAAGACATCATACAGAACTTGTATGACTCAATGCCCGATCGTATCGCATCGTGCATTCGCGCTTGAGGGGGTCCAATATTCCACAGAGTACGATGTTCAACGCCCTCTACCGGCTATACGTAATGCGTAATCACGCTGCATTTCTAATGATTTGCATATCTCCCCGACATGTACCTTCATTGCAAGTTTCGTTACGATCCCGCAATTATTTCTTGGTGCGCTAATTTTTTTGTCCATGAGTGTATATATGCCGTGAAACCTCTCTAAAGGGCCGTATTTTGTTCAGAACCGATTAACGACTCCATATAGTCAATATTATAAAAGAAACCTCATTTCAACGGCCACTTTTATTAGGAACCATTACTATCCGCCATAGAGAAGTTTCATGTATGCAAGTTGTATATATACAGTCATACCTCGGTACTCGTCGCACTTCGACGCGAAAATAATTGCTTCAGTACTCGTCGCATTCCGGCGAGAAAATGGTTCGGTACTCGTTACACGTGCTAAAACTGCTTTATATATATATATATAATGGTGGCCAAAATTGTGGAAATCTTTTGCAAAATGTGTATTTTTTAGGTTTGAGGGCTCATAACACAACTTAAGTGATATAAAATTATATATCAATAGAAAGATAATTTAATAAAGAATGCAATACAATGACTTTGAATGATTTTATTTTAGAACAGCAGTTATAATGAAGAAAAGTGAAACACATAGAAAAATTCGCACCTTGTGAGTTGATACTTATAACCTTTACTCTTAATTACGGCCTTATAACGCCCTCCCATGGAGTGAACCAAGTATTTTAGTTCTTCAGTTGTTTTAATGTTAAATCAAGATGGAATTTTCGCTTCTATTAATTGGGTTTTATTGCTGTGTCGCTTCTGTGCAATAAGTTTCTTTAGTCGGCATCATAGATTTTCAATTGGATTAAGGTTTGGACTATACCTAGGTTGTTCCAGCGGTGGAACATGATTCTCTTGAAACCATTTGTTCCAATCTTTAGTAACATGACATGAAACTGATTCCTGTTGAAATATAAACGCTTCATTATCTTGGAGAAGATTACATGCCGAAGGCTTCAGTTTGGGCTCAAGTATTTCATTTATGTATTTTTGGTCATTCATGTTCCCATTAATCAAGATTCTGCCCACACCTTTTGATGTCATACCACCAAAATATCGTAACACTAACTGGGTGTTTCAGGCAGTGGCGCAACCGGGGGGAAGCAAGGGCCCTGCCCCCCCCCCAAAGAAATAGAAATTGCATTATGAATATTGATTTTGCATTATAAATATTTGTATCTGTTCATCTCGTCCCCCCCCCCCCATGCATTATAAATATTTTAATCCGTTCATTTCTCCCCTCCCCCCAAGAAAAAATCCTGGGTGCCCCACTGGTTTCAGGGTACTTGTAATGCAATCAGGATGCAACTCTTCTCCGATTCTTTTCCTTACGTGTTTTAAGCCCTCACTAGCAAACGGGGCGATTTTGTCTCGTCACACCAAACACTGTCCCGTTGCCTTTCTGTACCGTTAACATGTGTTTTAGCCCAGTTTAATCTTTTCAATCCTTGCTTGACGGAATTTTTTTTTTCATGGAATTCTAGCGTTCAAACTAAATCTGCAGTCTGCACCTAAAAGTCTTTACACTCAACTTCCGGTTGGCTAGCGCTATTTCGCCTTGTACACACCCAGAGGATTTTCTTCGGTCACTTGCTGTTGTGCACCGTTTTTTGCCTTTACCAGCTTGCTATTCTAGTGCCCGAGTCTCGTTATACCTCTTCAAAATTTTAGAAATTCAACCTTTGCTTACGTTTCCACCAATCTGTCTTTTAATTTCTTCGCAACTGTAGCCTTGTTCACGTAATAGTACTATTTTAAATCGTTTTCTGGGTGACCAGTCGACTATTCGAGCCATTTCTTTACTTTTATGGGGTTTTATGACGTTCAAAATAGCAATTACGTAAAGCACTGTCCAACTCCAATAGAAATCTCATAACGCCCAAACAAAATATCCTCCTCTCAGGTCCAACACGTACCAACAACAGCTGAATCGTATCGTTACCTGATTAGTTCATTGCAAAAACCAAATGTAACATAATTGGCTCTCTAAACACTCATGCTCGTTGTCTGCATTCAAATGAAAGATAGCTACTTCATACTAAGCTAGGCAAGATGTGTTTCCCTTTTTTGGTTATTTGGCTATACCTATTGATATAATACAGATAACTGGACAAATTTTACTACACTCCATTCTTCATTAACTTATCTTTCCATTGATATATAATTTTATGGTATTACTTAACAAAAAGTGGTGTTTTGAGCCCTCAAACCTCAAAAATACACCTTTTCTGAAAGGTTTCCACAATTTTGGCCACCACTGTATATATATATATATATATATATATATATATATATATATATATATATATACAGTGGACGCTCGTTAATTCGAACTCGGTTAATTCGAACTTTCGGTTAATTCCAAAGGCCCCAAAAAACTTGTATTGGAGTTAATGTTAAAAATATCTCATTAATTCGAACTAAATTTTTATCATTTCGGTTAATTCGAACTAAAAATTTGACAAAAAAAATTCGTTTTCCTCGTTTAATGGAGAAAATACACACTGTATTTATTATTTTGTGTGTCAAAATTTCTTTTCTGTGTAAAGAGGCACATGCCTACATTCCTAGACTATTGCATGTCCGCTAAACGTTAGTAGCTATTGTCCTTCTTATTAGTGCTAAACGAAAAAAGCAATTTTCCTTTATTTGGATGGATTTTCTTAGAATTTCAGAAAAACTAGTCTTTACTACAGTTTCTAGGGAGCTGCGTCAGTTATAACTGCAGTGCAGACAAGTTAATGTGGTCTAGTTTTTCTTCCTCATTGTGTGGTGTGAACGTGTAAAAATTCAGGATGTCTACACGTGGAAAGTACAAAACCCTAACTTTGGAGACAAAGGTAGAAATGTTAAAGAAAGTAGAGAATGGCGAATGTAAAACAAAGTTAGCAGCTGACTATGGAATTAAAAAAATGCCTTGTCAACTAATTTTAAAAACAAGGAGTCAATTTTAGATTCATGGGAAAAATCAAAATTTTCTAGAGGAAGAAAACGCATGGGAAATGCGTCCCAAGAAGTTCTATAAAGAGCTCTACTGCTGTGGTTCCAGGATGTTAGATCTCGAAATTTTCCGATAAATGGACCCCTAGTGTTGACGAAGGCTGATGAATTGGCAAGTCGAATGGGTATTGAAGATTTTAAATGCAGTGATGGATGACTTTCTCGATTTAAGTCAAGGCAAAATATTTCTTATCAAACTGTATGTGTCCAAAGCTCTGATGTAAATGAAGACGTATGCACTAATTTCGGGAGGAAACTGCCAGGACTTTTTCTACTTACCTGCCGAAAGATATTTTTAATGCGGCCATAATGGACAAAGCCATAATGGACTCTATTAAAACTCTGAAAGCATTTACTCAGATGGAACCTTCCTCTGAAAATGAATTGAAATGCTTACTTCAAATCGAGAAGCTGGCTGAACAATGTTCATAAACAGAACCAAACATCCAATTTACAGTTTTTCCCCAAAGTCTGATTCATATTTTTAATAAAAGTTTACTTTATACTGCATATCTTCTGCTTCATTTTATGATTAAGGTAAGTCTGGATTGCTTTTTAATATGTTTAACTTTAGATAACATAGTATAATATATTTTCTGGGGTTATACATACTAGGAGAGTTTCTTCTTCAGTGATACACATTTAAAGTTATATATTTTCTCTTAACATCGGATAATTCGAACTTTTTTCTGAGAACCTTCGAGTTCGAATTAATGAGCGTCCACTGTATATATCACTGACAGACCGCTTTATTTTGGTGGAAAATGCCCAACAGAACCTCCATCACCCAAGAAGAGAAGTCCATGCTAGGCCACAAGCTGATGAAAGACAGGCTCAGTCTGTTATTGTGTGGGAAAGTCTATCACAGTGAACCCTCTCGAGTTTTCAATAGATAGAAGGCAAATTAAGTGTAATGTTGAGGGCCTGGTTAACCAGGCAGTTCATCATCAAATGGATGAACGAAGTATTTCGAACCAGTTTTAAAAAAATACACTCTATTAAAAGAAAGAGAGAGAGACGCACCAAGGAGTTGCCCGATTGCTACAAAATTTGGTGCATGTGAAGAAAATGCATAGAAAAAAAAGATCAAAATTTCAGAACAATTGAATGATTTATTCAAGAGTTTGATCGTTGCAAAGTGAAGAAGTCAATACGACGTTGGTCTACCTCTGGCCTGGAAGCAAACTGTCACCCGTCGTGGCATAGATTGATAAAGTTCCCGGATGGTGTCCTGCGTGATTTCATGCCACATTGCCTCCAACTGTCGGGCTAAATCGGCAACATTCCGGGATAGTTGCAATCGTCTTTCCACCACGTCCCAAATGCTCTATATGGAGGAGACATTAGGCGACCTAGCTGGCCAGAAAGTATTCGGCAAGCTTGAAGACAATTCATAGCAACACGTGCCGTATGTGGCCGGGCATGATTGAAGGAAATTTCGTCCACGAATTCCTCCAAGTTTCCAGCAGAGTCCAGTGGAATGTTCAAAGAATGACAAAGCTTTTGATAAAACCGAATTTATTCATATGAACTGAATGAAACTAAAGACATGAAAGCTTTGCACGGAAATTAAGACTTAAGAAATCTCTTCTAAGTCATAAAACAACACATCAGTAATTACATTAAACAATATCACAGAACATTTAACAGAATTTCGGTTCAACCAGATACCTCTTACAAATCAGTTAACAAATCATCCACACATACTTCCGTTTCACACTTCTAACATTGTGGTGTGATGTCAGTTCGACACGTCAGTCGTGACGAGAGGGAGGCGAAGCTCCACGTTTCTTCCAAAATTTACATTACCTCTTCCCAACAATTATCTTGTTGAAAATTAAGTCAGCAACAAAACGGGTCGCAGAATGTCGTCTACGTATCTCTGTGCTGCAAATCTGCAACTAATGGCTATCAAATGAAATGGTACCCCAGATCATAACGCCCTGTTGTGGACCTCCAGACACGTCTTATATAGTCGTCAGGACACAGTTGGAAACTAGTACAGGAGATATAAGAAAACAATAGGTGGTACCTGGAACTAATTCCCACAAAGACGGGGTTTGAATTTTTTAATTCGTTATAGGTATCTTTTTGACATACTAAAAGTCTAGAAAAATATGACCGTGCAAAATGCGTTTTTCGGCCGCCATCTTGAAAAATTTTTTAAAAATCTAAAAAAAATCATAAAAAATCATGTTTGGTATCAAATTACAGAAAATTGCATGCTGAAAAAGATTATGATGTTGGTTTTAAAAAACAAAAATAAATAACAAAATGGTTACCGAAAAACTTAAAGCTTAAGCAGCGTTGAAAATGATATTTCTATTAATCAAAATGCGTTTTATAATACAAATGCATATTTATTTCATCATTCTTACATCTTACCTAAGAGAAAAGCTGAATCTAATAGTCTTCTTCAGTTTCTTCTAAATCGCTCTCTTTCAGTACAATATTTGTGCAATCTCTACCAGAACAGTTACGACACATCTCAGTGCGTTCCACACCATAACGTCGACACGTACATCTACCACTACCACTTGGCTCATTTGCATCCATTTTGCAAGTGCAGAGGATCATGTTTAGTAATAACACTGGTGCAGGGCTCATTTCACATGTTATGGGCTGTAGTTGCTCTCCTACTTTTTTCCAACCCCACTCTTCGCGATTGGCAATATTGGTGTTCATAGTTTTCCAACAAAGACATTGTAAATGTACCCGGAGAAAATGATGAACAGCAGCATCTTCTGTAGGTGGCAATCTTGCAATATGAAATTCACTTTTGGCAGATGTGATTTTTTTCAAGTAGAGATTAAATCGTAGTAGGTTCAGTGTCTCTGTCTTTGGATTTCCACCGTACAGTGATACCAATGCTTTGGTGCCAATATCTGTGAGTTCCTTTTTGTTTGCATTTTCTGATCCAAACAGAGTAGCGCAAATGCTAAATTCCTCACATTTCCAAAAATGTCGATATGCTGCCGATTTACTTTTACCAAATAAGCAATTTGTGGTATCGCATCCAGTTAAAGCATGTGAAAGGAGTATAATTTTGCATCCCTTTTCGCCAAGCACTTGTTGCATCGATTTAATATCACGTTTTTTATCACTGAACGTAGATGACTGCAAACAAATATTTCGTGTATTATGGTAAATCAAAAGTACAAGAATATCGGTGTCGTCGGCAACAACTGTTACATGCTTTTCTTCTGCCAAGGTCAGTGCTGTTTTTACAATAACCGTGTCAGCATCATCTGTAGCATGAATCACAGTGTGTCCATTCGCTTCTAAGTGTTTCCCAAGCATGGTTATAAAGCGCTATTTGTTTTCCTTTATAGAAAGAAAGGGTCCTTTGCCAATAAGAAGTGGAGAGCTCTCAGTAAATTTCAGTGTTACTGATGATTGTTTTGTGCGTATCTGATACTCTACATCCTTTGTACTGGAGAGGGCATAGCCATCAAATACAATTGTCACAACTTTATATTGCTTAGCAATATAACTGCTATATAGTTGTAACACATCTGTGAGTTATGCATCTGTGCTATATAGTTGTAAACACAGCTGTGAGTTGCTGGATTCATGTCAATCATAGGTAGAAATGTTGTGGATACTACTCTTGTGTGCTCATCACTGATTACGACATTCTGCATATATCCATTCCAACCAGGACTTGGCGTCTTCAATAACTTACTGGTGTTCCACAACAGATCTACTAGATTCTTTTCAATGGGATCTGAAAGCAGTTCATCAAATATAATTTTGTTCATGCTTGAATTAAGAGACTGGAAGAATCTAATTTCTATTCTTCCTTCTGCAGAAATATCAGTAGCATTAAGCCTGTGAAATCCACTTCATAAGCTTCAATTTATTATGTTAAAAGCAAAACGATTATTTAAATTTATTATTTTGTTCACGCGAATTTATTTATCATTGTTTAATTTTGTCACCGTGAACTGAACGAGATGAAAAAATATTTCTTTTTAGTTTGCTTGCTGTGGCAACAAGGAAACTCTCGTTTCTTTTTATTAAAAGAAAAACTTTGTGTTTTCAGTATTCCATTTAATATCTTAGAACTAGGTGAGCCTTGGGCTCTAGTTGTTGTTTTTTCAGTATTCTATGAATATCTTAGAACTAGGTGAGCCTTGGGCTCTAGTTGTTGTTTTTCAGTATTCCATAAATATCTTAGAACTAGGTGAGCCTTGGGCTCTAGTTGGTATGTTAAATTAATTTGTTAAATAAATGTGTTTTCGGCAGTATTGAAAGTTTGTAGTATTATTTTGAAATATAAGAATTCTTCACATCTTGCGTCCGCGACAGGATCGGTAAGCGTCAATATGTTTAAATCTGTTAAAGGCTTCAAGAAAGAAGACTTAATTTATTTGTGTCAAGAGATTAACGAGAACTTACCGTTGAAAGTTACCATATCTACACTGAAAGATGTAATTTTAAATAGTAAAGACTATAAAGAAGATCCGGCCTTTGTTTCAGCCGTATTAGCCACAACTGTTTCTGAAAGGCAGAAAAAAGAAGAGGAGGCTAAAATTAAAGAACTCCAAGACGAAGAGAAAAAGCGCCAAGACGAAGAGAAAAAGCGCCAAGACGAAGAGAATAAGCGCCAAGACGAAGAAAGAGAACGACAAAGACAACATGAGCTGGAATTGGCGAGATTGAACTCCCGGACAGATTTAGATACTCAAGATGATCAATCTCAAGAGTCAGGTAGTGTAAAAAAGAAATTTCACTTACCTAAGTTAGAATTACGTCATTTTTCGGGAGATTTAAAGGACTGGTTGCCATTTTGGAGCCAGTTCGAACATGTTCATAATGATGTTGATATAGCACCAGAAAATAAATTTCAGTATTTAGTGCAAGCAACCGTTAGTGGCTCGCGCGCTCGGGAGGTAGTGGAAAGTTTTCCGCCAACCGGCGCCAACTACTGCAAAGCTGTCGAATCTTTAAAATCGCGTTTTGGTCGAACTGATTTACTTATAGAATTCTGTCCGTGAGCTTTTAAAATTGGTTTTGCAAAACGCTTTGCAAAGTTCTACTGCTAATTTATGTGCGCTGTATGACCATTTGGAGACTCAGATCAGGGCATTAGAGACACTTGGCGTAACAACGGATAAAAGCGCTGCTCTACTTCACCCTTTGGTTGAGTCATGCTTACCGGAAGATATACTAAGAGCATGGCAAAGACAAAGAAGTCCTGATTTCAACCATAGTGGTGAACCGCAAGAAAGGCTTAGTAGCTTACTAAAATTCTTAAAATCTGAAGTAGAATCCGAAGAAAGGATTCGTTTGGCGATGCAAGGTTTCGGCTTAAAGAAAAAGAAAGACAATATTGCGTTTAGAAATAAGAAATTTGAACCAAGAGTGAAACAGAATAAAACACCCACAGCATCTGGTCTTTTTACCAATCCGCATACTCAAGAAACCAAAAAGTCGTGTGTGTTTTGCGAGAAAACTCATTCCAGTGCAGACTGTTTTTCAGCACAAAGAATGAGTTTAGCTGAAAAACAAAAGATTTTAAAGGAGAAAAATTGTTGTTATGCCTGTCTGGTTCCCGGTCACCCCGTCCGAAAATGTCGTTCATTTTTGAGATGCGTAATTTGCGGGAACAAACATGTTCCCTTGATGTGCGAAACAAACGAGTCAAAGAAAAGTGATTTCAAAAAGACAGAAGAAGCTGAAGTTGTCAACGAGGTCAACATGTCTAACCTGAGTGTGGGTCCTAAAGTGTTTTTACAGACTCTAAAGTGCAAGCTCGTATCAGATAAGAAGGAAAATATCGTGCGAATTGTTCTGGACACCGGCTCGCAAAAGTCTTATATTGTTAAGAGTCTTGCTGAAGAAATGGGATACGCACCTGTAAAGAAAGAAACTCTAGTACATTCACTGTTTGGCGGGATTAAATCTAAAGAATTTGTACATACATGTTACAGAATTAGGTTGAAAAATATTAAGAACAATTTTGCGTGCAACTTTGAAGCATTGGATCAGGTAGTTATTTGTAATGATGTAACACCCGTGAATTCTTGGTTAAAAGAGCTTCAAGAAAGGGATATAACATTAAGTGATGTTGGAGAAAAGCCACAAGCCGTACAAGTACTTATAGGAGCTGATCTTTTTGGAAAGATTTTAACCGGTCAGCGTAGGGTCTTATCAAGCGGATTAGTGGCCATTGAAACTTTGCTTGGGTGGACTTTGTTAGGGAAAGTTCCTGATAGTGAAGTTACTACAAGCAATGCCATGTTAGTGACATCACTTTACGTTAAACAGATGTCACAGATGTCCAGAGTTTGACATTTCGAACTTCTGGAAACTGGATTCTATTGGAATCAAGGATCCTATTGAAAAGCTCTCTAAGAAACAGCAAGAGGATTTGACTACTGAAAATTTTCTTCAAACTGTTAGGTACAACGAAGATAATCGCTATGAAGTTCACTTGCCTTGGTTGGATAACTGTGTGCCTTTACCGGACAATTTTGAACAAGCTAAAAGAAGGTTAGACACCACAACCAAGAAGTTATTTCAGGAAAATTTGTACGATAGTTATGAAGGCATATTTTTCAAATGGATGCGTGAAGGGATTATTGAAGAAGTACCAGTTGAAGATAAAGATTTGCCTGCTAATTATCTACCTCACAGACCTGTTATCAAAGTTAGTAAGACAACTCCGATTCGCCCGGTTTTTTATGCATCTGCTCGATTAAAGGGACATCCGTCACTAAATGATTCCTTACATAGTGGTCCAAACTTGATTGAGCTCATTCCTGATATTTTGCTGCGGTTTCGAGAAAAGAAGATTGGTGTAATCGCAGACATAAAGAAAGCCTTTTTGCAAATTGGCCTCTGTAGAGAAGACAGAGACTTTTTGATATTTCTATGGTGGAAAAATAAGGCTTGCAAAGACTACAGGTTTTTTCGTCATACCAGAGTAGTTTTTGGCGTTCGCAGCAGTCCATTTCTATTAGGAGCTGTATTGAAGTATCATCTTGAACAAAATGCTGACGTTGATCCTTTTGTAACTGGTTGTCTTTTGAAGAGCTTTTATGTGGACAATCTAGTAACTAGCGTCCACAATGAATTAGATTTGCAGCGATTGATAAGTGTTTCTAATGAGCTATTAAAAAAAGGTGGTTTCATTCTGCGGGATTGGGAATCTTCACTAACAGAAGATGGAGGATCCAATAAAGCGGATCTGCTAGGCCTTCAATGGAATAAAACTGAAGACTGCTTTTCGCTAAATATCAGCTGGTTGAAAGAAGTAAATGTCGACAACATCACTAAACGTACAATATTATCTGTTACTCACAAAGTGTTTGACCCTTTTGGATTTGTCTCACCTGTAATGCTTTGTCCCAAGATTATGCTACAAAAAACCTGGAAATTATCGTTGGGATGGGACGAAGAAATCACTGGATCCCTTCGACAAGAATTTTTACAATGGTTTAGGGAACTAAAAGTATTGGAGAACGTTGCCGTTCCTCGCTGGATCAACATTACTTCAGAAAATATGAAGAACTTCTCCATTCATACCTTTTGTGACGCAAGTAGGGATGCATATGCCGCCGTTACGTATCTTGTACAAGAGGGAGAATGTGGAATGGTGCATTTTTTAGCCTCGAGATCCCAAATATCTCCTCTAAAAGTTGTGACAATTCCAAGATTAGAGCTTCTTGCTGCATTGGTGGGAGCAAGATTAACGAAATCTGTGTTAGATGCTCTTGGATGGACGGATATTAGATGTTTTTATTGGAGTGATTCCACTACCGTTCTTACTTGGATCATTAAGGATGAAAATTGGTCTATTTTCGTAAATAACAGAGTTCAAGAAATACGGAATATCAGCCAAGTTTTTTCTTGGCGTCATATTTCTGGATTTGAAAATCCAGCAGATTTGCCCTCCCGAGGATGCAAAGCAAGTACTTTAATGAAAACCAGATGGTGGGAGGGGCCAAAATGGCTTACTTTATTTGAAGACGAAGGACCATGCAATGAATATGAGCTTGATGAAGATGAGATACTAAAAGAGAAAAAGAAAAGCTCAATTTTTGCTTTGGTATCTGTAAATCAAGATTCATCTGCAGGCTGGTTTTATCAGCGCTTTTCAAAATATGAAAGCATTGTGAAGTTAGTGGGATGGATTTTGAGATTTGTAAAGAACAGTAGATGCGATGTTCAGCTCAGAAAAAAGGGAGATCTGGATGCTGAAGAATACAGGGCAGCAGAGAAACAAGTGATAAAATTGGTCCAGTATGAATCTTTTGTGAACGAGCATAATGAAAAACTAAAAGCTTTGAGTGCGCATAAGGATACCGATGGAATAATACGGCTCAAGACGAAAATCGTTTTCCGTCAGGATACAGAAGATTTTAGGGAACCAGCTGTTCTCCCGTCCAATCATGAAGTTGTCAAAAGACTAATATTTTCTCATCATATCAAAAATAGTCATGCTGGAACTCAAATTTTACTTAATATTTTGAGAGAACATTTTTGGATTTTGAGTGGAAGAAAAACAGTGCGTTCTGTTATCTCAAAGTGTGTCTCTTGCAAAAGATTTTCTTCTAAATGTTGTGATGCTGTATCTGCTCCTTTGCCTGAAGATCGAATACGACAGGCAAATGTGTTCGAGATCTGTGGAACTGACCTGGCGGGGCCTTTATTTTTGAAGGATGGAAAGAAAGCGTGGGTATGCATTTTTACCTGCGCCGTATATAGAGCTGTCCACTTAGAGCTTGTTTCATCACTATCAACCGAAAGCTTTTTACTAGCTCTACGGTGAATTATAGCTCGGAGAGGCCGATGTGAAACCATGTACTGTGATAATGGTACTAATTTCGTCGGAGCTTCCAATTTGCTTAGAAGTTTAGACTGGGACCGCATCTGCAACGACAATGTTCTTCATCCAATTAGGTGGAAGTTTAATCCCCCTTCTTCACCTTGGTGGGGTGGATGGTGGGAGAGGATAATTGGTATTCTCAAAAGTCTTCTGAGAAGAATACTTGGAAGAGCAAGTTTGACATTCGAAGAATTGGCGACTGTTATTTGTGATTGTGAATCCGTTATTAACTCACGCCCTTTGACTTATATCGACGAATGTGACTCAGAATTTGTTCCACTTACCCCTTCCATGTTTCTTCAGGATATCAAGATCTCTGGTGTTTCAGACTGTGATGCTGCTGATCATAAAAGTCTCAACCATCGCATCAAATACAGGATAACTTTGCAGAAGGATATTAGGAAGAGGTTCAGGTCCGAATATCTTGGATCTTTGATAAGGAGGTCGGAAAAGACTAGAACTTCGAAGATAGCTCCCGGGGATATTGTTCTCATAAAAAGTGACAACGCTAATCGAATCGACTGGCCACTGGGAAAAGTGATAGAAATTCTGCCAGGGAAAGATGGTGTTTGTCGACTCATCAAACTTAGAACTTCTCGTGGAGAAATTCTTCGTCCGATTCAGCGCGTCTTCCCTTTGGAGATTTCTTCTAACGATTCGCCTTTTCCACTGGATAAAAGTATATTATCAACAAATATCGCCTCTATGAAGGATGCTATTCCTAAGTGTTCTGGCGACAACTCCATCGACTGTGCAGTTGTTCAAAACAAGACAAGGCTAGGGCGGACTGTCAAAATTCCCGAAAGGCTGGATCTCTAATATAGTTGTTGAGTTGTGGAACTTCCACATCTCAAGGTGGGAGGATGTGAAATCCACTTCATAAGCTTCAATTTATTATGTTAAAAGCAAAACGATTATTTAAATTTATTATTTTGTTCACGCGAATTTATTTATCATTGTTTAATTTTGTCACCGTGAACTGAACGAGATGAAAAAATATTTCTTTTTAGTTTGCTTGCTGTGGCAACAAGGAAACTCTCGTTTCTTTTTATTAAAAGAAAAACTTTATGTTTTCAGTATTCCATTTAATATCCTAGAACTAGGTGAGCCTTGGGCTCTAGTTGTTGTTTTTTCAGTATTCTATGAATATCTTAGAACTAGGTGAGCCTTGGGCTTTAGTTGTTGTTTTTCAGTATTCCATAAATATCTTAGAACTAGGTGAGCCTTGGGCTCTAGTTGGTATGTTAAATTAATTTGTTAAATAAATGTGTTTTCGGCAGTATTGAAAGTTTGTAGTATTATTTTGAAATATAAGAATTCTTCACAAAGCCTGTTTTTCCAACGCAGGATCTTCCTCTCTGACAACAAATTTGACTTTTCACCAAGTGGTCCGGATTTGCACATTATAATTCCCATTCTATGGAAAGTGTTGTGACCATCGGTGGTAGAAATGTTGTGGTCCACATTAGCGGCTATCCACTAACAGAAATGACCTGGTGGAACTCCAAAATTTGGTGTCTTGCCCATTATTGCAGACTGCAAATATTTTTTTACTTCATCATACGATACAGAAATCCCAAGTCTGTGAAGCTCATCTACAAGTAAACGAGAACCGAAATCTCGATGAAGCTGCACACCAACACCAAGGAGGATTGGAGTTATAATTGATCTGGGTCTTAAGCTTGCACCAAAGCCCGTCCAATGGAAATCTTTAAATCACATGCCTTAGTACCAATGATGATATCCAAAAAATGCTACAAAACAGATGGCAAGAACTTTTTATTTTCCTGTTCAGATGCAACTTCTGATGACGAGGGATAGTACTCCATTGAAGTCGACAATAGTTTGATTTCTGTTTTGATCAGTTTTGCTGCTGCTTCAATTAGACGATATTTTTCTAATTCAGGGTCTTCTAATTTCTTTTGTTTCTGGTAATCTAAGATAATATTAGGCACTGTTTGACCCATAGTTACCACATTAGGCATCCCATCATTTTTAGAAACGATAATGTTACCAAAAGAATGTTCTTTAAGCTTTTGCAGCATGTGACGATTACTATATGGATCATTATCAACTGGTAAGAAGTCTTTCATTTTAGTAACCAGCTGCTAGACAGAAACCAGCTCATCATTTTCTTGAAACCACCTACATACTTCCAAAAAACCATCCTGTTTTTCTTTCTCTGCAGGACGATCAAGAGGCTTGCATCATAAATAGTCTTGGGAATCATCTCGGTACTTCTTTGGGATTGGGTCTCCTTTCCGAAAATTTACGCTGCATGCCTGGTGATAAATTGCATCTGCTGCTGATAAATCATTAACTGATAGCAATCGTGATTGAACATTTGCTGACCATAAATCATTTCTGGAGTTACATGCCTTCATAACAGAATTTTGAAACATTACTGTACGGACCTGTGTAACGCCAGATTTATTGCGTTTCTCACTGTCAGTAATAAAGCGACGCAAAACAAACAGTGTTCTTTAAATGTAAATGTTGGTATATCCGACCGTAATACTCTACTGCAGCTGGCTAGTACTTCATCTTGAGTATGCAACTTGAATTTCATATAACTCTGGACATTATTGGGATTTGTGTACAGACGGCGGCATTCGACATGGACACTCACGGGGTGATCAGGAAATGGTTCAAATAACTCATGGATATTGTCTTTTCGGTTTTACTTGATGATACTTTTAGTAGACAACCTAACACACTTTGATGTTTCGCTTTCACTTTCAGAGCACAAGTTGCAGTTACTTTCTGCCATTTTCAATTTATTAGAAGACGTCAATACTTGAAGAAGTAAACTGGAAAAAAAAAATCGAATTTAAATATTTTTACACGCTCAGATTTTCTGAGACTTTTAGTGTGTCTAAAAGATACCACCAACTTCATTTTTGTAAACATTTTACTTCTTAAAACCATTATTATATTATTTTCCAGCGTGAAATACCGTGAAATTTGGGTAACAATCTATTTCAATTTACTATAAATATATTATATATCAATATATTATGCTATATATATGTATAAATATGCAATGTATAAATATATTTAGCCTAAATAAAATATATAAACTATAAAAAATCAGATTAGAAAATCGTATAGTTACCAAACACGTGTTAGATATGGAATAGATAACTGCGGTCAAGGAGGATATACAGCAGACAAAAAAAAAAATCTCTGTACTGACTTTTGACCTTCTGAACCGGTTAGCTTACTATTGCAGCAACCCTTGTGACGTAGCTCGTCGAGGAGGGTTCTCCGAGCTGATTGGCGCTCCGAGCTACAAGGATTGGCGCAAAATCATCTTGGCCCGCATTTTGGTTAGTAAAAATATGATTTTCAACACTGCAAAAGCTTGCAGTTTTTCGGCCACCATTTTGTTATTTATTTTTGTTTTTTAAAACCAATATCATAATCTTTTTCAGCATGCAATTTTCTGTAATTTGATACCACACATGATTTTTTTAATTTATTTTATAATTTTTTAAATTTTTTTCAAGATGGCTGCCAAATAAACGCATTTTGCACACTCAGATTTTTCTAGACTTTTAGTATGTCAAAAATATACCAACAACGAACTAAAAAATTCAAACCCCGTCTTTGTGGGAATTAGTTCCATCCTAAAACCTAAATCTCCTGTACTAAACGGGACTCGTCGCTAAAGAACTATACGTCCTCAGTCAGCGCAGTTCCAAGTTGATCGAATTAAGCACCGCTGTAATCGAACTTGACGCCGTACAGGCGTGAGGGTAAGGGGCGTAACCAGTGGCGCACCCAGGATTTTTTCTTCGGGGGGACCGAGAGGAATGGATAAAAATATTTATAATGCATGGGGGGGGGCGAGAATGGAGGAATAAAAATATTTCTAATGCAAAATCAATATTTCTACTTCTTTGGGGGGGGGGGCAGGGCCCCTATGCCCCCCCCCCTGGGTGCGCCACTGGGCGTAACAGTCGGCGCGAGAATAGATTCCACTCTCTTAGTCGTCCGTCAATGGTCATGTTGGACACTTGTGTACGAGTCACACGTCGGATGGTTGATAACGACGAATCCGGTGCTGTGACAGCTGATTTGACAATCGCTGTTTCTTCTTGTTCTGTTGTGGTTCTAAATCAACCGCAACCGTTCCGAAACTTAAATCTGCCGTTGTTGGCCCACTCTTGCCAGCATCGTCTAATCGCTGCATCGCTTCGACCCATATGTAGAGAGATTCTTCGATTTGCCCAACCAGATTCTTTCAACCTGATGACACAACTTCTTTCAAACTCTGAAATATGATCGTAATGAGCACGAATTCTTCGGCGAGGCATTGTTGCAGTCGACGTAAGATGTCCGCGGTCGATATGCAACAGAAATTTTCCACATGAGATCGAGAATCGCTCCTTATATACACCTGCTGGATGCGCTGGAGCTCCCGCTATTCATTCGTTGGACACCAAACTTTAATCCTTTGCATGTTCTGCCGAAACATCTTTGCATACGAAATTTCATTATAATCGGACAACTCCTTCTTGCGTCAGGTTTTTTTCTTTATTTTTCACCGTAAGACGGATTTTAAGTTTTTATCCTGTGCCAGCCGAGCAGTTTTATAAGCAGCCCAAAAACGAACAATTGAAAATTATTGGTACTCCCTTTCCTTATATAGTAATATATTGTGCAAACCCGGATCTTTAATTACCATTCAGAAATTAAAGCTAAAATGTGTCACAAAGTTGCCCTGCCGGGTGGGGTTACTTTGTGACATCTGTGTTATCGCCTTGAAATCCAAGAGGAGAAATTACGTGACTTAAAGTTAGACAGTAAAACACTTATCAAAAGCTTGATAACACAATTCCATATACCTATTACAAATATTGGATAGCTTTTTCTATATCTTTGACATTAAAGAGACTTCGATTGACAAGGCAGTCATGAGTACTTTGAGAAGATGAGGAAATTCGTCTTTCGGTACATTCTGCTCCTTCGGGTAGTTTATTCCAGATAGTCAAGTATATATATATCTACCCGAACTATATACCCGAACTGGATAGATAGTGCGGGTAGTTCCAGATACTTCTCTCTCTCTCTCCAGTATTTTATAGGACTGAAAAATTAAACATCGAGCGGCTGGAGACATAGGTGTAGCGTCGGAGCCCCCCCCCCCCCAACTTAAATTGAAATAAAGTAAAACGTTAATAGAAGTTCAGTTAAAATCGGAAAATTGTAGAAAACTTTTAAGAAAGTTGGTTTTTTCCCTCTTTTTCAAACTGTGAAACTGGAGATTCCGATTATGTCTTTAGCCTTAACATAGTTTTTAACAATGATATGATCCATAACAAAAATTCGATGCTATATTTTTTTCCTCATTTTATTTATATTAGATTTATTTTTCTCATTGTATAACTTTTGAATACTACTCAAACATCAATTCTATCGTTATTCAGTTTCAAAAATATCATATTTCCTATTTTAATGACCGCCAGGCAGCCAATGTGCGGAAGGAGGGCCCTAACTGAATTCAATTCCTGCCACCCCAAAAGTTAGAAGTACTCTACGCCTATGGCTGGAGGAGGTGGGTAGACTTTGTGGGTTATTTTGTGACAGTGTCAATGTGTCACAAAGTAACCCCGTCACCTTTAGATATTTAGGTTAGGTTCTCATACCTCTTGGAAATATCTCTACACAAAAGTTATATTGCTCCACAATCTAACCAACATATTGACAATAAAAAATAATTTCCTGTGGTAGTTGGTTGTATAAGGTGTTAGCCTTCAGCACACAAAGTTTCAGAAGTTTGAGTCAATAGCTTGACAACAGGTTTGAACAATACACTGGCCTGAGAAGACAAATGGCGCACAGAAGCTTCGGACACTGGCCACTAGGTGTATCTGTATGTCAGACAAGCTGTTGGCACTGTTCTTAACCTCCCCGGTATCACGGGTGTAGCACAAGATCCGAAATACGAAAAAATTACTATGTGTTTTACGGTGTTTTATTATTGTGGCAGAAGAAGAGATCTCGCCATACGCAATGCGCATTGTGCTTGCGCATAACCAAATAGAAGAGCTGTACATACTTGGCCGAGATCAGTGAGTGTTCGGCCGTCGCCTGTAAGGTACGAATAAAGTTAGTTGTTGTGTTTGATTATCGATGTATTTCTTTCCCGAACCGACTGATATTTAAGTACGCAACATTTTGGCATCCCTGCCGGGACACGAGTATTATTCCGATAGTCAAATTAAGTTAAACTAAAATACGAACTAAAATACGTTTTGTTAAGAAGTGGAAAATACGTCAAAACCAGCAAAACCGAATATGAATTTAGACAACGCCAGACAGCAACGAAAGTCATGTAGAGCATCATTTACAAGAACTGTAAATAAGTTAGTAGAATTCATTGCTGAAGATAAACCTGACTCAGAAAACATGGAAATGCTGTTGGATCAATTATTGGAAAAACAAAAAATGCTAAGAAGTGCTGAAGAGAAATTATTAGAATTATTGCAATTAAAAGTCTGCACGCAAGATGAATACGATAAGGAGTACGAAGCAGCCATGGATTATTACGAAAAGGTATCTGAGATCAAAGTGAAGTGCAACAGAATTAAAGCAAACCTAAATATGTGCGCCGAAAGTGATAAGTCTTCAGAAGCAAGGACTGTGGCAAAACAGAAATTACCAGAAATTGAGCTTATGAAGTTTGATGGAGATCCAAGAAACTGGCTCACCTTCTGGACTCAATTCAGCAAAATTAATGAAGATAAACGAATTGATGTGCGTGACAAGTTCCAGTATCTATTGCAATCTACAAAGCCCGATTCAATAGCAAGACAAATTGTCATGAGTTTTCCTGCAATTGAAACAAACTACGGAAAAGCGGTCAGCTACTTAAAGGAGAGATTTGGCAATGAAAGTACTTTAATACAGATTTACGTGCATGAACTATTGAAGCTTGTTATAAAGGACAAAACACAAATTAACTTGATGGAACTATACGATAAACTACAAACGCAGCTACGAGCATTAGAGTCCTTGGGTGTCACTCAAGATAAGTTTGCTTATATGCTCTTTCCCCTCATCGAATCAGCACTCCCCACGGATTTAATAAAGATATGGGAAAAGCAGAGAAACACTTGTATTGAAACAGGTAAGAGTGATTTAGATTTATTAATGGATTTTGTAAAAAATGAGGTGGAAACGGAGTTCAGAATTAAAATGACTCATGATACTTTTAGTTCAGAAAAAACTAATGTTAAGAAAAATAAGTACTCTGAACAAAAACTTGGTATACCGACTACATGTGAACTGCTTAATGCTAATATTAAGAGTAGTAGTAACGCTAGTGAAAATTTAAATAGGTTTAAAAAGTTTGAGTGTATTTTTTGTGAGAAATCACATACGTCAGAAAATTGTAATGAAGCATCTTCACTGAGTTTGGATTGTAAAAAAGATATTGTTAGAAAAAAGAATGCTTGTTTAGTATGCTTGAAAAGAAATCACAGGGCTAATCAGTGTAAGTCAAAGCATAGGTGTCCCATTTGTAAAAATCGACATTTCGTGATTTTATGTCCAGATTTAACAAATAACAAAGTTGATAATGTCTCTAACGTAGAGGGAAGTGAAAACAAAACAAGCACTCTTAACAATCATGTTGATATGTCAGATGTATTTTTACAAACTATTGTTGTAAGAATTCAGAATGGTTCCAAGCAAATGCTTATTCGAGCTATTTATGATAGTGGTTCTATGAAATCCTATATTTGTGAAGATGTTGCTCAAAGTATGAAATGTAAGTGCATTGCAGAAACGAAAATTAAGCAATCTCTGTTTGGTGGTGTTGAAACCCCTGAAAGTGTATATAGAAATTATTTAATTGAATTAAGTGATATTGATGGTAGAAATAAGTGTAAATTACAAGTACTTGGTCAAAACCGTATTTGTTCTGAAATTAAACAGGTTCCATGTGGTCCTTGGTTGCATGAACTAAAGTTACGCCGCATAAAATTAAATGATTTGGAAAATAATAAATTGGGGGTTAATAAAGAAATAAAATTGTTAATTGGTGCAGACATTGCTGGAAAATTGTTAACTGGAAAAATTGTGAGTCTCAAATGTGGCATTACGGCTATAGGTACAAAATTGGGATGGACTGTTATGGGAAAATTAAATGCGAATCCTGGCACTGAGCCAAATTCTGAGTGTTCAGCTTCCCATATTTCGTCTCTGCTTGTAAAGGATCGTTGTATAAGTAATCTTTGGAATCTGGATGTTTTGGGGATTGCAGAACCTTCGCTAAGCAAAACTAAAGCTCAGTTACAGGAGGATACACAGAAATATTTTGAAGAGACTCTTAGTGTAAACAGTGAGGGGCGATACGAGGTAGCATTGCCTTGGGTTCATGACAGTTCACTTTTACCCGATAACAAAATAAATGCTGAGAAATCTATGTTAAGCGCCAAAAGAAAATTAACAAATTCTGGAAAATTTAACGATTACTGTAATGTTTTTGAGGACTGGTTAGCTCTTGGCATAATTGAAAAGGCACCCAATGATAAACTAAGGGGTGTTCATTATTTGCCGCATAGGGCAGTGATTAAAGAAGCTAGTACTACGAGTATTAGGCCAGTTTTTAATGCTAGTTCCCATTTACCAGGCTTCCCATCATTAAACGAGTGTTTGTCTACTGGACCAAATTTAATTGAAACGATTCCATCAATTTTAAATCGTTTTCGGATGAATTACGTAGGTGTTACCTCTGATATTGAGAAGGCGTTCTTGCAGATCGCAATCAGAGAAAAGGATCGCGATTTTTTAAGGTTTCTTTGGTTCAGTCGAGAAAATCGGGAACTGGTGGAGGGATATCGGCATCGAAGGGTAGTGTTTGGCATTACGTGCAGCCCATATTTATTAAACGCAACTTTACAGTATCATTTGAGTAAGGTTCCGAAAAATTTAAAGCACACCGCAGATATACTGAAAACAGCTTTCTATGTAGATAATTGTGTGACAAGTTTGAAGTCTGAGCTCGAAATGAAAAAGTTTTTCTTGGAATCAAAGGCAATTATGGCTTCAGGTCATTTTAATCTAAGATGTTGGAATTCGAACTTAAGTAGTGAAATATTTGAAGAGGTTTCCTCCACAAAGGAAAGTGTACCTCTCTTGGGCCTTGTATGGAATACATATACTGATACGTTATCATGCAAAGTGGAAGAGGCTGTAGGGTTCGCGTGTTGCTCAGATGCAAATTTCTGGTAGCAGCGCTGTACATGCCAGCCGAAGTGAGTTCGGCGCAGGTGTTTGATCTATTTAAAGGGCACAATCTGAGTTGGCAAAAGCCCAAGACTGGAGTAGCGATACGGGAGAGAGCCGAGGCAAGCTTGATGGAAGGTGATAGCGGTGTTTAACTGATAGAGCGTGTATTGGTATTTAGCCGAGGTGGCTGCACGACTTCGAGAATTAGTTCAGAGCCGAAGTTTACGTGTATTATTAGTAAATGCCTACTCTGCCTGAGGGATTCATTGCGACCTTTAGTTTCTTATTACCGCGGGTTGCGGTACTGCTGTGTATTATTTGGGAAGCCCCAAGTCTGGCTATGTTAGTCTGCCTCTACGTAGAGAATAAAGGAGTTATTCCGAAGTTAGCCCTCGTACTTTATAATGTGCCTGGACCGTTAGAGATATAAAAAGAAAGGAAGAACCACATAAGGCTATCGATACCCCGATCACAAAAAGACTGGTTTTAGCCGTAACCAACCAAGTATTTGATGTTATAGGCTATACGGCTCCAGTGGTGTTAATTGCAAAATTTATTTTGCAGGAAACCTGGAACTTAAAAATTAAATGGGATGATGTCCTTCCTGATGATTTAGCCCAAAAATTTAAGTTATGGAATAAAAGATTGCATTTGCTTTTAAGTATATCTAGATGGTTCGGTCTCCAATCCACTGATGACTCAATAAGCTTACATCTTTTTTGCGACTCCAGTAAAAGGGCATATGGTGCATGTGTTTTTTTAAGAGTCGAAAATGACAATGGGGTCAGAATTAGTTTAGTGCAGGCAAGATCTAGAGTAACCCCTTTAAAACCTATTACCATACCTCGCTTAGAACTTTTAGCTTGTAGTATAGGGGCTAGACTGTTATCTTCCGTACTCAAAGATCTTAATTTAGAGGGGGTAAATATTTATTGCTGGACTGACTCGACAACGGCTTTATGTTGGATTCAACGAGATCAAAATTGGGCAACATTTATTCATAATCGCGTTCTAGAGATTCGTTCTTTGACCTCTAATGCAATGTGGCACCATATCTCAGGTTCTCTTAACCCCGCCGATTTACTATCTAGAGGATGTTCTGCAGAACATTTAGTTGAACGAAAATGGTGGGAGGGACCGGACTGGTTGCGCGAAAGGGAAGGAGATTGGCCGAAGTCGTATGAGGACCCAAATGAGGACTTAATCAATGCTGAAATTCGTAAAACTGTTCTCGTGACGTTGGTGAAAAATGATGAAAATCATAAGTGGTATTATAAATATTTTTCTTCATTTAAGAAAATTGTAAGAATGTTATCTTGGATTTTTAGATTTTATAACAATGTAAGGAAATTTGACAAAAGTCTCTCAAAGGACTTATCTGTGCATGAAATGGAAAGAGGAGAGAAAGCGTTAATGCTACTGATTCAGGGGGAATCTTTTAAGGGAGAAAATGATGACAAATTAAGACAACTTAGACCAATAGTTGACTGTCATGGTCTTATAAGAGCTCAATCAAAGGTTGCTTATAGAGATGATAAATATGATTTTAAGTTTCCTATCACCTTCTCATCATCCTATTACCTTCTCATCATCCTGTTGTAAAATTGTTAATAATAAGTGTGCATAATGATTTATTACATGCTGGTACTTCATTGTTAATGTCAAAGTTACGAGAAAATTTTTGGATTTTAAAATCACGTAAGACAATAAGAAATTGCATAAGAAAATGTGTAAGATGTCAAAAATTCAAAGCTAAAAAAAGGGAGACAACCCCAGGAATTTTACCAAGTGATAGGGTTCGCGATGCATGTATGTTTGAAATAGTAGGATGTGATCTTGCTGGTCCATTGTGTTTGAAAGATGGTCGAAAATCATATATTGTACTTTTTACTTGTGCTGTATATCGGGCCGTCCACTTAGAATTGATAACTTCGTTATCCACTAAAACCTTTTTTCAATCTTTAAGGCGTTTTATCGCTCGTCGAGGGCGACCTACGACCATATACTCAGATAATGGAAAAAATTTCAAAGGTGCAGATAAATTTTTGCGAGCTATTGACTGGGATGGTCTCCGTTTCATGGCTGCAGAACAAAAAATTGAATGGAAGTTTAATCCTCCATCCGCAGCCTGGTGGGGTGGATGGTGGGAACGCTTAATTCAAATTGTAAAACAAATCTTAAGAAAAATATTGGGTCAAGCTTGTCTTGATTACGAGGAATTACTTACTGTACTGTGTGATTGTGAGAGAGTTGTTAACTCCAGACCTCTTACCTATGTATCAGAAGACATTGATGAGGACTTTCCTATAGCCCCTGAAAAATTCTTGCACGAAACTCCGCATTCAGGTGTACCAGATATTGATAATGTGGATAAAGTGAAATTGAGTAAAAGAACAAAGTATTTGCAAAGGCTAAGAGAAACATTAAGAGTTAGATTCCGTTCAGAGTATTTAGGGCAGTTACGGCAGCATGCCTTAAAATGCTATAAAAACAAACCACTTAAGGTGGGAGAAATTGTCCTGCTTGAAGATACTAATAAAAAACGTTCTTTTTGGAACCTGGCTCGTGTTTTAAAGGTTATACCTGGTCGAGATGGCCAAATAAGACTAGCGCTTATAAAAACTAATAATTCAGAATTATTAAGACCGGTTCAAAGATTGTACAGATTAGAACTCGAAAATGCAATAACAGACGATAATGACGAGCCTACGCCTTTAACAACTAGTAGTGGCAGAATTGTTAAAACACTTTTAAGGTAATTTTGTATTCAGACTATTTTATTTCAAAATTCACTTTACTCGGTTTCACTTATTTTTATTATGTGTTCAAATGTATGTTATTTGTATAAGTATTGTAAGCTATATATATCATTCTGTGTATGTTTATTTTGAGTGTATAGTTACCCACTCAAAAGGTGGGAGTGTATGTGGCAGAAGAAGAGATCTCGCCATACGCAATGCGCATTGTGCTTGCGCATAACCAAATAGAAGAGCTGTACATACTTGGCCGAGATCAGTGAGTGTTCGGCCGTCGCCTGTAAGGTACGAATAAAGTTAGTTGTTGTGTTTGACTATCGATGTATTTCTTTCCCGAACCGACTGATATTTAAGTACGCAACAATTATTATTATTATTATTATTATTATTTATAGAGTGTACGAGCTGTTTACCTGGCGTTGCCCGGGTATTTATTTATCCCAATTATTTATTAGACAGGAAAAGGAATTAATTCTACCTATACTGTAAGGTCTAAGAAATTTTATTTACCGGTTTTTAAAAGTATATGTACAGTACACAAATTATAAAGTAAAATTACAAATTCATTATAATACTAATGTTATATATGTGATGTCGTCTGTGATGGGACACTTTACGTATGCCAAAAAAGCAGACATGCATCTCATGTACGGCCGGGCAAATGGTAACGGCAGAGCTGCGTTACGAATGTATCAGGAGCGCTTTTGCTGGTAGATGAATGCCGGACCACAGAATTTTTGATCGGTTACACCACCAACTTTGTGAAAGAGGTTCTTTCCACGTCACCAGGTACGAAAGGGGTCGACAGAGGTGTACGCAGTGCAGGTCTGGAAGAAAGCATCTTGAACATTGTGGATGACTCAAATACAAGAGCTATTGCACATCGCGTAGGTGTGAGTTTGGTTTGGTTTGGTTTGAAGCGCTACAGTCAAGTGTTTGCTACACGAGGGCTAATTTGACCGGGACCTACAGTTTAAAGCCGATTCCGAACGGCTACAAACATCCATGCCAACAGTGGGGCTCGAACCCACAGGATCTGAACCGAAAGCCAGCGCCCTAGCCATTCAGGCATCACCTGGCACACGTAGGTGTAAGTCAACACACCGTTTGAAGAGTATTAAACGAACAACGCCCCTTCCATTTTCAGGGAGTACAAGCTTTGAAACCGGCAGACTCTCCTCTGCGCGTGTAATTCTACCAATGGGTTTTGCAGCAGAATGCATTGTAGCTAAACTTCCCAGCTCATGTGCTATTCACAGATGAGGCGATGTTTTCACGCGAAGGTGTATTGCACACAATTGGCATGTGTGGACAAACGATAATTCACACGCCACACGCCCACAAGCGTATCAAGAACGATTCTCTGTGAATGTGGGGGAGGGTATTGGGAACTACTTCTTGATTAGCCAATATCTACTATCAACGCGACTCGATGTCAATTGTTATCGTATTTTTCTTGAAAAGGTTTTTACCAGAATTGCTTCAAAATGTTCCGATCGCCATTCATAACCGACTTTTTATTCGCCCCAGCCCATTTCAGCACTGTTGTGAGCAATTTCTTGGATGCCACTTTTGGGGCGCGATGCATTGGGTGTGCTGGACCAGTCACTTGGCCACACCGATCTCCCAATTTATCGAGCCTCGATTACTTCTTATGGGAACATTTGAAGAGTCTCGTTTATACGACTTCAGTTGACTCTGTGGAGGATATCGTCGCAGGAATATCCGTTGCTGCTGCACGTGTGCGTGAAATACCTGGCATCTTTGGAACTGTACGCCATTTGCTCCATCAACGCTGCCAAGCATGCATTACTCTTGGTGGGCGCAATTTTGAACACTTCTTGTAAACATAGCACTGGTCAACGACGCTGTCAATAAACAATTTTTCTTTCCTTTCATGTCTCTCTCCCGTGTTTCTTCCTTAACGCATCACTTGCACCCATGCATTCCTATACAATAAATGATTGTTACAATGTTCTGTACCAACCCTTAAAGTTTGTACCATGAATTTGGAACCCCCCTGTATGTATATATATATATATATATATATATATATATATATATATATATAGTGGTACCTCCCTTAACGGACACTCCCGAATAGCGGACACCTCTAATTAACGGACATTTTTACGAGTCCCAGTCCTTTTGTATAGGACAATCCATGTTATTCCCTCTAGATAGCGGACACTCCGAATAGTGGACAGGTATTTTTGAAAAACTTCAAAATTATTCTAACAAGCTAAAAATATATGCTTATGCGAAATTGACGAAGTATTGATGAAAGGGTTCCGTTCTGCTCGTGCAAAGAACATTCCTGTTAGTGGTGTTTTACTCCAAGAAAGAGCCAGAGAAGTCGATGAAAGTTTGGGATTAGAAACTTTTAAGGCCTCAAATGGATGCCTGGAAAAATTCTGGACATGTCACAAGATATATTTTAAACAGATTTGTGGCGAAGAAAAATCTGTAAATTCAAATGAAGTAACAGATTGTATTGGAAAACTTAAATCTTTGTGGAAAGGATATGATGACAGAGACATTTTCAATGCCGATGAGACTGGCCTCTTTTACCGCGTCCTTCCCGACAAGATTTTATGTTTTAAGGGTGAAAAATGTAGTGGTGGGAAAATTTCAAAAGGGCGGCTCACTCTTTTGCTGCGTTGCAACATGCTGGAGGACTTCGAAATTCCAATTGGTATTGGAAAAGCTAAGAAGCCTAGATGTTTCAAGAACATTGATGTACGAAAACTTAGCGTTTCGTGGAAGTCAAATAAGAAAGCGTGGAGAACCGCTGAGATAATGAGCGATTGCTTGGTGGAGTTAGATAACAGAATGAAAAAAAACAAAAGAGAAAAATCATTCTGTTCATGGACAATGCTACTTCCCATCCTTATGATGTAAAGCTCAAAAATGTTAATTTAGTTTTCTTGCCTCCTTACACCACTTCGATGCTACAGCCACTTTCAATGAGGAATTTGCACGTTTTTTTATTTTACATTTATGATATAGAAAATAGAAAAATATGATCGAAAGCATTTTTTTTTTTATCTTTAGAACCCTAAAAGTTAACATAATTTGTTTTTAAACGCGCACTATTTACTTCGTCTCAAAAATGCTACTTTTCCTACGCGGATACATGTGACGTCACAGTGCACCATAGCGCATTTGTTTACTTCGGTGTTTGGATTGTGTTGCGTAGTTTTAAGTTTGATATCTAGCGTTTTTTTAATTTTTAAGATGTCAAAGTATCTTAAAGCAAATTTTAAATATTGTTTAGTACCTTGGTGCACAAGCACGACGGTAAATACACCTGGAAATCTTTTTTTGTGTGTGTGTTCGAAAAGATAATATGAAAAGGAAAGCATGGATAGTTGCAATGAAACGCGATGAAAAAAAAGAAATCGAGCATTGTCCACTAACTCACTGGTGTTGTGAAGATCACTTTTCGGCAAGTTATTTCTTCATTCTGTTAACATATGAAATGTAACTTTTTATAAGAATTCAATATTGCTTCAAAATAGTGCTACAAGAAAAATATATAATTATATAACTTTGTTCCATTATGTATATAAATTTGCTTACAATAAAGATTCAAACTATGAAATTAATGTTTTACAAGATTGGTCTAATATTTTTATTAGCCAAAATCGTTATCAATTTATAAATAAATTTATATGACACTTTTACTTAAATTTTAAGGCTATACTGTTGCTGCATTTTAACAGTTAAATATTATGTCAATGATATAGCTTATCAGGAAATTGTTTAAAAGTCTATGGCAAACTTTTCACCATAGTGACAAACAGCATAAGCGTGTTAAATTAAAGCTTAAAAAAACATGTAATAGCTATGCAAATTATGCAATTAAAATACTGTATTAAACTTAATTTAAACTTTGACATTTCAGAATGTATATTTTTGGTTTATTTATGTATGCAGTAGCATTTTTAGAAATTCCTTTTGTGGTAGGTGGGTTAGAACCCCACCCCTACATGTCTTCACTGAACCACTTCACCTGTAGATTAAGAGACTAGTTTAATAATATGCATAGACAATATCTAACTTTTAGGTTTGTGTAAAGAACAACGCACGTCAGCATACTACAATCTACATTACATAAGTAGAATAATAAATGCAAACAAATGTATACATATCTCTGAGCTTTAAATCCTTGTATTTCTGCTCCCATAAAACTTGGGATTATTTCCCAAAAAGGAAAACACTACAAATGAATCCATTTTAGGCAGGTTGTGAGATTGTCCTTTTGCAAAACCGGGCAATAAAGCCATGTTAAACAAAACAGAAATAAAATAAAAATAAAAATAATAATAAAGACGTCGATAGAATATAATTATAAAATAAAGTGATAGACAATAGCCACAAACTTGACAGCACCAAATTAGAAAAATTAAATGATTTTAAAATGTTAGTTTAAGAGTAGGTATCGTAAAATCTCACGCTAGAAAAATGTAAACATTGAAGGATGGTGCTTAGTGACGTCAGAACCAATCACGTAGCGTTTTGAGGTTACATGATTTTTCAACACTTTTCGCTTATTTTAAATTTTAAATTTTAATTATTTAGATCTATATATACGTTTTAATTGATGTTTTCGAACATTTTGATAACCAATCTGTTAATAAAAAATAGAAATGAGCATATTCCCCACATGTGCAAATTCCTCATTATCCGCAGCTTCAAAGTACAATACAGAAAGCTGTTTCTGAGACATGTGTTTTCCCAGATTATCTCCTGCAAATCCAGCAAAGAGTTGGCAAAATCGGTATCTGTTTTGGATGTAATTTCCTGGACTACGTCAGCCCTTATAAAGGTGGAACCTGGATGCGTTCTAAAAGTACAAGCGAAGTGGCAACTGACAGTACTACCGGAAAAAGCTAAAAAGAACTTGCGGATATTGTAGCTAATTTGGAGTCAAATGTCAGCGTTGAAGAATAAGTCAAGACCGACGACGATTTATCCATTGAGGAAGAAAAACTGTATGTTTCCAATTTCATTCATCAAGCCACCACTGAAGCATTGGCCCTTTCTGAGGATGATGATGAGGAATCGCCAATGGAAGACTGCAAAATCAAAGATTATTCGGAAGCTCTAAAATACAGCGAACAATTCAAACAGTTCTTTCTGAACAACGAAGATTTGGAGTGACTAGCAAAGCTAAATCCTATGAAGATTCATCTTGAAAAACAGGTTTGCTGTGTAAAAAAGAGAAATCAAACTTTGTTAAGAGATTTTTTCAGTAGTAATTAAAATAATTTAGCTCCTATACATAGCATTCTGGGATTACAGAGGCTGTTCACACATTTTTTAGACGATGTATATTGTATTCACAAAACTAAATTACATAAAATTCTTGTGTTTTAAATGTTCTATTTGACATCCCTTATTCTGAACTATCTTTCGAGACCGCAATTTCCAGGATAATAATGCCTTTTGAAGTGTCAGAAGAGGTATTCTATCCCATTCCTCCTGAACAGCTTTCCAGAGTCCTGTAAGAGTTTTGGGACGACGTTTGGATAATGCAGATTTTAAAAGTCCGAAAGCACAAAAATCCATAGGTGATACATCGGGAGATTTAGTAGGGATATCAGTGAAGGGTATGGCCTTGATACCAGTTTTTTGTTCCATTTCTTTTAGGAAATTTACAGTGGATTTTGATGTGTGACTGCTAGCATTGTCCTGATGGAGTCTCACAGATTGATGGCACTGTGGGTAAAGCGATGGTATTTCATTCAGAAAAATTGGTGATAAAATATGTTCCTGATAGCATTTGGAGTTAATCTTGACATTTTTTTCCACTCTCTTTATTTTTAACTTGCCATTATAAGAAAAGCCAGCAACAATCATGAATCCCTTAGAAAAACTTTCTTTCGATTCTTTGAACCATGTACTTAATTTTTTTTCTCCCCTTTTATGATAATAAATGGCTCTTTTTTTGTTGCAATCATTTAAATACACCCATGATTCATCTATTGTGACAATTGTTTTCCATTTTTCTTTGGATAAGTGTTTCTCATATAGAATTCTGCAGCGTGTCCTGCGTTCAGCGATATGATTTGGAAGAAGACGATGCACATTGCGTTTTTTCACTTTCTTAAGATTTAAATCAACGTCTATAATTTTGTTTACAGTGGACACCGAGCATTTTAATGATTTTGCAACTGTCCTTTGACTAGGGGGATTTTCTTTTAACATTAAACAACGTACCTTTGCAATAGTCGAAGATGTCCGTTTTTTCCTTGGATACTTGTTTGGAATTTTTGTCCCACTTGAGGCTTCAATTTGACGTTTATTCCTTTCTTGTTGACGATATTACCTATCGACGCTTTAGATATCACAAAACCATGACTCTCACATCGTTTTTGGATAACGGAGTATGCATATTTCTCTTCGGAAAGAGCATAAATGTAACCTTCGAACCACTGCTTTGTTAAAAACGCCATTTTGAATAAAAACAAAACTTTCAAGCCGCAGACGATAATTTGGACTTTTAAAAAAGTACAATTGCAATTATTTCTTTTGCAGCAAACGATTTTTTATTACCGCTTACCAAAATCATCTAAAAAATGTGCGAACAGCCTCTGTATTTAATGCAAGATAAAAGGATTAACACGCAATTAAAAGGTAAAGTAGCAAAAAGTTATTCTTTTCTTACCAAATTAATTTTTCCTTTTTAATTAAAATTGCAGCCGTGATTTTCAATCAAATGTCAAACTGAAGAGCAACATTTTTTTAAAGTGGCCCTCCCCAATAGCGGACACCTCTTAATAACGGACAAAACTTTTGGTGCCGTGACGGTCCGCTTTTCAGAGGTACCACTGTATATACAGTGTAACAAAATTATAAGACCACTGTGGATTTTGTGATTTTTACTATAATTAGCATCATTTTTTTAAAAAATTAAATTAGGTTGATGTTAATAAATGAAATATAAAATATATGTATATTATTTTTAAGAGATATTCAAATATACTAATTATTTTATCAACAATTTCAAATTTTTCCAATCAAATATCTGTAACAAAATTACAAGACCACTAGTTAAAACAAATTTTTTTAATAAAACTAATATGATGTTGATCCACCATTTTTCTGAATAACTTCAAATACTCGATTTTTCATTGAATTAATTAGGTTTTCGAGCAAATATTTGGGAATTTTGTCCCATTCATCCATGATAGCTAGTTCCAATTCATACACAGAATCATACTGACGGTTATTTGCATACACTTGACGAGCCAAATGGCCCCACAAGTTTTCGGTGGGATTCAGGTCTGGACTAAGGCTTGGCCAGTTTAAGACCTCGATTTTTTCTTTTTGAAACCAGTTTTTAGTTGATTTAGACACATGGCATGGCGCATTGGCTTGCTGAAATTTCCAGTTTGATCCTCCTAAAAATGGGTCAAAAGGTATGAGGTGTTCGTAAAACAGTTGTTGATAACAAATGGAGTCCATTTTTCTAAGAACTCGCTGCAGATCACATTTCCCATCATATGCAAAAGCTCCCGACACCATCACAGAGCCACCACCCATCTTTCTACTGAAGAAAACCTGATGTTCCGTTCTTAAATCATGCCAGTAGGAAATATTACCGTCCGGGCCATCCAAATTAAATTTTTTTCGTCGGAAAAAATAATATTTTTCCAAGCAGCATCCCAGGTCATGACTTCCTTTGCCCACTTCAGCCTTCTCTCTTAATGATGCTTTAACAGTCTTGGTTTTCTTTTTAATTTCCGAAGAGCAACATTTGAATTTGATCTTAAAGTGCGCGAGACTGTCACATGTGAAATAGTTTTACTTGTCTGCTGTGTTATTTTACGAGTAGACAAGTTCTGTTTCGTTGCAAGATTGAAAATTCGTCTATTATTGAGAGCTGACAATTTACTCTTTCTGCCAGATCTTTTATATTTTTCATAAAAATCTCTTTTACTTAAAACGCTATGAATAGCAGTTTTAGAACGTTTAAGTATCTTACTTATTTCATGTTCCAATTTTCCAGAGCCCTTATAAAATCAAATTTTTCGAATTCTAGTTCAGATAATTCTCTTCCACGCGGTATTGTGAATTTCCTCATAAAAACAAACAAATTAAATTCTATTTTCTTTTACATTATTATCGTTTGGTCTTTTTTGTGATGTAAAGTTACAGTTTATCTACGATTTTGAAAGAAAAAATAAAATAGTTTAAAAATGCAAGCGATTTTAAATAAAAAAATAATTGGTCTTATATTTATGTTACACCAAGATTTCAAAAATTCATTTGCTGTGTGAAATTAACTCAATTTTTTTTCCTTTAAGCGATTTATTTGAGAAAATATAACTTTTTTCGTTTGTTTAAAATTTTAAAATTATTCATTTTATGCAGTGTAATGTTAAAATGAGGGATATTTTGGGTGGTCTTATAATTTTGTTACACACTGTATATATATTATATATATATATATATATATATATCATGATTTCATACACTGGATGTTGGAAGACAGGAAGAAGCATCAGGGACGAGCCAACACAGCGTCACAGACCCTCTTACTTTAAGTTGCAGTCGTAGCAGGGCAGGCGAAATAATCTAAGTCCACCACCAAAATTAAAGACGCTTTCATCTAGATGAATCTTTATTTGAACGACATATCACGCGTAGCTGGGAACGGGGACCCCGCCCGCAATTTGGCAGCACGAAAATCTTACATCTTTTCTGGTTGAGAGCAGGCACACAAAGCTACGGAATCTTTCGCCCGAGTACGGGTCTATTAAACTTCTAATTAGTTAGAAACGGACACGTGATTATGTCGCGTCGTATGAGGTGATGTTTCGAACGTCGTAGAAGGTTCTTCGTTATATAAGTTTTGGCCGCACGTGGCGTTAGGGGGAAAACTACTAGATTATTTTGGTTGAATTTGAGGGGTAATGCTTTATTGCAAAAGAGTGAAAGAATTTAAATTGGCGTTTTAATAATAATGAAAAGGTTTGAAATTTATTTCATATTAGCGGCCCGTCCCGACTTTGTCCGGGTTGAACAAAATATTATACCAATAAATTTCCAGTTGATAGTCAATAAATTGTAAATCTTTTTTTACCTCAAATGTCCAATAAAAAGAATAGTTCCAAATGTAGTTTTCTTCAATAAGCCCTTTAACGTTGCCAGTTTCAAAAATCCTTTTTGTATTTATCAATACCTCCTCTACTTGAATCTTAAAAATATTAAACCTTTTCCTTACGGGGTGGGATAGCATATATCCGAAGCACATACTCTCGAAAAATACGGTGTGATGTTGGCAGAGATATAGTCTCGAATTCCACTTCGATGTGACTTTCCTAACGGCTTTGCCCCCAAAGAACAATTGGGTGACATTCTGGGAACGGAGGGTGAATCTTGCTGAAAAGGACTGAATAATAATCTTTTGTCGTTCTAGCTAGAGGCTATTTCTTTTCAGGCGAGAGACATCAGAAGGGCGGTTCATCCATTTTCAGCCTTTTGAGAGATGAAAGAGGCACGGAGTGCCGATGAACTACTATTGAAATTCTTCTTCAATAGTAAGAAAGCAATAAGAAAACAATTAACCACTCTTTCCCTTGACCCCCCCCCCACGTTGAATGTCCCCCACGTAAAATGGGGATAGGAGGTAGATAACATTTCCCCGTTGTAAAGAGCGATTTCGAAAAACGGACCCCGTAAGCTGAAGGGGTTGCTATGGTTACTTGACTGCGGTTGACAAAGGAAAAGATGTAAGGTACATTTTAATAAACAAAAGTTGTACATTACCCTCCATATACAAAATCTGCTCTCTCTCTTTATATATTATTATAGAAGTATAGATACACATTGGTATCCCAAAATTAGAATAAGAGTATACCAGAAAATCATGGATAAAGAAACGGCCTATGAAGCTGGGGAATCCCTGAAACAGCAGTTTGAAGCAACTTCGAAATACCAGTTGTTTAAAATATGCACAGAGTTTTTTGCATTTAGTTGGGTCCAAGGAGATGATGTTTCTACACATGTAGCAAAGCTAAGAAGTCTCTGGGATGAACTAAATAACGGCCTTGAGGCTAGAAATGAAAGTAAATTGCCTGATTTGATGTTAGTTTGTAAAGTTCTGCATATTTTTCCAAATCAATTTGAAACTTTTCAATCTAGTTGGATGCTTTTGGCAAAGGATGACAACAAGTCTTTTGAAGAAGTAACAGTGCAATTGTGCATGTTTGAAAGGAACTTCACAAAAGCTGAAGACAGTAGTAAAGCTGTTCAGGAAGCACTGGTAGCGGCAAGGTCAGAAAGGCAAAATCAAGATGGCAAATATAAGTCAAAAACAAGAAAAGGAGACACCTGCAATTACTGCAAACGTAAAGGCCACTGGGTAAAGGACTGTAGAAAGTGGATTGCAGATAGAAAACTCTCAAAGACACAGTCAAATGCAATATCAGCAAATGTAGCATTGATGTCTATATGTGAGGAAGCCTGTGCAGCAGAGCCAAGTTCAACAGCATACTGGATTGACAATGGATCAACTAGACATATCACAAACTGTTCCAGGTACTTTGTTGACTATATAAAATTTAACAAATCTTGTGGCATTAAAGCTGCCGGAAATGAAATGTTGGATGCACTAGGGAAAGGCCCAATTAAAGTCAAAACAACAGTACATGGAAAATGCCTAGAAGTTCTTCTAAAAGATGTATGGCATGTTCCACAAATAAGTCGAAATTTATTCTCTGTTCTCGCATCACAAGACAGAAATTAAAACAGTAAATTTGTGTCGACTCCCACAGAATGTTGGTTAGAAGTCAACGGTGAAGCAGTGCTTTCTGGATCTCGCAGTGTAAATGGTACCTTATTCAAGGCAGATATTGAACCAGTTTCACCCAAAGGAGTGACAGAAGTGCATACTGCTGAAGTGGACAGCTCCTTGCTACAATTGTATCATGAAAGATGGGGCCACCAAGACAAACTTTATGCCAGGAACATTCTTGAAAAAGAACTAGGCATTAGCGTTAACCTAGACAAAGAGTTATGTGAACCATGTGTTAATGGAAAAGCACACTGGTTATCATTTGGCACTAGGAAGAAAGCTTCTGAGCCTGGCGAACTGATTACCGCTGATGTTTGTGGACCTTTCAACGAGTCTTTTCAGAAGAAACGGTATCTTGTCCTCTTCAAAGACAGTTTCACTAAGTTTCGCTATGGCTACATAATAAAAGAAAAGTCAGAAGTTAAAAAGGTGCTAGAACACATGCTTGAACACGCTAAAGTCTTAGGACATTCAATAAAAGAGTTTCTCAGCGACAATGGGGGTGAGTTTGACAATAACGATGTCCGTGTAATTCTATATTCAAAAGGAATCACCCCAAGACCAACAGCAACCTACACCCCTGAACAGAATTGACACAGCGAACGTGAAATGCACACCATAGTTAAAATGGCTAGAACATTCAAATATGCAAATGCTGAGGCAAATTTCCCTGCTGCAATCTGGGCAGAACTAGTTAGTTCGGCCATATACATACTTAATAGGACAGGCAAGTCGTCAATAGAAGATGCGAGTCCATATGAGCTTTGGCTTAAAAGGAAACCCCGGTTAAAACACCTACGCGTAATAGGATCTACATGTTATGCTCACATCCCCACTCAAAAAAGGAAAAAGATGGACAAGAAAGCTGTTAAAGGCATTCTTGTAGGCTATGATGGAGATGAGCGCTACAGAATTTACATTAAGAAAGATCATTGTGTGATTCTGTCGAGGGATGTAATCTTTCAAGAAAGAGCCATCAAATGTGATGACCACACTGAATTATCATTAGAAAACGGAAAAGAAGAGTCAAATCAGGGAAAGAATGATGAGCAGCAAGTAGAAATAAGAGAAAATTCCAAACAAGATACTGAAAGCCACGAAAATGAGACTGACAGTGAAGAAAATACTGAGCCTACACCAGAAAGGCAACTAAGAAACCGCTCGCTGCTGCAAAAACCCAAGCGTTTTGAGGATCATATCATGGAAGTAGAGTCATATGGAAATGACAATGATAATCCTGAAACATACGAAAAAGCAGTTAACGCCAAAGACAGCACAATCTGGAAGAAGGCCATGAATAATGAAATGAGTTAATTAAAGGAAAACCAAACATGGGAGCTGACTGATCTACCAGTTGGTGCTAGAGCAATACCTTGTAAATGGGTTTACAGACTCAAGACAAATCCAGATGGCAGCATTAATAAATATAAAGCCAGACTTGTTGTCAAGGGCTTCAGTCAACGTCAGGGGATTGACTACAGTGAAACATACAGTCCAGTAGCCAAATTGGGAACAGTACGTTCTGTATTAAGCATCGCAGCTGAGGAAAGAATGCACCTGACACAATTCGACATATCAACAGCATTCCTCTATGGAGATCTGGAAGAAACCATTTTTATGCAACAGCCAGAAGGTTTCAAGGATGGCACAGAAAGAGTATGTAGACTCAATCGTAGCCTGTATGGCCTAAAACAATCGCCACACTGTTGGAACAAGTGTTTTTGCATGTTTTTAACAGATCTCGGTTTTAAAGCAAGTGAAGCTGACCCATGCTTTTACATTTGTGAAAGAAAAGGCAAAAAATTGTTAATAGTGTTGTATGTTGATGATGGTCTAATTGCGGCAACTGACCAACAGGACTCTGAAATATTCATAAAAGAGTTGATAGATAAGTTCAAAATTTCTGTTGGAGAGGTATGCTGTTTTCTAGGACTTGAAATTGAACGTCATAGTGACAACTCAATAACAGTTAGTCAAAAAGGATATGCCAGAAAAGTTCTCCAGCGCTTTGGATTTGATGAATGTAAACCTGTGGCAACCCCTATGTTAAAGGATTCAGGACTACAAGAGTCTGATGCCACGATGTCTGATTTTCCATACAGAGAAGCTGTTGGGGCTCTTATGTACCTCATGGTGGGAACTAGGCCAGATCTAGCCTACAGTGTAGGATTTCTGTCCAGATCACTCGAAAACCCATCTGCAAAAGATATAGTGTAAGTGAAAAGAGTCTTTCGCTCTATAGCTGGTACAGTTAGCTATGGAATTAGATATCGTGAAACAGATAACAAAGGAGTACTTCAGTGCTATAGTGATTCGGACTATGGTGGATGTACCAAAACGAGCCGATCAACTTCTGGATATGTAATGATATATGTTGGGGGAGCTATCTCTTAGCGCAGCCAACGGTAAGCCATTGTTGCCACCTCTACCACTGAAGCTAAAGTCACAACAGCATCAGAGGCAGCCAAAGAAGTAATTTGGCTCCATAGGCTGTTCCAGGGTGTAGGAAACTTAAAGGAAGTGCCCACTCTTCAGGTGAATAACAGGGCAGCTGTAAAGCTGTCACACAACCCTGAATATCACCGACGGACCAAACATATCGAGATAAAGCATTTCTTTGTACGCGAGAAGGTACAAGAAAGACAGCTGAATGTTGAACAGGTGTCGACTGAAAAACAGGTATCTGACATCTTGACAAAACCTCTGATGAAGTCGAGACTATTGACATTGTGTGGTCAAATGGGACTGTCTTAAAAATTAACAAAAAAACCAGTAAACAGGGGAAAGTGTTAAAGAAAATGACTTTTCAATTAATGTTAAAATGTTTTTGTTTGTTTTCTTGCCACTAGATGGCACCAGTGTTCTTAAGCAGTTTTTCCCCTCTAATGTTAAATTTCAATGAATAAACCGGTACTCTTGTTTTTGTCGCCATGAAAGCATGTTGTCTCTCTCTCTCTCTGGTAAGATCTGAATTAATCGAAAACTCTAAAAGTAATTTCGGCTCCTTGGTGGCAAGATCAGCAAACAGTCACTTGATAACTGCCTGAACGGAAGACTTCTCAATCTCTCCTAACTTCCTTGTGCACGTATATAGCTGCTGTCAGATATCATGTTCTTTTCCGGTCAAGTCCGGTAGCCATTACAGCTAATGCCTTCGTAATGCTTCCTGATTAATAAAGTAATTGAATGGAGGACGATCGCGTAATTTGTGTTTCTGGCTCCACGACTGCATTTCCAATAAGTTGTACGCAGCTATTCTTATTGTGATTATTATCACAATTTAAAGTCGATAGGATGTGGTTATCTGTGCTACCCCCACTGGAAATTTCGAATATTTAATTCCATATTCGAGTATTTAATTCCATACAATGGATTTCCAAAGCGTATTTTGAATCCTTAAAAATGATATTGTTATGTACAAGAAATTTATGCGATGTCTACGGCTGCACTTCAACGAATATCCAGTATTTCAAAATTCGAAATTCCATACAATGAAAAATTTACTTCGAAATAATTTGTGCTACGTCTGTGCCTAGTTATATGCCCCAATCCTGAAACATTTGTTTAGTTTCTCCGCCTAGTATTTGTGTTTGAAGAGTCATGCCTTTTCGTTCCTTTAAAAGAAACCTGCACCAAAATGTGTTGTGCTTCAATTTTGGAAAGTTCTGTAAAAGACAATGTAACAGCACGCTTCAAAGATTTTGCAGGTGGTGTAAATTTAGCAAATAGGGCAGTGCGAAAAAATACTTCTATCTTTCCCTTTCTTCAAGATACGCAGGAGGATGTAGAAAAACCTTTCGGAACAACTCCTTTTTTATTTACGTTTAATTAAACGTAAGAAAATATAACGTTATTCAAGAGTGGATAATTTTTAATAAAACGTGATATGTACCAGAATTTTGGTATTTCTTACATAATATCTAGTTTCAAATTTCATGACCGATTTACAAATTTTACCTCACTCTTCTTCTTGTGTAGAGAGAGATTTTCACAAGTTAAAAGAATCTAAACAAGAGACACAAATTCTCTTAAACTGAAATCACAAAAGATCGTATGATTGCAAAATTAGACAACCAACAGATATCGTGAAAATTGCCATACCTAGATAGGAAAAAAAAAACTAGTGAAAGACGTAATTAAAGGAGCATGTTATAGACCAGTGTTTCCCAACTTTTTTCTCCTCGTGAACCCCTTCTAAAATCTGAAAGAATTTGACGAACCATCTAGACTGGCAGGTAAAAAAAAAAGAATAAAATTTGGTAGAACATTTATTTTCCTTATTGCACTATAGTTCATAACAAGGAACGAAAACCTAATCGTAACGAAAAAAATCTAAGTACAAACATTAATAAGATTAAAATGGTAGCTATAAAAACTGAATACAAAATCAATTCAACAAACCAACTGATTCTTAGGGCCTGTTGACATAGGAGTCCGGTAGCGGATGCGTATAAGAAAAGATGGCGCTGAGACGGAAATAAACCAATCATAGGCATTAAAAATTTCGTTTCTAATCGTTTGGAAGTTTGTCATTGGTTAAATATATTTTAATACTTTAACGCTTCCGCTACCTGACTTATGTGAACAGGTCCTTAAGAACAATTTGAGAATTTGCTGAGTCGAAACCTTTGAAATTTTTTATGTTTATATGATTGTGACGAAACTACGAGGAAGTCAAAAACGACCACTATAGGAGCCTAAAAATGGGACATGGACATGGACAAAAAGTTTTCGTGAAGTTCCAAATAGGGCTAAGAAAGCCCTTTACCCTCAGTATGGATAGGGGAAGCACTGAAGCTTTTCACGCATGGTCCAAGAAGAAATGAATCAAGTAAAAAAAAAGTTACAAAATAAATTAAAGAAGTTACAAAAATAAAAATTAAAATGTTTGAATTTAGTAAGTTAAAGTTAACACAAAATTATATCAGCAAGACATGTCATAAAAAAGTCCCATTATAAGATAAAATAAAAAGCAAAATATATAGATTAAACTCTCAAAAGTCGAAGACGAGCTACAGAGGACCGCGAGCAGCAAAGATATTAAACGCTGGGATCAAACCCAAGATGGGAAAGAACTATCAAGCAACCCGTGCTGGAAAACAGTCCGAAAAAGGAAGCAAGATGATGAATTTGTATTACAGAGGTTAAAAAAGATCAAGCTTAACTACTGGTCGAGAGCAAAATATGTCCCGCAACCTGATTGGTTGACGAAACGGGATCCAGGAGCTTAGAAGAAGATATTATCAGGGAGGACGGCTCACAATTTGACCATGAGGATTCGCAGAGGCATAATACACCAACGAGACGGCACACTACCTTTTTTAAAAAAGCGTAAGAGGATGTGACTGCATATAATTAGAAAAAATGTGTGTGGGGGGGGGGGAATTAAGCGGTCTTGAAAGAATTTAAGGAAAACGGAATGACATAAAGAAAGAAAAAAGAAATTTTAAATTATGGGAAAGAAGAGTTGGGAGTCATCCCAGTGTCAAGCACTAGAGTCGTTCTAGGCCTACGATTAAATTCTCTATTGTCATAATCAGGAAGATTGGTATTTTCTTCATTAGGGATGGAGTAAAGACTATTATAAAATTTAGTGGCGAGATTAATTATAGTCAGGCGAATGGGTTCAATACTTAGATCTTTGTGGAGGGAGTAGTTAGTTTTATAACTATTGGCTTTAGTGATTAGACTTAAGGTTTTATTTTGTGTGCATTGCAATTTCTGGACATGACTGTTAGCCGCTGACCCCCATACAGGTACTGCATAAAGAAGTATAGGTCGAAGTACTGTTTTGTAAAACAGAAGTTTATTTTCTATACTCATCTCCTTCTGGAACAGGAGGTGGGCGATATCTTTTCTAGCTTTAAAAAATTTGCAGATATTATTATTAATATTTTGCTTCCAAGTAAGCTTACTATCCATGAAGATACCCAAATATTTCACTTCCCTTTCAAAGTGGATGAGCTGATCATAAACGTTAACTGGGGTGGGGGAATCCTATTGTATGAAAAGAAGATAGCTTTTGTTTTACTGGGATTTAATTTAATACGCCATTTATCAAACCAGCGCTCAAGAATGTTAATGTGACGTTGGAGGTAAGTATACATATATCTGACATTATGGTTTTTAGTGAGAATGGCTGTGTCATCAGCATAAAATGCAAGCGAAGTGTTCCGGGTGGTGGGGATATCCTTTATAAATAAGTTAAATAAGACCGGTCCGAGTTTAGAACCTTGAGGAACTCCCGCATTAACATGGCGTAGGTCTGAAGTGGTACCAGAATAGCTTACAGCAAAAGTTCTGTCCGAAAGATAGGATTGTATAAGTTTAATTAGGGCAGATGGCATTTTAAATTTAATGAGTTTATAGATAAGGCCACTGTGTCAGACAGTATCAAAAGCTTTAAGAATATCAAAGAAGACAGCACCAGTCTGCATTCTGTTTTGTAGTCCATCATGGATGTACTCAGTAACACGAAGCAGCTGATGTGTGGTAGAATGTTTAGGTCTGAAACCAAATTAGGCATTAGAGAGAATATTATTGCTATCGATAAAATTATGGATACGGCTACAAAAAATGTGTTCAACCACTTTAGAAAGAGAAGATAAGAGACTAATGGGTCTGTAGTTTTTCGGAAGGGAAGGATGACTAAAAATGGGTAGCGAAAAGGTAGCTCCACTGTTAAATCCCTCCCCCCCCCACCCTCCAACCAAAAACGGTAACCCCTCTCTCAGCAGGGATCACTTAGTAAAAGGTGTTTAGTTGGGTCAGTTTCAAAAATAAAATTAAATATATATATATATTCAAGGGACCTCTTAATCTATATATTTACCAAAAAAAGTATGTTTTCAGAGGAAAATAACCTAAATAGTTGCCGTTTTGAGTACGCGATTTATCATGTCTTTTATAAATTTGCGAGTTCACATTATAGTTTTCGTACCTCTATGACAATGCTGATAACTTCATTCCGGTTCAGTAACAATTGCATGCAAAATATACGAGCGGCTTCCGTGCGTAACGGCTCTCTGAAATTTGCACAAATGCGCATGCTCAGGAACTTTGACTTTATTTTCGAGCAGAAAACGGTGAATGCCAAGTTATCGCTGGTTTGTCATATTTGGCGATTTCTCGCCTTTTTTTCCTCAAACATCAAGTTATAGGGTACCTATATTATGTGGTTTATCGCTTCATTTCCCCAAGCTTTTACATCAAATATTTGTTTATGTTATCTCGCGGTCCTTCTTACCGAGCTAGAAGTGTAGTATAGTCCTTGCCAATTGGTTAGTATCGTTAGAAAATGTCCGTGAACTATATACGACTTAGTTTCTTAGTTTGTTTAAAATGTAAATAGAAGAATGGACGTGACATGATGCAAATTTTAACGTAACGATAAAGAGATAGTTCAATTGAAAGATGGACAATATTTTTGCTAATATTCTGATTAAAATTTTGTCGTTATAGATTTAAATATGTATAACCCTTTGAAGATACCAAAATATTTATCGTAAAACCTAAGTATTTATCATAAAAATTAATAAAAAATTATAGTTTTTTCAAAATGTAATGTGCATAGTTATAAAAATTGTACTTTATATATATTTGTCAATTATAAAATGAGACACTTATTTCATCTGACGATTATAGGAGGATTAATAAGTTATAGGAATAATAAGGATTAGTAAGTTATTTAAATTAGTCATATCAAGACGGAAAATATGAAAATTATTACCAACTTTTATATGATATTCATTCATTAATTTCATTAATAGAACTCAACATATTACAAGCTAGAAATAGGCAAAAACTATTGAAACTTTATAAGAGAAAGTCAGTGTGAAAACGGTGTTTCAAGAGTTATTATTATTATTTATTTTTTTTTTAAACTGAAAACTAATTTGGAAGATAAATAATATGATTTTTAAAGATAAAAAAATATAATTTTTCTGATGAAGAAAAAAAAAGTCTGTTTATCCTTTACTTTTAAGTCATTTTTCATTTTTATGGCCAAATCATCCCAATAAAAGAAAAAAATTTATGCTGCTTTCTTTTCCAGCATCACCAATAAGTAATGAATATAGACATTCCTGATGAGAATATCTAAAAATAGGCAGTCTAGCTATCTCAATAATAAGATATTAAAAATGCTTTCTCCCAAGTCTGTTGTAGCATAAACATTCAAGTCAAATAAAGATAAAAATTACAATTTACAAAGTAGATATAAATTTTTATAAAACTGTTGATAGCCCAAAAAACACTCAGTAAATACTGTTTTACTTTTATAATAGCAGCATTCAACAAGTATTCATCTGGCTTTTATGTTAGGGGATACTTTTTATCGATTTAAATGAAGTACAAAACAAACTTTTAACCAATGGGATGATTGATATAAACACTTTTATAGGGGCCAATCTCGTATCTTAAAATTTTTATTACCTTGTTTACTTAACTTTTCCCTTTTTTAAAATTTCAACTATCTTAAACTTTTTAAAAATATTTTATTTAACTTGTTGACTCTCAATTAATTCTTTCAGTCATTATTTTTAAATCATCTTTAAATTTTTAATTGCCTTTTTACACTTTTTCTTAACATTAATTTTTTATTATTGAGCACATGTACCTTGATATATATACCTTTACGACTTAAAATGTTTAGGTGTGATAAGGAATTAGGAAAAAAATAAACGTGTAGAAGTAAAAGAAAAATGTTTGTGATATGAAAATGAATCATGATTTGCAATCTAGCTTCCTTTGACAAAAACAAATATTGAGAACTGTTGTTGTTTCTAAGGTCCCTGGGGCTGATGGTTCCAGTCTCATGTACTTATGAAAACAAAGCGTGAAACAGAAACGTAAAAACAAAACAATTTTTATTTACAAATGATTACAAAATCAGGTTTAATAATATCACAAAACAAAAAATTACAGATTTTAGAGAAAATTATAATTTTATTTCTCATGATGAAATTCAATATGCTCATTCGGTTTTGAAATCCTGCATAATTTATACTGCAATGTCTTACTTTAATTTCAAAGAAATTTGCAAACCTGTGCCAATAGTAGTAGTTTCAGATTATTTATAACATCAAAAATATGCTGTTGCTATATTTAATGATGCCATGATTAAAAATAAAAAATTAAAAGCTGACTATACAAAGCTATTAATTTCTAAACTAATATATCAATCTGATGGAACAGGCCAGTATTTTAAATGAAAATATTCTATTTGTATAGCACTGATATGGGTGATATGGAGTGGCATTTTTATGCCAATAGATGGAATGAGAGTCATCTTGAAAAGGCGAGTAAAAGAAGCCACACTTTCTAGAAAAATAGATCCTCATTCTGAAAGAGTTATCTGCCCAGGTGTAACCATGCTTTATATTGCAGTAAGCTCTGTAGATACTGAAAAAAAAACCCCGAATAAATTATGCTCCCCATCAGGAAAGGAAATTTTTTCAATTTCTGAAACAAGACTACATTTCTTAAAAAAGTTAAATCTTATGAACTCAAAGCAGCAAATATTTCTTTAAATCAAAATTTTTTTTTATAAAATTAACCCGATTAATGGAAATGTTGAAGTAGAGGAGGTAATTGAGGATAATTCTGAAAACTTTTAATGCAGAGTTTAATGTTGGCAATAGGGTATTAGTACCATTTAAAGGAAAAATTAGTATTAAAAATTTTGCTTAATTATTATTAATTATATTAAATTAGTATTAGTATTAATTATTAAAATTAGTATTAATTATATTCTGATTTAATAAAATAAATTTCTGATTTAATAAAATTAAAGTTTAAAATATGTGTGGTCATCACCAGAGTTTAAAACGGTTGCCTCTCCACTTGATGATATCAGAGACTGCAAACAGGACTGTTTTTCAGCATCTGATGGCTTACTCAGTGTTACATTTTTATAATCATTTTTCTTCTTCGTACTATAAAAACGTGCTTGTGGAATAATTCTTTTATTCGGAGGTTCAGATCTGGCTTCCTCAGTCTCCTCAAATCTAAAAGTTTTCTCACCCGATTTTTTAAAAAATTTAATGCAGTTATCAAAATTTTTTTCTAAATATCGCCTCTCATCATCATTTAAATTCTCACCTAACATTAATTTCCCATCAATAATTTCTTTTACAGTTGTCCACTTTTCTTTTAACAAGTTATTTTTAGACGAAGATGTGGAAGCACAATCGGATGATGCTATAAGCATCATTTCCTCTACCTCAACCTCAGATTTTTTCACCCTCTTCCTTATTGGCTCCAAGCAATTTTATCCCTGCACATGCATGGATATGCTTACAAATATTATATTTTATAAGGTTATCCAAACATGTGCAAGTAAATTCATGGATGCAAATATTGCATTCCGCACACATTAGTTTGCAATTAGACATGCATGCTTTGTTTTCATGCATTACTATATAGTAGTCATCTCTTCGAGATGACTTTATGGCCCACGTATCCTCATCAATTTTATTTACGTGATCATCCAAAATATAGCTGCTTTTGAAGTGACTTTCAAGAATTTTTTGAGTTTTACCGGTGGGTACATTTTTAACAAGTTTGTTAAGTCTTTCGAAGACTTTATCCCTGCAAAATTTTAACAAAGAATTAATAGTTTTATCTAAACGTTTAACTTTTTTACCATCTAGGTAATGATATTTTATTGTTTTATGCATTGATTCTAAATACATATTTGTATTGATACCAAGATAGTGCCTGTAGCAAAAAGCCCACAACTGTGGTCTACTAAAATAAATTTTTTTATAATATTCACCAAATTCTTGAGTATCAACATCATCTGAAAGCTGCTGAACAAAACTTTCTTGCATGGTGTGAAAATCTTCTTTACTCGCCTCCTCCATTAAAACGCGCATAGTTTTATAAACCAATATTCTTTTCTCCCTCCCTGTTATTTTCCCTAAATTTCTACGCCAGCTGTTATCCACATGCCATGTACATAACAGCTGGTGTTCTGCTGGCAACATTACCTTTTTCCAAGCTTTATAATACGATGGAGCATCGTCCGACATGAACACCTTGGTGTTTATAACACCAACCATCTTCTTTATAGCCTCAAAAAATACTGATTACAGGAGGATGATTTACAGGAGGGTTCCGGGCACGCAATATTTTTTCGGTCGATGTCAAATGGCTCAGCATTATGAAATTGACGAATATGCCTATACATGTTCTTACTCTGCTTGAACTGCTTGTCGCAAAAACGGCATTTTGATCCTGAGGAACTATCCGTATTCATCATGAAAAAATGCTAACGCAACGGAAATATGAAAGTAGTAAAACTAAATAATGCTACCAAAAAAATGATGTCGAGCTTATGCAGCGCCTACCGTTGTCACTAGATAATGGCAGGGTAGTTTTAGATTGAAGCGACCTCTAATTACATTTAGCTAACGGGACCAGTTTTTCAAAAGAGCAATTTCCGAAATTTTTCCCAATTACCAGCGGTTCTTTTTTTCCCATTTGTCAAATGTAAACGATTTCCATTTTCTTCCAGAAAACCATCAATGTAAGACCCCCCGCTGAACCAATATCCTGCACCAGATGCGGTTTTTAAGAAATTTTCGCTCTTGCAATTGCCGTTCGTCCGTTTTAAGTTCCGAACAATTTTTATAGCCGGAAAAATACTTCCAATAATGCAGCTATTTTATTTTCACAGCAACATTAAACAAGTATTTATCTGGCTGATAAGGGTGCTGAAATGGAATTCTAAGCATGATGAATGGTATAAAATATTAATAATAAACTATGCAACAGTCAAGTTTTTACAAAAAAAAATATATATAATGTGTAGTTCTAAAAACACTAAATATAGAAAACAACGTAGACAATTTCACACTGTTCATGAATCAGGGTGTCTACTACTTTTGAGAAAGTCAATTTCATGACTTTTCATGACCCTAAAAATAAAATTTCATGACCATTGAAGTACATACTAATGTTGAATAAAATTAGTCTGGGTCCCTACGTTTTTGCCCCTGGGTCCCTACGTTTTTGCTTTTATAACCGGTGGCGGAGGTAGGGCCGTAGCCAGGATTTAGTTTCGAAGAACCGGTGGCGGAGGTAGGGCCGTAGCCAGGATTTAGTTTCGAAGGGGGGGGGGGGTTCAAAGTAGACTGAGCCCCCCCTGATATTTCCCGATTTTTTTAACTAAAAATAATATAAAATTTACTAAAATTGCACAATATTTAATATTAATATCTAATAATATTAAAAAATTATAAAATTTATTATTATATAATCTAAACGTCCATGCACAATCTTGTGTAATACGTTTCAGTAAATGTATAAAACAATTTGGAGCAAAAATATTGAAATTAAGACAGTAAATAAAAATTTTACATTTAAAAATGTACTTTAATTTAAATGTTAAAATGCAATACATTTAACTCCAGCCCGTCGAAATAAAATTGTGTTTTTCCGCTGTCCAACTTCTTTTCTCTCTTGTTAGCATTGTGCACCACTTGTTCGTGTTAATTTTAATGCTTTACCTACAGTGGTCCCAACCTCCGGGTCGCGGACAGGTACCGGTCCGTGGCTCAAATGGTACCGGGCCGCAAGCTTAGGGCCACAAGCTCAGGGTTCTCATTGATTTAGCGTTCTAGTGAGTTACAATGTTAAATCACTTTATATACACAATGTTAAATCACTTTATATACATTTTTTGGTGTAACTGTATTTTATTTTGAAGGCATGTTTAGGTACAATTAAATTGAAATTATTAAATCAAAACAATCTTAAATATATGCAATAAACATCCCCCCCCCCCCTCAGCGGGCCGTGGCGATAAAAAGGTTGGGGAGCACTGCTTTACCGTATGTCTACTTCCGCAGTGTGTTTCTTATCTCCTCGTATTTCCGTCGCCCAAGGGGTAGCCCCGAATGACGACGTATACTCTCCTTTCTGTGAAGGAGAGAAAAAGCGTTCGTTCCTGCAGTGGGGAAGAATACAATGCATTACCCCGCGGGAACTCTTATCTCTCTTCCGATGCGGCGTCACAAAGCAGGCAAAAATTGATCTTCGTGTTTTTGTACCAGTTAGGAGCATAATTTCTATTCTACATTATATCGCTAAAAAAAAATTTTAAAATTGAAAAAAAAAAAGTGACCTTTCTTTTCAATTTCGCTACTTTCCGTGACCGTTTTTCCATTTCGTGACTTTTCGTTACTTTTCATGTGAGTAGACACCCTGTGAATTATATCATAAAATAAATGGTATAATAAAGAACAATAATGAAAATGAAATTCATAAAGCTTTGCTGTACAAAGGAATCTACAGAATCACTTACATTAAAAAAGCATGTTTCTGAATATGACTGGCTTTACTCATCTCTTTATAAATTTCATGCAATATGATGTTCAGCCAATATGTAGTAATGCATACAGACAACAAAATATCCGCAATTAGGCAGCATTAATCGAACCCCCAAATTGAATCACTTGACACTCAAAATCACAGTTTACTTGGATTGAAATTTTTTTTTTACTTTTAACTTGCAAAAAATCTCCAAAAAATCAGTATATCTTCAAATGATCTATTTATGATAAAAAAGTTTGAATTAAAAGTATAAAAAATTAAAGGAAAAGAATAAAAAATTAGATTTATTACTTACTCCATGGTAGGCGCGTGAACGTGCTAAACCATAGTTTTAATTCACGTGAACTCCAAAACATCGTATGCTGGCGATAACACACCAAGTTGGCCTCTAACTCGTAACTCTATATATATATATATATATATATATATATATATATATATATATATATATATACACACATATATATATATATATACACACACATATATATATATATATGTGTGTGTATACATATATATATATACACATATATATATATATTGTGGTCGTAGTTAAGTGGTAGTGGTCGAGTGTGGTTCGGTAGTCAGTTCGACGGTTAGTCGGTGAGCAGTCGTGGGATGCGAGTTAGTGACAGCGAGCATTCATGCGCCAGTTAAACGCACCCTCGATGCGCTCAGTGTTAGGAAGAGAAGGCAAGACTGTTTACAACGCGCTTGGTGAAGCACGCCAGCGGGCAGCCAGTCAACAAGTCCTCTGGAATGGCGATCCTATCCAGGCAGTTCTAAAAGTCACCCAGTTACCTCATATAGCCAGACTTGCTGCAATGGCGGTTTTATAGCTAAGCACCAGCAGATTTTCCCAAGACCCTTGAAGTCGTGTCCAAGCAACTAGCACCAGAACTAGGTATCTGCATGTGTCTACCCGTATAGAAGTAACGTACACAATGCAGGTTGTACCAAACTTTAATTTTTTACTTCACCTCCGTTTAACCTTCTTTATGTGAACTTTAAAGTCAAGAAACTTTATCCTGTGTTATAAACGATACTTTCATCTTTATTTCTGAATATTGTTTGTTTGTGTTCTGCAGTGTCCGCTAATGAATAAACGTTAGCTTATTTTTAAAATTATTTTTGTTATCCTTGTATGTTACCACACCACACACTATTTCCGGCTAATATAGCTACTTTTATGAAACTTATCAGGTTATCGTCCACCTTCCACTGCGAGCAAATACGACTCTGTAACCCCAAGTCATAAGTGTAAAGCTATTGGCAGTTTTAGCTATATTACACGAGTAGGGATTCGGCATTCCTGCCAAATTCCCTAACACAATCTATATATATAAAAGAGCTTGTCTGTTTGTTTGTCCACTATAGAATCATAGACTGTTTAACCCACCGGGACCAAATTCGGCACAGTTAATGTTTAGGACCCGAGAAACTTAAATCAGGAAAAACAAAATTTGGGGCTCAATTAGTTTTTTTAAATTAATTTTTTAATGATTTTTATGCCCCTAAGTGCACCTCTTAAATGTGGATACAGCCCCTTTCACCACAACCAGTCAAATTCGATACGCAGGGGAAAAGAGGTTTGTTCTGAGGGGTGATTTGTGATTTGAGAGTTGGTCTGGGGGTGATGTGAGGGGGGGTGGTGTTTATTTTATTTTTTCACGTTTAGTGGAGTCGTGAGTCTAAAAAGGTTGAGAACCGCTGCTTTAGACAATGGCGTTCAAACTAATAGAAATTAATAAAATTTGGAAAAAAAGGAAGGAAAAAAAATTAAGTTTGTCCCATGGCCAGTTTATGGAAGTCTTCTGTTGATCTAAATATATTAATTGTTTAAGGATCATAAAATGGGAAGAAGTTTAAGAGTTCTACAGGTTTTTCCCCCTAAGTTCGCGAAACAGAGTTAACATACGATATGTATTTGATTTACTTATTCTGTGAAACCATATAAGATAAATCTTTTAGAGTTTTGGGGCTTTTTAAGCAGTGGGAGGAAAAGCTCTTTAAACAGAGAAACATAATGACACATAACTTTCATTCCGAACTATTCGTCCATTAGTTATATTAAGGCATAAGAACATTAATGAAATTATTTTTAAAGAATGATTGCCCGGGTCGATATAAAGATATAAAATTTTTCATGCTTTCCATCAAAAAAATACTGGGTATATCATTTCAGTAGAAACGCGCTATGCACATTCTGTCTGGCCAGATAAACATGAAGAGCGGGGGGTGCAGCCCAGTATTTTTTTGATGGAATGCATGAAAAATTTTATATCTATATATCTACCCGGGCAATAATGCTAGTTATCTATATACTAATTTTCCAACTCACTATCACAAATCCTTGATATTAGGAAATTTCTAAATTTGCTATCCCTACACTCAATAATATGTAGAAAACATTCACTAATATGCAGAATACACTCAAAAATTTATCAGTTTCAACTAGATATAATTTCACAAAAAATACTTCTTAGAATTAACTTTAAATTCCAAACTGAAAATTAATACGCTAATACATACACCTTGTATTCTATAAAATTCCACAATTATAACTGCAGAAATATCCTTAGCAATATGCTAATTTTTAAATCATAATAAAATACACTTGGCAAAATACTAAACTCCAAGTTAATACCGGTTCACAAAATACCCTTAGCACTAAGCTAAAATTTTAAAAGAAAACAAAAATACACTTAATTCAGATCAATATAACAAACAATATATCTTGTGCATTTTCCATACACGCATACCCTAATAATTTGACACTTTCAGTTTCTCTCAAATCATTACATGCAGTGTAATTCTTTTCCAAAACTGAGTTTTTCCCTTAAACAAAGCAAAACCCTGGTATAACGATTCAAATAAAAATTCCTTATTCGAATACACAAGCCAGCATAACTATTACATTGTTTAATACCCAGTTAAATACTTATGTCCACTTCAATTAAGTATTTCAACCAAATCAAATTAAACAATTCTAAACAAAATTCTTCAAAACCCTGAACCTTTTGTACCCCTAGAACTTTTAATTTAATTTACGTTCGCATTAACCTTGAAACTTCATAACCTGCCTAGACAATAATTCCTACAGAATCTCTCTGGACTTACCTTAAAAGATCTCACCTCCTGATTGTAGCCTTTCCTCTGCTCCAATCTGCTGCAAGTGATGTATATTTGTCCACTAGGCTTCCCCGGCATTTCCTTGGTCATCCATGGAACGTCAACATTTTCCCCGGACTTCTTTCACGTCCACAGCGCATTCCGTCGAAATTGTAAAGGAGTGGCAGGTCCGGTGTCTTTTAATTAGACCAACGGGCATTACACTTACTGACCCTACAGACAGCCACCCTGTCCTAATAGATAAAATTACCAACACAAGTCTTATGAAAGAAAAGCTAGACAACAATCAACAGTACAAATCACTACACAGTATACACAAAAATTAAACTTATCTAAAAAAATTTACCAGAACATTCATTTTTCAAAGAATTCAGACTAATATCATGAAATTAACCCTTAAATGATTAAAACAGTCAAAGTATAATCATAATTAACCAAGTATATCAACTAAGTATATAACTAAATACATCAAAGAAATGCTAAATGACAAATATCAGTATAATTCACTACACAGTATACACAAAATTGATGACTGTGCAAGTACAGGGGTGACTTGTGATCTTATCTCCCTATACATTTGCCTGAAGAACAAAATATGTATATAATACAATGAAAAAATCTCTTACAACTCTGAATTGAAGGATATTAGAAAGCATATCAACCTGGAAAAAAAAAAAAAGCACCAACATTCAGCATACCTAGGCTATTTATCTTCAGAACCTCATGCATGTCTTGCCCTTTGCATTCCTTCTGTTTCGTGCAATATAAAGTACAAAATATACTGATTCATCTCCCATTTTCCGTTTGTAGAAAATAATAAAAACATTAATTAATAATAGTTATAAAAGTATAATTTCAAAGGCTGAAGCTTGTTTGCTAATAATACATTTTTTCCTCTACCTATATTCCTGTGCATACCTATTACCTCTACCTTATTTCACAAATGTATAGCCTGCAAACGTGAAAGGTTGAAACAAGACCAATGTCATTAGATTGCATTACAGCTAAACTCTTTATCAAGTGAACCATCAAACAGAATTCATATGAAATGATTGAATGTTTCATGCTTATATTAAAATCATATCTATGACATTTTCTTTCAAAAACATTATTTATGAATAAAAACAAACAACAATTTTATCAAATCTTTTTGAAAAAAAAAAAGGTAAATAAAGCTTCACATTTTTTCTCTGTTACGAATTAATTAATTAACCAGCATTTACACACCACATATGTTATTAAAAAAATTTGAATGTATATTTATATGGATGCAAATATATTTACTGATTACTTATGACAGTAATCAGAAAAATCTTTCAAGGACTATACAAAACTGTAACAATAAACGGAAATTTTCTACTTACATGTAATTTTGAGAAAAAGCAAATCTATATGAAAAGTTAAAAAGGGTTTAATACATTAAATTAAACATAAGGGGTTTGAGGGTAAATACATAAAATGCATTATTAAAAACAAAACTTTCTAAATTTTAAATGTATTAAAATACATAAATAGACGTTACAGAAATCTACATCTTAAAAACATTGAAACAGGATAAAAATGGCACACAGAAAAATGTAAACAACATAGATGGCGCTAACAGTGCACTGTTGTTTCTCACGCTTACAGTGCCATCTATGTTGTTTATATTTAAATAAATTCACTACAGTAAAGCTTACTGTACAGAAATACATTAAGCTTCCCATTAAACCCTGATAATTAAAAACTAACACTATACAAATAAGTAACAAAGCTTTATAAAAGATATAAATTGAATTAAACTTACAGTATTAATTGAAGAAATAGAATTGATGTGCTTTTCAAAATAGCCACAGAAACTGATTACCCGAAAGGAAAGAAAAAGTAATAACTGTAGTGTTAAACCATGAGTTAATTAAATATAAAATCTGCTCTGATATTCAGCAAAAATTTACAATTAAACCATCACCCAATATATGTAATAAAATCAGGTGCTCTATATCTATAATTGTATGTGCCCAATAACGCACATAGTAGACGAAATTAAACTACAAACTGAGTTTTCTCAATTAATAATGTGATGCAAACTCAATTTAGGCACAATTTTCAACCACAGTAAAAACAATGGTTTCATGTTTATATTAATGGATCTCTTGTTTCATAGAGATGACTATGCAGGTACAGGGGTGACCTGTGATCTATTTCCCTTTACATTTCTGTGTGAAGAAACTCCACAAATTTTGAAGGAAAAATTAAAGCCATTTATGTAGCACTTAAAAGGCTATTAATACTAAGATCTTCTTTCAAAAATGCTGTAATATTATGACTCATGTCGTACATTAGAAACTATTAGCAAAAATTGTCAGAATAGCAGTATACAAGGTGAGCCTGATGATCTGAATCTCCCTCCTTTCGAAAATTAAAAACAACCTGACATGCTGACACATGCACATTGTGTTCTTCCCTATCTTACATAAATTTTGCACTTTGTTTTCAAAATTCTTCTGCAGGTGTCCGTTCATGCGGTAGCTCTAATGTAACAGTTGTTAGAGCATTGCATCAGGGATCAGAGAGTCAATATGAAATTTTGTTTCAATTTAACTAAAAAAATCCGTTTAGAGAAGTCAAAGGTTAAGACAACTTTATCAATGCACAGGGATTAATCCACAAAGAATTCATACCAGGACAAACAGTTAATGCTGATTTTTACTGTCATGTTTTCAAGTACCTCTTTGCACATATTCATTGTGTGCGGCCAAAATTCGTTGCTGTGGGATTATGCAAGTGGTACCTTTTGCCTGATAATGCACAGTGTAATGTAAAACGATTAATCACCAAGCATGAGATTAATGAGTTGTCTCACCTGCCATACTGGCCTGATCTTTCAGACCAGACTTTTCCAATTTCCAAGAGTAAAATCGGCACTGAAAGGACACAGATTTGCAAACACTTCAGATAACCAAGCTGCTGTTACCAGGGGACTTAAAGTTATAGTGAAGGAGGACTATTCCAGAAGTTTCTAAGACTTGTAGGAACTTTATCAGATATGCATTACATCCGGCGGGGAGTACTTTGAAAGAAAATAAGGTTGTTTTTTGCAAATATATAATACCGTAATATTTCTGTGATCAGTCACACCTTGTATGTATGATAGAATGAATAATGTTTACATTTAAATAAAATCACAAAAGTAAAGCTTAATGTACAGAAGCGCATTTTGCTTCCCATTAAACCTTGATAATAAAAAACTATGCATAACTAACAAAGCTTTATAAAAGATAATAATAGAGTTAAACGTAAACTATTAATTGAAGAAATAGACGATGTGCTTTTCAAAATAACCACAGAAACTTATTATACCAAAGGATAGGAAAAATAATATCTGTAGTGTTAAACCGTGAGTTAATTAAATATAAAACCTGTTCTGATATTCAGCAAAAATTTACAATTAAACCATCACCCAACATATGTATTAAAATCATGCGTTCTATATCTATAATTGTATGCGCCCAATAACTCGTATGTACTAGACAAAATTAAAATACGAGCTGTGTTTTCTCAATTAAAAATGCGATGCAGACTCAATTTAGGCACAATTTTCAAACTCTAGATAACATTAAAATACATAATTTTATTACGTTCTAGTGGAATATGCTAAACAGTAACCTAATATCCCAAAATCCACAGTAAAAACAATGAATAGCAATGACATTCTTACTTTACACAGCCGTCTATTACTGTTATATTGTTTATAAAACAATAAGAGATACAATTCCTTTCTCTCTATCAATCATGAGTTTAACGAATTTAAAATATTCGATTTTAATAATCGCTCAACGTAATAGTTCATCAAACTGAAAACAATCCCAGGCCTGCAGTACAAAGTGACGCCAAAAACTCTTTATATGAATACACACAACACATAATGGCGATATATTGGCAAAAAAAAATAGCCACGCCAACACGGTTGCCACAACAACTATGTTTGCCAATACTCTGCCAAGAATACGAGGGTTGCTACAGCGTAAGAGCTCTCGTAATGGCTCTTTTCGGGGAAATTTCAGAGAGCCGTTACGCACGGCAGCCGCTCGTGCAAAATATTAAAGTGCTTCATTTTAAATAACCACACGGACACGGATTGTGTATTATGATGTTACTAAATATTTTTGTGGTCGTAAAGATTCTCATTATCTATTTATTTAGACATTGTTTGTGTGACGATATATTTGGTTGCGGTGGCTTCGTCAAATCCGAATATGATATTAACTACTCCCGAGTTGAAATAAAATTGTAATACTTTGATAATATTTAAAATTTTGTCTACTTATTTTGAAATTAATTTTATGTACTTGTACGTGCATGTAATTTTTTTTTTCACTTGTAGTTTCTTATTAACATGGGTTTTAGCTGTAATTTTTCATTTATGAAATCGGCATTACTTGACGTACTCGTAGAACTGACTATTTCAAACTATTTCAAAATCCAACATATTATAGTTCATATTAAAAAAGGAGAATATCTCACGACAAGTGCCTCTGCATTAGAAAAAAAAGTTCATATTAATGATCAGCTTGCAATTAATGTTTGCCTAATAAATTTCACCTGACAATGAAATTTAAATTTTTTTTGAGGAATATTATTTTAAGAACTCAAGGGTGAAATTATACCTTCTTATTAGTGCTTGTTCTTTCTATACATCCTAGGAGAAAAATGCTCGTGGGGTTTAGTTTACTTACCTCTAATGGGCTGTATTAAGGATATCACTGAAAGTAATAGGCTTTTTGAAAAATTCAATGAGTGAAAAGTTATAACTGAATCAAGTTTGTGTGAGTAAGAGAGAGAGCATTGAGTGGGAGGAGATATCCACATTTTTTCTGATATGCGCATGCTGAATTATTGAAATAGATTTGTTTTGAATGAATATATTTGCAGTTTAGTGTAAATATATACATCTGTTGTGTACCTAACAGCCATGAAGCTTAGGTCCATGATAGCTTGATATGCTGGAGATATATATCTTTACATGAGTAACCCCTTGTATGAGGGCATTTTTTTCTAAACCTTTATTTGTTTGTAGTTTGTCCATTGTTAAGATAAATTTGAGTAAAAAGGCTTTATATATTGTTTCATACTTTTTGTAATGCTATGCCAACGAATTTTGACATTTGAAGTCTGAAGAATGTTTGTATCTTTGATATTCTAATATATATGTTTTGATCACAGATTTGTGACTGTATCAGTCTGGTATAATCAAAATAATTTCAACATATTACCTATTTTATTTTTCTACTCAAGGTATCAGGGAGGGAATATTTTATGTTAGGAAGGATTCAATGCACAGGGGTTATTCATCTATAGGATTTTATATCCTTACAGTCTGAATTCCATTTACAGTAGCCTTTTTTGCCCAAAATAAAATGTAGCACTTTTTTAGGAAGATTACGGAACTGTTATTTATATATATATATATATATATATATATATATATATATAGAGGTGAATAAATAAATAAAACAGTTCTGTTGCTGACAGACTGACTGATAGATAAATAACACACAGACTAAACTGCTGGACCTAAAGGGCTGAAATTTTGCATGGCAATTTTTCTTATAGTATAGACTTGCACTATAGATTTTTGAAAAATTCTTCTTAGATTTATTTAAATTAAATTTTTAAACAGTTTTTGTAACATTCTTTAAAGTTTGCATTTAAAATAATAAACTGAGGGTTATAAAATTTATATCATGAGAACCATAACCTCCATTTTCTGATTTTTGGTAAATTTTGAAAGATTAATTTTTAGAATTTAATTTATTAAATGCTGATCACATGTTTTCTTTTCTTTTTGTGATACTTTAAATTAATTTTTAGTCACGTGCATAAAAATGAAATAAATTGACAAAAAAATATTAAAATATGGTAAAAGATAAAATTTAACCACTAGACTAATTGAAATGGAAGTTTTTTAAGAATTTAATTCAAATTAGTATGTTTTATGGATATTAAACATACAAGTTAATTGCATATATTGACCGTTGTATTTAATTTGAATATTTTCTTCTACATTATTTTGTCTGTAAAAATATCTGTTAAGATTTTATATATATATATATTTTGGCATTAATTGCATATATTGACCATTGTATTTAATTTAAATGTACTCCATAGCAAAGCACGGGTATTCAGCTAGTATATATATATATATATATATATATATATATATATATATATACTCATAAGTTTGTGTAAGGTGCATATTTTAATATTGAATGTTTTCTTAAATTTTATTGATACATATATTTTTATCTGTTGTTTATTTAAAGGTATACAAAGCATGGAAGCCTCAAATATCATACTGATTGTGCCCCACATAATGGATATTACTTAATACCTGTATATGATAAAGGGGATTATATTCTGAAAATTGAACCACCCCAAGGATGGAGTTTTGAACCCAGTACTGTTTCTTTACATATAGATGGGACATCAGATCCATGTAGTTTAAACCAAGATATTAATTTTGTCTTTAAAGGATTTTCTTTAACTGGTCAGGTAATTTATAAATTTTGATTTTAATCTTATTGTACTTTGTGTTTCAACTTAATTTGTTTTATATTTGATTCACTCATGGAAATAGTTATAATAATAGTTTTCTTTCCTTTTTTCTTTCTCTGTATTTTCATTTATAAATTAAATGATTAAAGAATTTTATTCTTTTCAAGTGTTTAGAACATTAGTAAGAAAAAATTTATTCAAGCAAAAGAGTCTTACAAGTCAGTAGTACTATTTTAGTGGAAATAAACACTAAAATCATGTGATGTTAACTGTCTTCATGAATTTATGGGTTAACTGGACTTCTAAAATTGTATATATAGAATCCCATGCTCTAATTTTAGAGGGATTTTTAAAAAAATGAATTTCAGAAAATAAGGAATGCAACATATTTTTGTTTGCAGTGAATTATCTGCAATTTATTCGTAGAAACTGTATTGTAAAATTTTCCTCTTGATACCATACTTGGATCAAACATAAAGATGCCATTCTTACAGAAGCCCCTACAGTTGTAAAGTACTCAATTCGGGAATTTTAGAATTTTCTTACAAATTTTTTATGTTGTCAAAAGTGTTGGTGTTTTTTTTCCCCTCTCTCTCTTATTCTCTCATAAATCTCATAGTAAATTTCTTTTTTTGAGCAGTTTTCTAAGCTATTAAAAAAAAAACATCCTAAATGACAAAAATATACCAGGGTGATTACAAGATGTTGTTGTATAGATAAATTAACTTTGATTATTTACCATTACTATCTAATAAAAACATTCTTGTAACTGATTATAATTTCGGTTTTTTAATTAATTAACCTTAAATATAACAACTTTGTATTACATATTTTTTTTTTTAAGCCTTTGCTCTAATTTGGTTAAACTGGTTATGATCTAATTTTTAAATGCCTAAATACTGTAAATGGGATTTGGGAAAAGTGCGTAATTTTCCTGCGTTCATGACAAATTTTTTTTTTTTTATATTGCTTGGAATATTATGTAAGATAGCTGGTGAATTAGCCCCTCTGGAGATCAATAACTACACATTTGAGAATGTAAAGCAATTTAAATACCTGGGCACAATGATCTCAAGCTGAAATGACCTAAAAATTGAAATTAAAAGCAGACTAGCCATGGCTAATAAATGTTTCTATTTGCCTTAGAAACCAACTAAAATCAAAATTCATCAGCATTAAAACAAAAATAAGTATATATAAGACCCTGATAAGACCTGTTGTCTTATATGGGAGTGAATGCTGGGCCCTGAACAGGGCAGAAGATTGTTTATTGATTTTTGAAAAAAAAATTTGAGGAAGATTTTCAGACCAATTATGCAAAACAACATTTGGAGAATCACCTATAATCGCAAAATATATAAAAAGTCTGGCGAACCCAACATCTTAAAGGTGGCAAAAGCATCTCGCATTAGGTGGCTAGGCTACATATTCAGATATGATGACATGTTTCCCCACAAAAAAAGTCACCTTTTCAAATTTGGAGGGAAGGCAACAAAGAGGAAGACCCCCAACCAGATGGTTGGATGAGGTAGAAAAGGACCTAAGAACAATTGGAGTGAACCAATGAAGGGCCATTGCACGGGATCGAGCTAGGTGGGGAAAAATTGGCGAGTCAGCCTTGGCCTGTAACAGGCTGTAGTGCTAGCGAAGAAGAAGCTGGTGAATTTTGTTTCTTCAGGTTAACTAATATAAATTTAAATATTAAATTATCTAGAATTTTTTTCCCTTCTTAAAAATTAATCTTTTTTTGTGTTAATTCCTTTCGCATTTATAACATTGAAGAAAAGTGAATGACAGTTAGAAATAATTAATAGAGAAAACTGATGGAAATGCCATAAAAAATCACTTGGTGGTTATCTATTTATTTAAGTTGCTAAGCCGACTTTTTGGGCAGTCAGCGAGAGAAAACTACAGCATCAATTTACTTCATTTTGGTCTTAAACGAAAGATTGTAATCTGTATATTTGTCAAATTTGGTTTTTGTAACCGCAATTTCTATCAATTAGCAATTTCTATTAATCTGGAAATTGTTTATTTCGTACTATTTAATTAGAGATAATTTACAATTAAAAAAATTGCTTTCTGCGCATGCTCAGTGACATTTTTAAGTCTAGCTTTAGATACTCACTAAGCACGAGGCCGTTTAAACACATTAATTTGTTTCTGCGCATTATTATGATTTCAACATTTGGCAATGATGTTGAGTATAATTTATGTATTAGTACATTTTTTTACTATCTAGCCATCATGTATTGACGGGTACCAACTAGTATTAGCTTAAATGTTAAAATACATTGTGCTGATTTCTGTAGTTATTTTTTTTATCTGTATTTGCATATTTTAACACAGAAGTTTGGTACAATTGCAAAATTTTCAAGGTTTTAGTTTCCCTTCAAAGTAAGGTTTTAAAATACTGATATATGTCCTAGAGAAAACAAGAGTCTCTCATTAATGATAGAAATCACTTTTTTATTTTTTTTTATTTTCCCCGTGTGTGTGTGCATTTCTTAGATGAGTTAACTACTTCACTTTGACATGCATGTTTCATAAATGGTTAAGTAAACAAGTGCATTCTGGTACAAGTGTAAACTTAGAGTAAGAATTTTAAAAAAAGGTAAGAAAGAAATGGGTTACTGAGGACCTCATGATTTTGAAAAAAAAAAAAAAAAAAAACAGGATCTCTTCTGCAAAAACTGGGTTAAAGATGTATTAAGGCAAGTTGATAACTGTCTGTGCCTTATTATCAGTTATGTGGGTTATGATGTCAGTTAAAAGATGGTTAGATATCAGTTAGTCAAATATTATGAAGAAAATTTTCATGCAGATGATGTTAAGCATTATCAAGGTTGTTAATGTCATTTTAATAGGTACTGTCTATAAGTTACTGAACTAAGTTTATCACCTGCTAGACTTTATAATTTTTTTTCTGGGATTGCAAGAGGAGTATAGAGAGTACTAGGAAGAAGAAAGAAAATTGAGCACTTCCAAACAATTTTATTTTCAAAGCTTATTTAGGTTTTTTTTTTAAAATTAATGTTTGATCTAATGTTTCTCTCTATCTACACATATATATATATATATATATATATATATATATATATATATATATATATATATATATATATATATATATATGTATAATTTTGTATTTCTGTAAAAAGGAAAAATGAATAATATATTGTTAGTTTTAATGAAAAACATAATAGGGCTTCATCAAAGATATTTGTATTTAAATAACTGGATAGTTTTGCATGCCATTTTATTAGAATTATATGATGCTGGCAATATTAAATGTTTCTGTATATTATTCTCTTTAATCTGCACATTTTTCTAGTTATAATTTGTTATTTTTTAGGTACTTAGTCATTATGGAAGAAATGGTCCTGCTGGGATAAAATTGGTGTTACGAGATGTTCACAATAAGATCAAAAATGAAACAGTTACATCTGTAGATGGTTACTATAGTTTCCATGAACTGTTTCCTGGCAAATATTCAATTGAAGCATCACATGACATATGGTTATTTGATCAGTCTATCGAGAAAATTACAGTAGCTGACAACATGAAAACTGCAAACAAAATTATTGTATCTGGCTATGATGTTAGTGGTTTTGTATTTAGTGATGGTCAGCCCATTCAAGGTGTTCATTTTCTTTTATTTTCTGAAGGTTCTATGACTATACCCAATGGTTGTAACAAAGAGAAAGTAAAAGGTTTTAATTCAGTTATAAAACAAAAATATTTATGCCATGTTAGTTCTCTTAGTGATGGAAAATTTAAATTTCCATCTTTGCCACCTGGAAATTTCAAACTTGTACCTTTTTACAAAGGAGAACATATTGAATTTGATGTCTCACCACCTGAAATGGATTTTGTAGTTGAAGACCACAGTGTTTTTATAGAGAAGAGTTTTCAGGTAATTAAAAAGATTTTTTTTCATAATTATTTAAAAATCTTTTTTAAATTTTATATGCAATATAATTGAATACATATAAATGAGAGCTATCTTATGGTGTGTTTGAATTTCCTTCAGTTTGATAAATTAAATGCACTGGGACTAATTTATGACAGGTTCTTTATTTTTTTATTCTTGTGCTTTGTTAAAAATGTTGCATAATCTTGAAATAAATTAATAAAATAAGAGAATAGATTCAAGATTAGTAATGTAAATAAATATGTGCCTTTTTGGATGTATAATATTTTACTTTTGTAAATAGCGTATAATTTTGAAAGAGAACTGATGATTGTGGTTGAGCTCAAGTTTTTTTTAGTTGTTCATTGTTAAATTTTGTCAGTAGTATAAAGTCATAATATATGCACCTATATAAAGTGAAAGCAATTTACTTTCATTTTCTCATAAGATTTCTGTTCTTAAGCCAGTAAGGTAAATAAAATAAAACCTTTTTATATAAAAACAAACTGATTAAATTTCTTTGTGGGATATAGTAATATTTTCTTATATAAAATCTCTGCATTTTTTAAAATTGTCCATATTTTATTTATGTTTGAAACTGAGTATGTCATCTAATATGATACTTTGTATTTGTACTCTGTATGCTACAACAATCAGGATTACTATGCTTGTTAAAAATAATTTATTTTTTTTTAATTCACAGCATGGTAAACATAATTCTTAATATATTATCTGTTGGTATTGATTTTTTAAAAAAATTTTGTATTTAAATTGACATGAAATAAACATAATGTTTGTAATTTTGAAGAAAAACTTTTACCCCAGCGAACTATCTTTCCTTTCCTTTTTCTTCTCCCCTCTTTTTTCTTTTTCTCCCTCGGTGTGGTTTCTCTTCGGTGGCGAGGGCTCCCCATTAGAAGCTGTTGCCATTCTGCTGGTTCTTGCTTCTAACGGGGTTTTATCACCCACTTGTTTGCCATGTGTGGAGACCCGTGTCCCTGGAAAAGGGAATCCTGGTAGTTGAGGGTCAGTTTTGGTTGCCCAACACACTGCTTCAGCCCCCGCTTCAGGTAAATGGGAGGTACTCTGTGTTCCCCTAGGTATGAATTGGCTGATGGGTTTGACTTTTGTCACCTGCTCAGGGTTCAAGCAATCAGGCTCTTGTTGGACATCTGACAGTTTTATCAGTGGTCTGTGTGCATATAGACCTGATTTGCACTGGTGTAGGAACCTGCATCCCCTTGTTGGGCTCCATGGTGGGTAGTCCCATCAGGTCCGAATATCCGGCCCTATTTATGGATGTCTCAAAAATTCCTATGGTGAGTGATAAATCACCACTGTCACATGTTCAGACCAAATTAAATTGTTTGAAATTTTTTATAATCAAGCAAAAAGATGGTACGTTTAGCAACGTATCTCCTTTTCTTATACACATTAGTATACAATCTTTACTTGGCTCTTTATCTGGGGACTTGTCGATCGAGGTGTCAACACCACAACAGGAATTTCTTGCGAAACTCTTGGCAAAATTCCTATCCTTGTATCTTCACATAGTTCTTTAAACATGGCACGCGGCATCATGTCTGAATCCCTTTTCTTAGACACTCCAGAGGATGAGATCTTAGAAAATCTATGAGGCCAGTGTGTATCTGCAGTCAGACGCATCACAATACGTAGGGATGGAAAGATGCTTCCTACGAAGCATCTCATCCTTACTTTTGATATGCCAGATCTTCCATGTTACGTGAAAATGGCTTGGATATGTACCGCTGTGCGTCTGTATATCCCTAATCCTCTTGGGATTAGGGATAAGGTGCTTTAAATGGCAACGCTATGGACACTCGAGAGATTCCTGTCATGGATCCATTACCTGTGCCCGTTGCGCAGAAGTTGGTCACGACAGTGACAGTTGCGAAAAATCTCCTCGATGTGTGAATTGCCAAGAGGATCATGTAGCGTATTCTCGTTCGTGTTCACAATGGTCAGTAGAAAAAGAAATTCAGACCTTGAAGATTACCAAAAAAATCTCTGTTCCCGAGGCAAGGAAACTTGTTGGATCAAAAACACCACGTGTGGGTGTTTCATATGCTGCTGTTACGGTTTCCAAGAAAGTTATGTGCACAGCCTCAACGCTGACAGAATCTAACCCCACCATCAATAAACCACAGAACAAAAAGAAATCCCCATCAGAAACCCCACCTGAAAATATATCATCTCACAACAAAATAAAAATTCTCTAAATTCTAATACAAAACCGTCTACCTCCTCATTTAATAAAAACAAACCATCCCAAACTACCGAATATCTTGAAATAGAACCAAATAGAAACAGAACCATTCACGCTCTACCACCTTTAAAATATCAAAAACATAAGAAAACAAAATTAGTTGTTGAAAAACAAAATAAACCTGACTTATCAATGAAACAAAAAGATCCTAAATATTTAAAAATAACTAATCTTCAAGCACTTTCCCAAGACACGCCGGAGATCTATGCTTCCGGTATCTACGATACCGAGGAGATAGATTCTAATGAGATTCTATTTCTTGCCTCTCAACCTGCTGGGAGAGGTCACTCGGCCTCTCCGCCTCTTTCTTTGCCAACTTTTACTACTTGACCCTCATCTGGATAGGGGTTACCCTACCCAGAAGTTTTTGCTTTTTTCAGTTTCCCTTTTGCCTTTTATCACTTTTGTATATAATTGCTGTTGCCATATTTAATTTTTTTTTCGCCTTTTTTTTATTACTTGTATTATGACTATTTTGACTCGGACAATGATATTGTATTTGAGGAGTAGTTACTCCATTTTTCCTTTTCGCCCTTGCTTTTGTTTTCTCGTTGTTTTTACAGGATGGGGGAATCCCAATCCAGATTTCTCTGTTTTAACTTATCTTCATTTTCTCATATTTTCTCATCACTGTAGTTATCAATTTTACTGTTGACTACTTTTATGGACTTTTATCACCTACTTGACTGCTTTTATCACTTTATATAGTTTTACTATCTTTTATATATATGGCTGTGTTTATCACCTATTTTCATGACTGGTTTCACCTATTATGTAACAAACTTTTATCACCTTCTATGTTTGATTTGGATTTTTCATCACATTTTCTATACTACTGTGTTTCTCACCTTTTAATATGAATCTTTTATCCAAGTATATGGCTATCCATCACTTTCACACTACACGTTATATCCGTGTTTTATATGGTGCTTTTCAAATTTTTGCCTGGTTTTATCACTTTACTTAATTTGCATATTTTTCTTCTCATAGTTTTAATGGATTTTTTTGGGCTAAAAATGGTAACATTTTATATATATATAAATTTTTCGGGTTTTACCATGTGTTTGGCGCAGCTTGTCCTTATTGGACCTTGTGCCATAAAATCCAAAACAACCAACCAACCAACCGAGGAATGATTTTGCTACGTAGTCTGTTTCTCCAAATGTGTAAATGTTTATTATGTGTACCTGAATTTGATAATTCCTATTTTATTTTTTATATAAATATTGTGCTATTTATCATGTCCTCTTACTTGCTTTTTCTTTATTTTTTTTTCAGATTCAGGGTTTTAGCGTTAGTGGTTGGATTGGTACTAGACCTAAAGGAAAAAATTTATCTGGTGTTGATGTATTTATTGATGGAGAAATTCATGGAACATCTGATAGTAATGGAATATACCATCTTGAAAATATGAGAGCTGGTAATTATCAGCTTGAATTAAAAAAAGAACTAATGGTTTTTGAACAAGTTGAAATGAAAATAAATCCAAACACTCCCAGACTTCCTGATATTTATGTCAGCAAATTTGCAGTGTGTGGACACATTCAGTTAGATGAGTATCCATCAGGAATAGAAAAAGGTGACAGAAATGTGGCCATACTGTCAGTTACTGACAATCATGAATCCTTAGTAGCTGTCAGTGCAGATGGTAATTATTGCCATTATGTTGTTAGAGGGAAATATTCTATTGAGCCTGTTATATCAGAGACAGAGGCCAGCTTTGGACTAAAATTTATTCCTGAAAAGCAAACAGTTGAAATTATTGATGATCCTGTAATTAATGTTGATTTTAAACAGTTTAGAGCTGATGTTAAAGGAAAAGTGAAATGCATTGATAAGTGTGATGATTTAGTACTTGATTTAGCTCCCCTGTCTCATGACAGGCCGCACATGAAAGCTGAAGTAGCAGAAGGTGGTAGTTTTGAATTTGATAAATGCTTACCTGGTAATTATATATTAACTATTGTGAAGGATGATTGGTGTTTTCAGTCTAAAACCATAAAATTTACTGTAACAGATAAAGATATAATTAACTTGGAATTAGTTCAAATTGGTTTTCAAGCAACCATATCTTTAACCCATGTTTCATCATTCAAAATTAAATATCCATCTGGAGAATCCCATTCTGTAGAGTTACAAAAATCAAAAAATGTATTATGTTTGCCAGAAAAAGGTATTTATGATTTTATTCCTGTTGGTTGCCACTTATACAAAAAAGACGTGTTTAAATTTGATACCAATAGTCCTTCAGAGATAAATTTGTTTCCTACAAAACATTTAGTCACTGGAAGCATTTTGACTGAAATAAATGTAACTGATATTAAAGTATTTGTTAGGAGACAAGTAGGTGATAATGAAGATATTATTTCACTACAAGAACCATTAGATAAGAAAGAAACATTTTATAGGTACACATTTTCTGTATTTGTCCCACCAAATTCAGAATTACAGTTGAGAGCAGTTTCAAAGCAACTACTTTTTCGGCCTGTAAATACCTCCATTCAGGTTGAAGATGATTGTTTGGAGAATGCTGTTGAAATTGTTGGTAAGATTGGTCAGTTTTTGAATGGGTCTGTTACTCCACCTATAAAAGGAGTCAAAATCAAAGTATATCTGAAAGAGAATAATGTATTATTTACTGAAACTGTTACTGATGATACAGGATCATTTCTTGTTGGACCACTGGAAGATGAAAGTCATTATAGTGTAATTGCAGAAGGTGATGGTTATGTTTTTACACCTTTAGAGAAGCCAGGACACTTTAATGCTTTTAAGTTAGCTGAAATAGTTGTTGAAGTTTTTAATGAGGAGGGGTCACCATTATCTGGAGTCTTACTGTCATTGAGTGGAAGTACAGATTATCGTAAAAATAGTGTCACTCAAGGAAATGGAAAACTTTCCTTTACAGACTTAGGTCCTGGGCAGTACTTCTTAAGGCCTATGTTAAAAGAATTCAGCTTTCACCCTTCATCAAAAATGATTGATATTCAGGAAGGAACTCAAGTCGCAATTAAAATAAAGTAAGCAGATTCTTTGGAAATGCTTGTAATTTATACATATCCTTAGGTCACTTTAAAGTCCTTAGCACACGACCCAAACTCGCTCAGCCGAACTTGCAGTGTTGCAGGAGATAGGATTGATCACAATAGAGTAGTTGTCGCCCAAGGAGTGCTTGCTCCTTTCTGATTGGTTCAGGGAAAGTTTTCTGTTTCTGGGAGTAGTACTGCTTTTGAAACAATACTGTTATGCTGAGCAAATTTTTGTCCTGTGCTACGGTCTCAAGAAGTGTAAAGCAGTATTTTATCTATGATTTTTGTTAATCTTTAATATAAATATATGTGTGCTTACACACACACACACACATATATATATATCAATGGATATGTAATTTTTATAGTAAGTTTATATATTAATAAATGACTCTGTTTATACCTTGTTACCTCTACTTAATATAAGAAGATATGCTTTTTTTTCTTTTGATGGAATACTTAGCCATGATGGGAGAAAATATAATAATTCAAGAGTACTTTTACATTTTCATAAGTACATACATACATTATATTTATAAATTTTAGGATTATCTTCATGTTGGATTATTTAGGATCATTATTCATATTCATATATTTATTACTACTCATTAGTGGCACACCCAAGGGGTAGGCCAAGCGGCCCTCCCTCCCCCCAATGAAATAGAAATTGTATTATGAATATTGAATTTACATTATAAATATTTTTATCCGTTCAACACCCCCCCCCCCCTCCTCCAGTTTTTATGAGTAAACTAGTTAATGATCATTGATTATACATTTTTATTGCTCCAGTGCAGTAGAAGTGTACATTTTAATATGGTCATATAATTAATAAATTTTCATATGTTAGTCTAATGTAAGCAAGGGAATTTTAAATGCTTGATAAAATTTTCATTAAATTGACTAATTAAGTCTTCTTTATTAAAAAAAATCTTAAAAACATTGCTCTCCAGTTATTGATTCTTTATGTAAACCATACTTAAATTTAAAATATTAAATCTCTCAATCAGTCAGTTGATTTTCTTTTTTATTAAAAAATTCCACAATATTATAATTATTAATGTCTTCATTAATAATATCTTATTTAAAATAATTGAACACATCATGAAAGTAAAGAGAGTAGAGATTTATAATGAAAAGTGCTGAAGCAGTGATGGCATTTTGTCAGACACTCATGATTAGCACTGATATTTAAAAAAATTAATGATTATGTGCCGAATTTTTATTTATGTCTCTTTGTTCTCATCCTTCTAGTTATTTTATATCTAATCTTTAGCAACTTCGTTATTCATGGTGTAACATTTATTCATAGATACTTAAAATATTGTCATTATTCATCATATATTACATGTTGCTGTTACTAATAATTATTTTAAATTTAAAAAAATATTTTTCAATTTTGTTTTTCAGGGGTAAAAGAGTAGCATACAGTTTATATGGAACGGTAACTTCTTTAACAGGTGAAGCTGAAGTAGGAATTGCTGTTGAAGCACTTGGGGTTCCTAGTACCACTTGCAGTCAGTATCAAGAAGAAGCTATAAGTGAACAAGGTGGTGCTTTCCGAATTCGGGGATTACAGCCAAATTGTGAATATAAATTACATTTGAAGCCTGGAGCTGATGTAAATCAACATATTGAGAGAGCTACACCAAAGGAAATCTCTATAAAGGTTTTAAGAAGTTTTGCTTTTTATTCTTATCATGTATCACAGATATAAATGTTTAGTATTTAATTCCTAGAAAAAAATCTCTAACGTTGCTTACTTTAAAATAATAAACACATATCAATTAAAAATGGTGTGTTTTATGTATATAGGGTGAAGTTGGGTAAGTGAGAATGTGGGCTTAAAATCCTAAAAAATTTTACTTTTTAAAAAAATTTTCAAGTGTACTTTGTGGAAAAATTCTTGCTCTACTGTTATGTTTAGTTTTTATTTACAGAAAAAAATTGTAAAATGGAAAATTTTTATACCTACCAAACCCTTGCATTTTAACTAAGGTACCCAAGTTCAAGTACTAGCCAAAAAGAAAATCATAACTAATTAACCACAACACATAGTTATTTTGAATTTACCCACACATTCATTAGGAAATGAAGAATTCAGATAAAATATATAACCCCCCCTTTTTTTTTTTGCAATATTACTTCAGTACTGCAGGGTTTTCACTTTCCCCATAAACATTTTGTGTCCAAGTAAGTGAGAACAGCAGTTCTCACTTGCCCCATATACTGAAAAAACCTATCTTTGTGTTATAACAGCTATATAAATAGTTTTTTTCTTCTCAACATATGTTTTCTAGCTAGAGAATCTTCATAACCAACCATCTTATACCATGTTTCTTTAACAGCTGATGATTGTTTTTAATTCCTTAACATTCAAAAATAGTAAATTATGTAACTGAAACTAGTTTTTTTTTATTGTAGTTTTGAAGAAGTGAATTTTAATAAACTAACTTGTTTAGACTAAGTGTTAGGGAATGTGAGTGGTGTGGACATTACAAACTGTATGTGAATTTCTGTATATTGAATTTCTAATTCTGTTGTCACTATTTCTGAGTTGTCATTTGTACCAGATGATTTGTTAGTGTTCCTGGAAGAGCCGAGGCCTGGAAGGTGTGGTGAACTAATTTTTTCAGTGTCTTTTTGTCCTACAATATTCAGTAGGGCCTAGGCAAAGGAAAGAAAAATACTTTTTTGAACTTTTAACATACATTTGTTACCCTGAAACAAATAATACAAATATACATATTTTGTTAATATCCAGACATTGCTGACACTGCTAACTTGAACAACAAATATCTCCACAACAAAAGAATGTAAAAAAAAAAAAATAGCCTTTTGTTCAGCATGAGATATCTATTCTTTCCCTTCCCTACTTATTTTGCTATAAACAACTATGATTTATTTGGACCTGCGTTCTCACCTGCCCCAAGTGTGGGGGCAAGTGAGAACTCAAAAAACACAAAAAATTTAAATATTTATGGCAAAAAAAGTTGTGAATAGATTAAAAAAAAATAAAACTATAAGAATAGAACATAACCAAAAGTATGTATGCAAATTTTCATACAAATACAACAATTTGTTAAAAACTTATTTAGATTCAAAGTGGAAGGTATTTTAATGGTTTTGATTTGTGAAAAAACATAGCTATTCACGACAATTTATTCACTAATTTTTCTACTAACAGAAATACTTTCCATTACTTTTTGAGCAAAAAGTCAAGTGTTACGAAAAAGATTCAGGCTTTGAAAATTGCTACACATTCTTAAAATCATAATTAACTGGATCATCATGGCTGTTTTTCTCATAGTCTTACACTCCTTAATTTCTTGTATTAAGTTGCAAGTCCAATACATTGTTCAAGATGAGCTACACTGTAAAAAGATGTATTTAAAGATTTATTTTTTGGTGGTTGTAACTATGGTTTTTCAGTTTTGCAGGAATTTATACTTTTAAACCTTTGTGAATGTGAATTCTCTATTTTTAAACTTGGTTCTGGCAATTATAATTTTCAAATGTTCATTTTTGTTTTGCCTTAGTTTCTAATTCTATAGAAGCTTTGACTTACTTGAAATGTACCTCCATATCTTCTTATTTCATGAGAATTTTGGATCTTTTATCCTCTTCTTGAATCAAACTATTAATTTTGTTACAAAATCTGAAAGTGTCACTGCTGGCTGTTGAAACCTGATATTGGATTTTCTGTCAAATGCTTCGTTATAGTAATACTTTGTGACAAGCTGGCTTGCTGGGTCATTCTTCATAGAGTGAATTCGATATATTTGTTGAGTACCACATAAATGTATTTTCAGTAGAAACTTTATGTGACTCTAATGGTTAGACATTGGGACTAGGATTAAAAGTGTTCTTTACTTTTAATGCTTGTTTGTTTCTTTTATTTTGTTTTATTCTCACTTGCAAAGCAGAAGAAACTGCTTCTGTTGAAGATATCTAATGCTTTACATCATAAGCTATTTTCTCTGTTATCCATATTTACTATTATTAAGAAGCAGTATGAGACTTTGTTTCTGAAAGTTTCTAATCATACTGTAATTTATTTATTTTCACTCTATACCAATCAAGATAGACATGCATTTTTTCAAAATGTTCTCTTTGATCATCAGAAGACATTAAAACTATTTTGAGCCAGATTGAGGCCAGTTACAAGGTTTTCCAACTTGACATAGTGCATACGAGACTCCCCCCCCCCCCCTTCTCAGTATGTGTTTAGCTATCCATCCCACTTCTCACATGTACTTTGGGTCTACATTTTTATTTTCTGTTAGTATTATCCATTTGCTTATATGTGGAACTCACTGATCTGCAGATTGCATGATGAATAGTACAAAGACACAGTTCACAAAAGTTTCTGCAGGCAAGTGAGTTGAGCGTGCTTAGTTGTTGACAGTGGACAGTTGCTGTAATGAAATTCCTTTAACACTAGAAAGATGGCGTCATTTTGACACTTTTGAATATACTATTGAGTGCTATGTCTGTATTTATGTCCTCAAGTTTCTGAAATTTTATGACTTTTTCTAATATTACACGAAATATGCACACACATTTACAAAATTATATTCAATAGTAAAGAGGGGGGAGAAAATGTGTTGTATACCTACTAAGACTGAAAGCTGTCAGTTTGATGGCCATATAGAAAACAGACAAAAATCAACAGACAATCTTTAAATTAATACTGAAAAAATTTTAGTTATTTTTCATCTCTTCCCCCTTTTCCAAATAACAGAAATACTGGCTCATCGGAAATATTGGTGTTGAAAATTAAGGAATGCACAAACCATACATTTATTTTTATGGATAAACCACACCAGGTTGTCAGCTCGGCATACCTGCATAAAAATATGTCTAAATATATACTAATTTATTATATGTTGGCATGAAATAGTTCAAAATTTAAAGCATTTAACTATTTAAAAAAAAATAATTTTGAATTCTTGATTTTATTTTTAACCATCAAAATGATGGTGTTCAGTCTTTGTAGTAAAAAAAAAAAATTGCTCTCTTTCTACTGTTAAAATACCCTTGGAAGGTATACTTCAGTCATAGCACACTAGAAATTAGTAGTGTTTATTAAATATTGTCAAACAACTCAAGTTTAGATTTGTAATGAGGGAGTTCCTTGGTTTTTTTTTGGTTTGTTTGTTTTGTCTTATTAGTTTGTGTGGATTTCGAATGCTCAAATTTATCTGAGTTCCTACAAGACTTTTCTTTAAATAAGGAATAAAAAGGCAAACTAAACTGAATACCAAAGGTATTATTATACTCTATGTAGGCTTAGATTCTGTGGCGTAGTGGTTAACCCTTTCAGGGATGCCGTTCACACAGTGTGAATGCCTAAATCTAGTCTTCTTTTCACTTGCATTCAATGTTTTAAAGTTAAATGAGCAGAAAAATGGCTAGTTCTGCAATCTGTTATCAGTTTAAAGTAAAAACAGTTTGCAACCTTTAATTGGAAAATTTTTCCAAGATTTTTTTGGTAAAAAAAAAATAAAGAAAAATATTTACGCCATGCAAACGGCAGAGGTTGTTGCCCCTGAAAGGGTTAAAAGCATCAAGCTGCCACCCCACAAGTCCAGGGTTAGATTCGTTGACTCAGCCTTTCATCCCTTGAGTGGGTTGATAAAATGAGGATCAAGCATGCTTGGGAACTAAACTCTGGGGGTCCCACATCAGGTTGACCACCTGACTGAGACATATGCTGTATGGCAAGAAAGTGGAGATGGGTACTGCCGGCCTTGGTCCACAGCAGACTGTTGTGCCATAAGTTTAGTTCAGTTTAGTTTTAGGCTTAGATTGGTTTGTACAAGAAAAAAAAAAAAATGCTATTTCTCCCTTTCTGTATGTCATATCTTCCTTATCAATATTGTTACATAATATGACTATAGTGGTACAATGATAAAAAGAAAAGTTTAAAAATAGTAAAGATATGTTTATATAATTTTTTGAAATTCTGATTGCTGTATCTTTACTTGTTATTTTTTCTTGAAAAGTAGAAAGTATTCAATGAATAATTACATGGCTTATTTTGTTATCAAGGATGATTTTGCTTTGTGTTACGATATTCTCAAATTCAAATTTCTTTTAGTCTTTTCTGTGAAAAATTTTATTTTTATCATAGAGTAATTTTTAATCATTACCCTTTTTTTTTCCTCCCAAGGTAACTGATGGAGATATTACTGGTGTACGTCTGATTGTGTTCAGATATTATGGACAAATGGATGTTAGTGGCAACATTTTAACAAATCAAGATTACTTACAAACTTTAAAGGTTAGTATGAATACTGAACTACAATTTCTATAAACAATATGAAATGAAAGTGGAGGTTTTAAAATTGTTTCAGGTAGCAACTCATGATTTGAGTAACATGAGTTAATGAAACATAATAAACTTACTTAAGCAGTGTGAGTATATTACCTTCTATGCCAAATATTACATAGTTTGTCATTGTCTGGTTAGTAATTTGTAATTTTTCTAATATACAAAATATTGTTAAAAAGGCTTTTTATTCGTATCTGGATTTTGCAGAAGCTGTTTTCATACAAAAATAATATAAATCATGTTACATATCCATGACTTTCATTTTGACTGAAATTTATTTACAAAATATGTAGCTTTTATTTTTTCTATAGTTTCTATAACTACTGTTGTATTACCAAGAGTATCACTCTTTAACAGCTGTAGATACACATTATTTTGTTTATTCTCTCTGAATATGGTGACTATAGCTTCATCACTGAACCTACTCTATGTAAATTTTGATATTTTCTGTAGGAGTTTTTTTTTGTATATTTTTATATTTTCCCAACTTCATTTAACCATCAATAATAATTTAAACTGAATTTTATATGCTGTATTGTATAAGGAGAGCTATATATAAATTACCATCCCATTAATGATATAAAAAATAATAGTTTTTCATTTAACAGCTTTATTTATGTATAAAAATTATATGATCCTGTGTTAATTATTTACCCCAAAATCTTGTAAATGAAAGCACGTCTTTCCTATATAATGAAAAATGGAGGAGAATTCTACTTGCATATTTTGCCACCATGCTTGGAATAATATTACCATGTTATAAGTTGTGAAGAACGAAAAGTTCTTGCTTTCTAAAAATGGAATGGTACTTCCCTCCTCTTTTAATGTCAATCTTGTGCTAATAAAGTGATAACAAAGCCTTTATAAATTGATAATACAGCCATTTCTGAGCAAAATTTTCTCTTAGCAAATTGAAATTTCTTTGGTTGTGATATTTTGTCATCATCTTTGTTATACCTCCAACAAATTAACTGCTCCAGTGGAAGATGACGAGAAAAGAAGTTAGGATATTGGAAGTCATTGAGAATGTTCAAAGAGCTAAGAAACAATATTGTATGTATGGCTGTGTACTTTCATACAAATGATCTGTTGATATGTAGTAGAGGGCTTTAAGTAATGCAGATATTCACTGCTTTTTATGTAGTTATGCTCTGAAGAATAGACTTTATATGTGCTTCCAAGAATATTTTGGCTGGATAATAGTCAAATGGTTTAATCATTGGCCTTAAGTCTTACAATGGGCTTGAGTGTTTGCTGCCATTCAAAATTATCTGTAAACTGCGGGTCCTAGGCTGTTGATACTTGTGTAACAAAAAAAGATGATTGTTATGATTTAAATCCAACCAACATAGAATATCATAGATAGGAATATCTTATTTTTTTTAATAATTTCATAACATTTTATAAATTTAATTTTTTATTTCTTTAAAGTTCTTTTTTTTTCTACTTTCAGGTGCGATTGTACAGGGAAGACACACCAGACCAGGTTGTGCATTCTGTCATATTAGGACAAAGCAGCTTCTTTTATTTACCATCAATGCCTATAGATAATAAAACATATGTTTTACAACTAGAATCTTCTTTATCAACTAATGCTTACTATTTTGAGCAACCAACTGTTACATTCTGTGCAAATACATCATTTTATCATTTTACATTTTCTTTCGATCCCCGAATCAAGTCAGTGGAACAAGAAGTTACACAAGGATCTGTGCTTGCCTTACCTGTGGCTATATTAGCCTTATTACTTGCCTATAACTATTCAAGAATTTTACCTATGTTTTCACATTTAATTTCTGTACTGACTGCAATTATAAATCCATCCAGGACTCAAACTTCATTAGAAAACATGTCATCTGATATTACAAATGTTAGAAGAAAAGCAAGACCTAAACGCATTCAATAATATAGTGACTGTTTATATTATTAATTTTGAATATTTAATTTATGTATGAAGTGTTGTCAGAAGAGAAGTGAAAGGTGATAAACTTTATATGTGAAATGAAAGACAATTCAGTATTTAGAAAAAAATATATATATATATAAACTTTTCATTCTAGAGGAGCCAGAATAATTATGCCCTCTTTATTAAAAAACAAGCTAACTTTAAAAAAAGAAGAAGAAGAAGAAGAATGATGTTCAGCTTATACAAAAATTAATGATTATTGGCGAAAACAAATCTATGCTATGATTGCTGCCAAAATTTTCTCTTTTTTACCACTGATTTCTCATTGTTATAAATATCTCAAAAGTAAATCTTAAAGCTTAAAAGTAAAAAAAAATTTACAATATCTAAAGAACAATGAGGCATAAATAATGACAAACTTAAAGTATGAGTTAGTCTTTGAAGAGATATGTAATACATAAGTTTTGTTTGTTGACTGAGTGGGATCAGAAATAAAATAAGGTTAAAATGATTCATATTTTATCGAGATCAGGAGTTTTAAAAATTAAATTAATTGTTGCTGTAACTAACTTAATACTTTCTCTGTGGATCATTCCATAAGAGTTTAGAAATCATATAATTATGAAATTCAGTTTTCGAAAGAAGTATGTAAGTTATGTGATTATCCTCTTTTTACTTTCAAATGATAAAAAAAGTTGCTTTAAAAAATTTCCAATTTTATTGTGACATTGTCATGCATTGATTGTGACTGAGATAGTACTTTATTTGAGTGGTTGCCGAGTTTGTTACTTAGTCATTCCCTCCTTATAAAGGAGTCTGATTAGTTTCCATTAATTCCATTTCAGTTAATGTAAATTCCATATGCAGAATTAAATGCCACAATACACGTGTGAGATTATTTCAAAGTATGTTAACATGGTTTAATTCAAGAAATTACCTATTAAAGCAAAATATGCTTTGGAGATAACTACCATATGTTTATTGATATAATCAAAATTCTGTTGTGAGCAATCTTACTAGAATTCAATGTCATACTTGATGAATAAAATGTCTGATCTGCATTAGTTGAGTTAATCATTCAAATGAAATGGTTGCAATCAGTCATAGTATAATGAACTGCAGCAACAGTTTTTGTTGACAATTTTAATAGAAAGTTTCATAATATATTTAAGAGAAAATATTTTATTTCTTGAAATTTTAGAGAGAAAAATGTTTGTTATATTTTCAAAAATTTTGTACATATTTTTCCATGGAATTCAAACTTCTTGTAATTTTTCAAAAGTTGCAAATTATATATTTAAACAAATACTATGGACATTCAATTAGTATAACTTACCTACAAATTTATTATTGCAAAGTGTACTTTTAATTATATTTATTTTCAACATTTTTATTATTTATTATCAAGGAGAATTAAAATGGTATACTAATGTTTTGTTTTATACTTAATTTTTATGCTAGTAAAATGTATTATTAGTAGTTCACTCATTTATTGATGGCTGAATTGTGCATTTGATTTGTTTGTAATTGTGGCAAGGCAGCACTTTATTGCTATTTTAAGCAGAACTTTAACCAAAAATTTTTTTACGAGGTCATAAATTTGACTTTTAGTTTTTTAAACAAAGTATATTTTTTCCAGCAGTAAAACAAATTATTTTCACTTTCAAAATTCTGGCCATTCAATAAACCAAAACTACATTTTGGAAGCTTAGTATCTGCTGTATTAAAAATGCAAATTTACAACATTTCACAGATTAATGTGTAAACATGTATTATATGGTTCAAGTCATTACATAAATTTGATAAATAGCATTTTTTTTTTTATAAAATTAAACAGTTTTAGGTTAGTCTTAACATTTTTTTAGCAGTATAGACTTTCCAAGACTTTTTGCTAGAATAATTCAGTATAGGATAACAAAAGAAACTCTAATCTAAGCTAATTTATACCTATGCTATCCAAAAATAATTGTTTTGAAGAATTCATTTAGTTATAATAGTATAAATGATATTAACTATGACTCCCATGGATTCCAGAAGTCTTGGGAAAAGTTCTGGAAATTTTGATTTGAATTTTCAGAAAATTACAACCTTCTTTGTAAATTCTGGAGAGTTTGTGATTTATCTTGCAGAGGGAAAACACATTTATATATGTTACAACATATCTGCCCATTCTCTTGCTAAACAGTTTAGAATCAAAACTTAAGTGATTATAATCCATTGTGGTATATAATGGGAAGAAAATTAGCTTTATGATTCTATTTTGTCTTTTTTCTCATTGTAGATGGGTGAGATTGCTTGAGATTAACATTTGATCCACTTTCTGTTTTAAAGCTGAGATTGGAATCTAAAATAGAGTTGGGAATTCAATGTGCCACATAATGCATGACATAAAATCATAAAAAAAAAAACCTAAAATATATATATATATAAAAAAAAGCATTTTAATCACAAAATCAGAAGCCTTAATATTACAATCAAATTTCTGTAAAAATTATCATTTTCAAATAAGTTAACACTGCTGGCATAGTATTTTAAAACTTCCTATTAAATAATGTTAATTTTTTATTCTAGAAAACTACCATTGTAAGATGCGAAATATTTAAAAGTGGAAAACATATGAAGAAACACGAAATTAAGATTACTAGTAAAAAATTAAGTTTCAATGATAACATCTCTTTATCAACAGATCCAAAATTATTGTTTAATGAAGATGTTGTTTCTGAAAGATGTGTTAATAAATAAAAAAAAAAAAACTCCACGAACAGATTTATCCTTTGTTGTTGTAACCTGCCAAATCACTAAGCACAAGAGGCAAAGTTACAGTTATGAAAACTCTCAGAACTGACAAAGTATAACTATATAGAATATAGCAGCAACACTTTAAAAAAAATACAATCCTAAAATATGTGTATAGTGACTGAAACACTAAAAGTAAATATTACAATATTCAGTTTGGAATAGTTCAGCTCATGTTTTAAACATTTATTATAATTATCTTAAATAATTAAAATTACTTTCATGGATTTTATATAGTATTGTTATATTAATGTTCTTAAAAATTAATGAAACTAAAGTTATAAAACAATTTTTCTTAATTATTCCATTAAATCTACATATTTCAAAACTCCAGTGCTTGCTATATCATTACTTAAAAATAATATTGTTAGTCAAATAATCCTTATAGACCAAGGGAGGGCAATTGTTTTGGCCCGGGGGCCACTTTGTGTAAGCGGAGGTTAACGGAAGGCCGCACCTTTTCAAATTGTTGCATTTATTAGTTAACTTTGCATTTCAGAAAAGGTATTAATTGTATCATAAAAATCAATAAATACAAATTAAATAAAATATTGGCAGTTTTTCTGGGTGTCATGGCAGGCCACAAAAAAATCTGTAGCAGTGGCCACTGTAGCACCACGAAAAAAAAAATAATAATCTGTAAATCGCGGGCTGCTATTTGCCCACCCCTGTTATAGACAGATTATGCTCTGAAAGTGATACTATTATCTATCCCAATAATAGCCCAGTTCTGTCTATCTGGAACGCTTCCGGAGCGACCGCTTCATAAATGTATCAGCCTATGGCATCCATTTTGTTTTATGAGTTAGGCTTCACAAGTTAAAAGTAAAGTTCAAAAAGATTATTTGCTATCTAAACCCAAATAATTTATTAGAAACAATGTAATATAGACTCAAAGCAACTTTATTTCGATTTTTAGATGGCTGTAATAAACAGTTATGACAATTTCAAAACAGCTCGTGAACATTTAAAACCGTTCTCGGCATAAAATATCCTTTCATTGTAATGCATTTTCGTTGTAAAATTCATATTCATTAGAAAATTATCTTTTTTCTGCCACCTTTCGAGTTATTAATTTAAATGAAACACTATGATAAGTTCATTTTATATACTCAGAATTTGAAAATGTAAACACGAGTGATTCATTCATCGTCGTTAATTTAAGAAAAATTGAATCAGAATCTTTTTCACAGTAAAACAGTTTTTCATTATATTGTTTTTAATATATATATATTTATATTTTAACCAGATATTACAATAATGTCAAATTTAGTATTTTCAGAAAGTTGCAAACTCGACGCATGCATAGTGATATGTTCAAAACCGTCTGCTTTCAAAGCAAATACCTAACATACCCGCAACATTTTCTTAAATTTTTAAAAGAGTTTATTTGAATATTTCTGAATTGCTGATACACGTCGTGACTTTCATGTGCTCACATGTGGCTTTACGTAAAGCATTCTATTATGATGATTCTGTTTATTTTATTTTTAATATTACTTTTAATAGTACTTTATAATGATTTGTGTTTGATTTCTTATTTTTAATATTACTTTTTTTAATATATATATATATATATATATATATATATATACTAGCTGAAAACCTGCACTTCGCTACGGACTACATTCAAATTAAATACAACAGTCAATCTATGCAATTAATGCCAAATAAGTACATATGTATATATCTTATTAATAATATAATAATAAATACAACGATCAATGTATGCAATTCATGTAAAAAAACGAAAATATATATTTATAAAAAAAATCATAACGGATATATATTTATAGACAAAATAATGTAGAAAAAAATATTCAAATTAAATCTAATAGAACATATAAAAGAATATAGTACAGTTTGAGGAACATATCTTTTACTACATTTTAATATTTTTTTCGATAATGTCCAATCGTCTGCCGCATTAGCAAAAAAAAAAAAAATTTCATTGTCTATTATGTTGTTATGCACTTGACGATAAATTAATTTAAAGTACCAGAAAGATAAATCACACAATCAGCATTTAATAAATTAAATTCTAAAAATTAATCTTTAAAAATTCACCAAAAATTAGAAAATGGAGGTAAAGATTCAAAAAAGATTTCATTTTAAAGGAATTTTTATGATATTTCTTGTGATATAAAGTTTATAACCCTTGGATTATTATTTTAAATGCAAACTTTAAAGAATGTTACAAAAACAGCTTAAAAATTTAACTTATGTAAAATTTAAGCCCTTTGGGTCCAGCGGTTTGTTCTGTGCGTTATATTTCAGTCAATCAGTCAGTTACGGAACTGTTTTATATATGTAGATTATACTTTCCTCTCGAATAAAATACGTATATAAAAATATTTTTCAACTTGCAGCATCTATAAATGAAAAATACCGAACACCCCAATAGTTTATATTTGGCGCATGTTCATTTATGAATTAAAATCATGAAACAAAATTTAATTTTTTGTATTAATTATTTAGCATTACTGGAAAATTTACTTAGAGCGCAATGTAATACATTTAAAAAGAATGTTCACGAAAGTCCCATTGCTAAAAAGCATCGTATGGGCAATGAACGGAAATATAGATGCCTTTCAAGACAAAGTCAGGAATCGCTAAACCGAATACATGCAGCAGACTGTTAACAGACAGAATTTAATATTTCATAATTATTAAATATAATAGAATTAAGTAAAGTGATGCTATTATGTAGAGTTCATATTTTATTTAAATTTAAAAAAATTGCATCTTAAATGGTTCATAATGGGGCTGATATTGCATAATTTAAATAAAAAGAAAGTAGAGATGCTATTAAGTATATAAATAATATTGACTTTGCAGATGTAAATTGATAAAAATTAAAACGTCATTTTTGACTGGCTAACCACTAGTACATGTTAGAGTATTACAAATAGTACTAAGGAATAACTAACCTGGTAGTTTTATCTATAACAAAATAAGTAGTTTTAGTTTCATAAAAGATTATTGTTTACATTCTTCTAAATTTCAAAATAACTTTTTATCATAAATTGAAAGAGACAATTAGTTTCAATTTTTGAAAATTTTATTTAGTACTTCATTTACTATGTTTGAAAATAAATTATTATTAAATTATTCTAAGCTTGTAAGTAAACCAGTCAATATATCTATACTTGTATATTAATTTGCTAGTAAGGTGCTAAGAAAATATTTGTTTAGCCGGTTATATGATAAAAAAAATCCATCAATGAAGTTCTGGAATTTTTTATAAAAATATTTTTTTGGGGGTGGGGGGGGTGGGAAGAAAATGAATGGTAACCCTGGGAAGCTAATCAAATGTATCTACTTAAAACAATCAGAAATATTCTACAAAAATTAAGCTAATCAAATGCATCTACTTAAAACAATCACATAAATACTATATAAAACTAAATGTTGATTCAGTAACTACAATTCATATTCTTCATTTTAAAAAATTTCACTGCGATAGAATAAGTGAAAATGTTTTTTTTTTTTTTTTTTTTTTTTTTTTTTTTCAAAATTTGGCATCAATAAGAAATGAAATAAAAACTAACTTTACAAAAAGTTTTTTATTACAAAGGGCCACAATCCAAATAAAAAAGAAAATCCATACATTAATTACAATAAATTACAATAAACATGTTTGAACAATAAAATGAGTTCATTTATATACATGTGTATGATTTTCATTCAGATTATTCTCTTCCAGAATGTAGGTCTAATTACAAATTCTGGCATTGCCTTGAAAGCCCTCAAATCAATAAATTAAGGTATGGCACGATTAAAAAAAAAAAAAGTTTATCAGAAGATTTAAGATTTTAATAGAAAAGAAGAGAAAATTAATTTAAGACAGTGAAGAAATACACATGACAAAATATACAATAAAACAATGATATCCCTCCCCACTTTTAAATACATAAAATGCACTATACATGGAGACAGTGACAGCAATTTTCTCAGTGTTAATATCATTCAGGAAGTAGCTCAACTCACTACATCATATGAACTTGGCAAAACATATTTGTAGAAATATAAAAAGAATTTTTAACTCTAAGCCGATGCAGACAGATTGAAAGAATTGGCAAATTCTACCATAAATTCTTTTATGTTGAATTTTCTCATGCATTTTTTTGAAATATTTAAGTCTCTTCTTCAACTTGTACAGTGAATGCATCGATATGATTCTTCAGGATGTCGAATGTCCCATGTTGCATTTTCCCCCATTAAAAAATGTACCAACATTTCACTAACTAATCATAATATAAAATTTTGTTTACAGTAGAAGAGAAACTTTAATGTATAATATTAATTTTGTAAATTTTCTTATGATGGTGTCAAACAATATTTCTATTAAGCAGAGAAAAGTCCAGGATAAGACATTTAACAATATTGCCTATCAACAAAATATCAAAAGATTCACATCATTCCAAAACCACTGCATCAGTAATACCCTAAATAACCTGATTTCACAATACTATTTAATTAGAACAAAATGAAAATACTGTTTGTTTGTACAAGGAGATGACTGAAGGGTACAATTCAAGATTAATACTGAAGTCATCTTTATTTTTGTAACATCAACCCAAAAAATTTGAAGAACCAATAAAGTTTAAGCACTTTAATTATGGAATTAAATTTAATTATATGCCATTAAGGCTTTAAGTTACACCATTAAGTTTACTCCGAGAATTGCAGAACATTTGAACATTAAAATTATTGAACAGAAATAAAATTAACCTATTTTAGTCAATATTAGGTAATTCTTACAACCTTTTGATAAAATAAATAAATAAAAATATATCATTAAAAATTTGGTAACTTTCAAGATTTTTGATAATAAATAAATAAAAGTAATGCAAAATGTAGATATACAAATAAGAAGATTAAGCATAGACAGAGAAATAAAAAACTAAGTTAATAATACAAAAACACAATAAATTGTCTTTTTCATTAAAATTTCTTCACAACATAAAGAATAATACTGCCAGTAAAAATCAACTGAAATATTACTCTTTAGCTTTAGCAGGCTATTTTCAAGTTGATAATGCTTAAAATAATAAAAATAACCTTTTTATTATTAGAAGAGGATAAATTAAACAGGAGAAAACTACTGAGCACAGATAAAGAATAATGTTTTAAAGTAAATTCAAAATCGTTACGGATATTGACAACCTGGGAAAAGGGAGATTAGAAAGAAAAATGAGTAATTCAAAGATTTCAATGAATACAAAATCTCCAAAAACAAAATATTTAATTTCATAAAAATCTGCCATTGCTACATACTAACACCAAATAGTAATGACTTATGTACATAATACAAGAACATGCCACTTTTGTCACATAGAGTGGTGCATCATCTCAAACACAGATCTCCTTTCACCTTCAGCTAGTATCAGTCCTCCAATTTTTTATTTTTATTTTTAATTAGTCTGTTTTAAAATTTACCTTGGTTTAATATTGTTATAAAACTAAACAATTGAAAAAGCAATACCTTTTTCGTCATACATATTCACATTTTAGAATACATTGGTATATTATTTAAAATTGGATACATGCACTTGTTACTAGGTGCAACACTTGAGAACTATAACTACAATTAAATAGAACACATCTCTAATTTCAGCACATCTACTCATAACTGAGAAAAATGTAGCAAAATCAAAATTTAAGGATATGAAATGAACAAACTTAAGAAAAAAAAAAATCTGAATGATAATATCACTGATGAAATAGTATGAGGTGGACATTAAGATAATTTTTTCAGAAGAGCAATTTTTACACAGTAAAAATCTTACAAGAAAAGAGATGAATATGATTAATATACATTATTAATTTATTGCTGAAGGATTCATGATGTTGATGATGGCTACCTGCAAATATTTACATAAAACTATTTAGTGAAAAAATATGCAAATACAACTACAAATGATTTACTAGACAGAAAAGTAAAAAAAAAATTTCAGGTAGTCTCTTCTAACGAAACTACTGTGGGTTATTAACATAGGATTACTTATCGTTGCTTACCTTTTTTGTATGTGTATATGTATGTATGTGTTATGTATATATGTAGGTATGTATATATATATAAACATATATGTATGTCAAAATTTTAATGCATTTTAGTATTTTTCTGTTTAACTGTTTACTGCTCGTCAAAGTGATACAGACTGGGTTTGGCACACTTGCCAAAATTATAACTCGCGAGGACGGATGGTTTTAGCATCTGAAATTTTGCTTTCTGAAGGATCGTTATGGAGGAACGTAATCCTAAGTTAAAATTATATGAACACACATACTTACACACGGATAACACAAAAGATCACATGTAGTTAAATAAAAATACACATTTCATTCGATCATTTTTTTAAAAAAAATGTTATCCTACAAATTAAATCTATGGTACACGAAGTGACTAGGTCAATTTTTTCAATAATGGCTTCTTTTGCTTATGTCTCTTTAAAAAAAAAAAAAATCGATGCAAGAAGTACCCAAGTATGTCCGATGGTTTAGAAGTACAGTGGAATCTCGATCTATCATTTTTCAAGGGACCAATTGAACTAAATGATAAATGCGGGACATAACAAAGCAATATGACCTTCGGGACTGGGTGAAATAAGCGACACATACAAGAAAATGATGATTCGAAGAACGATCGATCGAGAATCCACTGTATTTTCTAAACCATCAGACAGACACGGGTACTTCTTGCATTAAAAAAAATTTTTTTTTTAAGAAACAAAAACAAAAGAAGCCATTTTTGAAAAATCTAGCTAGTCACTTCTTGTACCAAGCCACAGAAATTGTTGTCTTCCAAAAATATCTGTTATTTTTTCCCAATTTACCTATATTTGCTAAACTTTTGTATATAATTTTTAACATAATTCAAATTGGGAATACCATATTTTTCGAACCATAAGATGCACCTTTTTACATACAAAAATCAACTTAAAAATCGAGGTGCATCCTATGGTCCAAAGGTTAAAATAAAATGAATATTTTATTATATAATTTTATACATATTATTTATAATATTTTTTTATCTTTATTAAGTAAGAAATTGAAAATATCTTTATATACCTAACAAAATACAAAATATTCTTTTCTAAAAATCATCTCATAAATTTGAAGTGCATCTTATCATCCGAAAAATAAGGTAATTATGGTCTAAGAGAAAGATTACATAAAATAATACAGTTTAAGTTATTTATGACTTTTATCATCAAAAATTAATATCTATAAAATTCTATACACGCAAATGGATACAGTGCCTTTTCCATCTAACTAAAGTTCTCATCCTTTACGGATGAAACTTTAGTTGTCATCCCTAAGTATCATTTAATGATAATAAATTTGAAATTCAGATAATTTGACAATGACGATCCTTTTTTTTCCAAGGTTATTTTGAAAAATAATTTTTAAAAAAGGAATCAACTAAATATCTAAATATTATAACATTTTGCTACAGTGAAAGTTTAGCTGACTAAGCATTCATGAAATAGAAATTAAAATTAAAAAGATCTCATGTTAAGTAAAGTCGTCTGGGTAAACAAGTTAAAGTAATGATGGAAGCAAGTTATGTGTGCCATTATTCTTTTTTACCTACAACATAAAACACACTGTATTACAAAAGAAACAAAGCTTCTATTGAACCCCTAAAAATATTAATAAAATAATAAATTTTTGAAAGATTCTGACATCAACCCCATATACTTAAAGTGAGACAAATGTTGCGATCACATTTTAAGTCCAATCAAAATTATTATGACTTATTAGTTATTAACTTACCGTCTTTGATAAAAAAGAATATATTCACTGACACTATCATCAGTATTGGGGACCTCTTTTTTAACATTTTCATCATTTTGATTATACCACTCATTTGTTACAGCATGCTTTGAATATGATGTGTAATGTCCAGCACTGACACCTGAAACACACACAAAAAAATTTATAAGAATTTATAAGAAATTAAAAAAGAAAAACGGAAATCATAGTGCTGGGTTCATATTTATTTTAAGTGATTAATGAGCAGTTCCTGAAGAGATTTTTTATAAATTTTTAAGAACATTTTATTTTCCTAAGTACAATATAGCATTGATAATCTGGATATCAATAATCCAGATTGCCTAGCCAGAGGAGGAGGGGGTGATTTGGCTCAAGGTCGTTAACCTTGCCCTCCCTCCTGAGACCTTAAGCAGTGGTATGTGACAGTAGTGTAAGAGAATTAAATCTAGATACTGTAATGAAAATTTACATAGTTGTTTAATTCTTTCATTTATAATACAGAATTGCAGGCATATTTTGTACATTTTTACTAGTGTTTTCTTTTCTTTTTTAGTTTTTCAATAAAACAGTAATTGTAAACTATACTGACATTTTTATATTGAATTTACTGGATTGTATATACAGGTTCCCTATGAGATTTAAAACTCCAGATTAGCCAGTAATCTTGAATGTGATCAAACCTCATTAATTCTGTATTATTGACAGTTTCCTGCATTTTTAAAGGATTTAACTTGTATTTTACTTTACTTCACAATTGAAACAATAACTTTCATTCACTCAAATTCTGTTGTAGTCAATAATTCATAAATTCAAAGAAATCAAACTTAAAAAATAGAACATATATATTTTTAAACACAAAATTCTAAGAAAATAGACAAAATATCTAATGATAATGGATGATATAAGCATAAAATCTTACAGAATTGTTTAGTAAGAAATGATACAATGGGAGATGTGATATCTTAGCAGTTTATATCTGAAAAAGGTAGTAAAACTCTAGATTAAAATAATTCTACCTCAGGTTAACAAACTAGTGACAAAAGATAGCTGGTTTTTTGTCAATTAAATCAGATATACATTAAAAGGATGAAATCATTCACATTCGTTACAAATGCTCCCAGAATAGAAAAGAATTGTCAAAATAATTAAAATTTTTCTTCAGTTAAATAATTTTATTCAGAAATCAACTTTATAATTTTCTTTTCCTTGTCCATGCATATGGCACATTATTAAATATTCCACTTAATTTTAAGATTTTATCAAAAGAAAATTCTTTATTTTTCCACATTGATTCTTTATAAAATTTTCAAAATTTACTTCAATTATGAAATCATATAAAGATTTAGAGAATGTGACAAAAGAAAATTTTATAACAGCGCTTTACAAAATTATAAAGGGATACACCTTTTACTTCTCATAAAGAAAGGAAACAAAATTTAAATTTTTTGGAATTTTACTTTTTATAAAATACAACCAATTCAAATTATGAAAAAGTTAAAAATGATTGACTAATCATACACAAAATCATAGCAATTACTTTTTACAGTTACTTGCCAAAATCATTAATTTAAAAAAAAAAATTTTTTTTAAACATGCTAACCTTTTATGTAATCATGTGTGCCCAGATATATTATGGCAATTTTATTTCACTTGTTTTGTCTGATTGAAAAAAGACATGAAATAAAATTACAAAACATTTATTGAATTTAAAAAAAAATTGTTACTTTATAAACAAGAAACAGATTACTTCTCATAAATTTATTGACAAATGTGAGTTTGTTGTAGTGGTAAGAATTTGAACATATGGTATCACTTCACATAAAAGAAAAACTTTAAATCAAGTACAAAAGTACCTCGACTTACGAGTTTAATTCGTTCCATGATGGAGCTCGTAACTCGAAATACTTGTATCTCGAATCAATTTTCCCCATTGAAATGAATGGAAATGCCATTAATTCGTTCCGGGCTCCCCCCAAACACAGCAATTTTTGGTTACATGTTTTTAAAGAAGTAAAATGTTCTTATAAATGACGAACGTTGTATAAAAATGCAATACAATAGAATGTATGGCAATAAACTTGTTTTATTAAGTGTAATGTACAACATTTAACTTGGAGATCAGACTTGAAGATGCTGATGAAAGAGGAGGAGAAGAGATGAACTGAAAAATTAAATCTTATTCGTTCATCTTTGATCTTTTCGCCACATTTTCCTCGCTTTCGCTTTCATTATGAGCTAACCTCTTAAGGTGAGACATGGAAGCTGAGTGATTGTTGCATCGTTCACTGTGGCTGTAATGTCCAAATTCCTCTTTCTGAGAATCCGAAGATCGTTGTCTCAGAATCCGTAGGAGGAGGAGAGCTTGCGATCCTAGGACCAAGGTCATCCCATCCCATAGAACCCATGGCGAGTACCTTTGTGGGGGAGGGAATTGAAGCTATCTCTCTGCGAGAGAGGGAGGACACTGTTTGGTTTCGGAGAGCGACTCAAGTGTGGGCAGAGCGAGCTACCCTGTGTGATAATTGTTGAGTGTTAATCTCTAGGTTTTAGATTGCATAGTAGTCTTAGAAAAATATGTATACAATTGTATAATAATTGTACATAAAGGTTGTAAAGATTATATGCTTCTCATGTTCTCATTTGATGACTACATGGCGTTCGCTGCGCAAACTAGCTGTGGGGTATCTGAAGCTTGCTCATAACCCGAATTTTAGCTCATAACTCGAAGTAAAAAAATCTGCCGAGAGAATGCCCGTATCTCGAAAAACTCATAAGTCGAGGTACCACTGTATTTCAAGTTTCACTAAATATCTGAAATTCAAGAGGCCAAGCAATGTGCAAACCCCACCATACTCCTATTCTTGGATATCCTTGGAAGAATCGAGTTTGAAGATATCAATCATGTATAGTAGTGTACCAGTGCCTTGGGATTGGAGTAATTGCTAAATGAGTGGAGGCTTGTGAAAATATAAGATTTTTAACGAAGCAGCCAAAAGAATGACTTTCAAGCGAAGGAAGAATTTTGTTGTTTGAGCTATTGTATGAACCTAATGATTGTGATACAATTTATGCTTGAAAGGAAAATGGTTGTTTAATTTTAAATTAAAAAATAAAAACAGGAGGACAAATTTTATGAATGTTAAATGTATAATGTGTTTGAGTTTTAAAACATATTAAACAGTGTTTAATACAGTGTAATTTTCAACTGTATTAAACAGTGAAAACATTTGAATTCACAAAAGAAAATAAATAATACTTTTATATATTGCACACAAGTAGATTGAAAGAAAGGATAACAGTTTTAATTAAAACAAACAAGATTTAATCTTACCTCCAAAATGACATACACATGCTTGTAAGTCATAAATAAGCTCTCCAGTAAATGGACCAGAAGCGAATGAAGATAGATCTAATCCTTCCAAAGGATATGAAACTTTTTCTTCTACTTTAATGCTCACAAAATCATGAAATACAAAACTGGAAGGGGGAAAAAAAAATAACTTTAAACTTTAACAAGACCTTTATAATGATATAAAAATTATTAGGTTTAGATATTTATCTCAGATATAATAACATTTAGGAGTATCAATCCCGAGTTAGTTCAACTTTAAAAGCTCTTATATTATGAGTGCTTCATTTAAAAAAAAATTAAGAAATCAGAGGGAAAACTAGACAGAATTTACTTCAAACAAGATTGTGATTTTACTTATTCTAGGATGCAGAGAGTGAAAAAGACTTTCAAGCATAGACTAAGTACTATACTAAAAAAGTGTCCAATATTTAATAAAATTAGGCACTTCAATTTGTGATTGAAATGAAATTTAAAAAAAATACATACTTGTTAACCACTTTCAATGCTTATTCTTTATTGTATTTCATATGCAGTTGTATGTAAACCATTTAAAATTCAAAATAATAATACACTGGATTTGTGTGTATCAACAACCTGGGTTTCTTATGCACTTCCCTTAATTTGGGCTCCACAGCAGGCATAGAAGTAGCATAGGAGAAGCAAAATCTTCTAAAGCAAAATATCCCTAAATCTTTTATGGTGATTACCAAATTGAAGTCAAACCAGCTGACAAGAGAAAGAACCACGCATCTCTGAAAACTTGTGGGGAAATTTTTTTTTTGATAGATAAAAAAATGCATGCAATACAAGAGGTGTCACTAATGCAATCAAGTCTTTTCATAATTCTCTACAGCAAACATCAATCTTAATTCTGCACAACAAATTCTGCACAGTACTATTTTTTTTTCTGTTGTAAGCTGGATTAAGTATTTTTAAACAGTAAATTTGAAGCATTGTAAAACTCTCTTGAAACAAGCACAAAGTCAAATGGTCAATTTAGAGCATTGATTCTCAACCTTTTTAAAACTGCCGCCCCCCCTAAGGGACTGAAAATTTTTCAGCGTCCCCCCTCCCTTTTGGGAAAATCCTGTAATTTAGAGTATGAGGAGGGGGGGGGGGGGGGGGTTACAGAATTATAAAAGGCAAAAATTTTGAGTAATTTTTTTCAGTATATTTACAAACCAAACTTGTTTGATTTAACTTGATATTTTGCCCTAGAAGGCAATTGCATTCCTTTTATTAAAATTAAAATGAGTAATGCATAAAATTTTTTAAAAAAAGCTCAAATGCTATTTTATGTTTAAAAAATTATTTATTCTTATTTAGATAATTAAAAACAGCAAAAAAATTACACTAAAAGAGTAATAGCAATGAAGAAATCAAGTATGTCAGTGAGATGGTTGTGCTTGATGGTTCAGAGCCAGTTTCTGAACGTTCACTTCAATATTTTTAGAGAGATGAAGACACAGGTCCCCTCTTTCCATGATTTGGAGTCGACTTTTTTTTTTTTTTTTTTTGAAATTAGATCAGTCACAGCATTGAATCCTCGCTCGACAAGGTAGGAGGAAGGGAAGACAATTAAAAAAAATTTGACGATAGTCTACAGTTCTGGGTAGTGGCGACTGATGTTACTTTGAAGCCAAAATTCTGTGAGACAATCACCATCCTGGAAGCAAGCTTTCAAAGTTTCATTAGTTGAAAGTTCGACCAATTCCTCTTGAATCTGAACCTCTGCTGTCTCAATATTCATAAAAGGGTTCATGACCCATTGAGGGACTTCCAGAGACAAAATATCCTCAAAACACTCAGAAAAGTCCTTGTGCAAAGACTCAAGGTGTTGACAGTAAACTTGTGTTTCATCGAAGGGGATTTCACTGCTCTTATGCAGATCCGATAAGATTTGAAACTGGCTGAACTCGTTGCGACCAAAATTCTGCTTCCACAAAGTAAGTTTTTTTAGGAAGGCAGAAATAACAGATTTTGTTGTGATCAAATTGAGCTCTTCGCCTTGAAGCTGAAAATTAATTCCATTGAATTTTGCGAATAAATTGGTCATGTAAGCAACTTAAATTGTAGCAATCTATCTCTCAGAGCTACATTTTTCTCGTCGAGGAACTGAAGTACAGAGTCGAAAAGATTCCAGAACCTATTGAGGCAGGCGCTTTTGGAGAGCCATCGAACCTCGGTGTGTAGAAGTAAACGATTGAATTCTTCATCGTTGTCCTTACACAGCTGCCCGAATAATCGATCGTTGAGAGCATTACTGCGAAATTTGTTCCCAGCAGAGATGATATATTGTAATGACTGATGCAAACGGTCGCTGAGTTTTTTTTGCAACTAAATGCTGTCTATGAATCAGGCAGTGAACAGCTAAAATACCTGGTACATCTTACCACAAAAGGGCAAATAAACCCACGATGACGACCCACTATTGCAGGAGCTCCATCGGTAGCAACAGACATAATGTTCACAGGAGGAATATTTTTCTCTTTAAAATAATCTTTGACAGTATTAAAAATAAATTCACCTTTTGTATCTGAAATCAAGCTTCTTGCAAAAAGTATCCCTTGAATAATTTTTCCTTCCTTCACAAACCAGACGTGCACTAACAGTAAAGCCTCATTAGTACTTGGCAAGGTTGATTCATCAACCTGAAGAGAAAATTCGGTGGGTATCAAAAGTTTGCATAAGGAAGCTTCAACATCTTCAGCCATCTCATCAATTTGTCGTTGCACTGTATCATTGCTTAATGTGACATTTTTTATAACATTGGATGCGGATGGATGTTGCAAAACAGTTTCTAAAACTTCCTTGACAGCCGGCAGTATCAACTCTTCGCCGATGGTATGAGCTTTCCCTGATTTAGCAATTAATTTTGATATATTATAAGAGGCTATCAAAACATCGAATTTATTTGATGAGGTTGCTAGTAAACCTGAGATAGATGGTGCCTTCAGAAACTTGTCCCTGATGTTTGTGAAAAACGACAAATCTTTATTTTGTTTGTCAGGATGAATTTTTTGCAGATGCTTCTGCAAACGAGACGGTTTCATTGCCTTATTAGATAACACTTTGTTACAAAATAAACACATGGGTAGTTGCGATTTCGACAGCGAAGGAACAAATCCGAACAAGTACGTGGAACTGTATTGACAACACTTCTTTTTATTAAGCGACATTGTTCGCGGCAACAAAATATGATGAGGGAAAGATTAACTATTTCTCAAAATTAATAATTCATGTTCACGATAAAGAACTAATAAGCGAACTTACCTAGCCGACTGGACAAATAAACAACGAAAGTAAATCGAAACTGAGGGAAAAAACAGACATAAAGCGAACGAAAAGCAACATGGGTCAAATGCAACATTCATAGAATTCTCAACGCATGCGCTGCGATGCATACGCTAAGCTGGTTGGGATCGGAGAAGAATCCTAGTGTAGAGTTCTTCAAGGTCACCCTACCTAGAATTCAAATTCATCTCACTATTAGAACTGCGTGAGGGGGAGCCGTCACATAAGTTTGTTTTATTGCTGGTACAAATGGTATAAACTGGATAATCGATTTAATAAATTTTTTTGGGAGTTTTAAAATTAAGTTTGAAGGCCAAAACATGCTCATTGACCTCCTACCGCCAAAAACATAACCATCGTCCCCCTACAGCCCAAAATCAGTTCACTACCCCTCAGCATCCTCCTACTGCCCCCAGGGGAGTGGTACCACCTCTGTTGAGAACCAATGATTTAGATGATTGTTTAATAATTTCGAAGGCATAACTGATTATTTATAGCAAACAGACAATACAGAATGTCACCACATAGAATGATCTGAAGACCTGACAAAACAAGAGAGGAATGGTGTTACTATGGACATATAGGCTTTAAAGATCTGGATTGGCAAGAATTTTTTCCCACATCTGGCTAGTACCCCTGAGGATACAATAGTTTTTTTGCTGTAAATATGGGTATACAGTGAAACTTCTTTAGTTAAATGCTTTAAATTTTGAACTATTTCATGCCAACATATAATAAATTAGTATATATTTAGACATTTTTATGCAGGTATGCCAAGCTGACAACCTGGTGAGGTTTATCCATAAAAATAAATTTATGGTTTGTGCATTCCTTATTTTTCAACACCAATATTTCCGAAGAGGCAATATTTCTGTTTTTTGCAAAAGGGGGAAGAGACGAAAAGTAACTAACATTTTTTTCTGTTTTATTTTAAAGATTACTGCCTGTTTTCTAAATTGCTGGCTTTCAGTCTTAGTAGGTATACAACACATTTTCTCCCCCTCTTTACTGTTGGAATATAATTTTGTAAATGTGTGTGCATATTTCACGTAAAATTAGAAAAGTCATAAAATTTCAGAAGCCTGAGGACATAAATACAAAGATAGCACTCAATAGTATGTCCAAAAACGTCAAAATGACGGCAGCCGTCTTTCTAGTGTTAAAAATAAAATTCCTGATTTAGAGCAGCTTAGTACAGAAATCAGGATTTGGTACACATGAGAAATCCATTGAAATTTTTATTACCAGCTTGCTGCCAAATATACTCAAGATGCTAATTTTTACCCAAGTGACCAATCTTACTAGGGTGGGTTCCATGCTACTTTATCAATTATATGTGGATTTATGTATGGATATTGGAGAATTTCTATAACATACTAGTCAAAAATATTATTGCATAATTTTACCTTTAATTTTTCTATAAGAGTGAGACAAAATATTTTTAAAAAAAATCAATGAGATAGATGATTAGTAACTCAAACTAAAATTAAATGAAAAGTACATTAATAAATTAGCAAATATAAAACTTACCGTTTTAAACAAATTATCAGGACCTCTGGAAATTTCCAAACTGATAATGATTTTGTTGCTTGTTGGTTTCGACGGCAGACAGGACAAAACCAGGGGCTATCCTCATCTAAACTTTCTCTATAAAAATTAAAAAAAGGTAGAATTATTTTCAGGTATGTTCTTTAGCCGTGTTTTTTTAAACCAATCATAAAAAATACCAATTTTTCAACTTTCGAAACTTGGATTATTTTTAAGTTCAATTCAGTTGCATTTAAAGTTTATTTTAGACAGGAGAGAATGACCGGAGAGATCCTGAAATTTGTTTCTTCAATAGTGTACAAATCGAATGTAGAGAAAGTTCGTCATGTCTATTGAATGAGAAAAGAGAAATTTGGGTTTCACGTAGCAATTATCAGTCAAAAATTGAAAATAAAAGATTTGTAAAAAATACATCTACGACAGCTTAATTTAATGCTCAGGTAAGTTAAATATGCAACTTCTGCTCAAAATCTCATGGTTCTTTAAAATGTAAATGTTTGCATAATGATAAATTAACAAAATTGAAATCTGATTAGTGTTTTTCTTGTTTCAGGAAATTTCACCGAAGTCAAAATTGCTTTAATAACAAACAATGCAACAAATGTAAAGGTAAGGGCCATCATCAATTGATCTGCTTGAAAAATAATAGTCAACACTGGGTAGGGCCCATAAAAAATAAAGGGGAAAATTTGCCAGAAAATGAAAGAGATTTTCAAAATTTGGTGTATTTGAATATAATCAAATACACCAAATGCGAATGTGACAAATTCTTCTAGTTTAGGAGTGATTACTTCCGTTTTGCAGTGTATTTCCTGTCCCAAGACCATATTGCAAACATGTACTGTTTTGGCTTCTTCTGATAGTAATGCCAAACAAACATGAATTCTGTTGGATAATGGGAGTCAAAGAAGTTTGATTAAAAAAAATTAGCAGATGCTCTATAATTATAACCCATTTGAAGTAAAAGGCTTATACTTTAGGTCTTAAAAAAAAAAAGTGCCTCAGTAGTTGTAACTGAGTTGAGAAAAAGATATGATACACATGACAAACATCTCAGACAGATAAGCAGACAATTACATTTCTGTGAGAGCCAATAACCAGAGAGAAGGACCAAAATAACCGAAAAGAATCTTAAGGGTCCTGATGATTTTAAAACAGTGGATTTTTGTTGCAAAATGTGAATAAAAACAAGGTAAGTCGTGCCAAACAATCCTGCACCATAATTGATAACTTAACCATAATTATAGACTGCTTAAAGAATTACATTAAATATTCAAATTTAAAAAAATTAAGAACTCATAGTGATTAATAAGGATTTCATGGCCCCTTTCAAAGGACTACAAAAAATAAGTGCAATTGCTACCTCTAAAATTTTTCATACAGCATATGAGAATTAATAATTGATCATAAAACAAACTGGACAACCCAACAATTAGTTTACTTAAAGCTCATCAGATCACAGACAATATAAGTATCTTTCTCCTCTGACTTTTGATTAGTTACAACTAAATAGTTATAAGGACATATTAAACATTTCAACATAAATAATCTATTTTAACAAAATTATCAATTTATTCATTATACAGAAATATGATATTTAACAACATAAAAGATACAAACAGGAGGTAAAGTGGCAAAAAAAGTTCAAAACTTTTATTGCTGTTTTACATTTTAAATGTGTGAGAAATAAAGAACTAAATTTTACTAGTATGGAATAAACATACACCACAACATTTGAAAAATATTTACCTCTCACTAAAATATTCTAAGCAATCATAAATATCCAGTTCAGCCTTGTGACGAGTCTGCTGCATAGATTTGTGTTCAGTAACAGCTGAAGCTGCAGACAAACATTCTGCTGAGAGGTCTGTGTACCTAACAGCAATATTATCACCAGAGTGTAATTTTATATCACCAGAACGAGCTATTTCACAACCAGAACAGTGTTCACTGTACATACAGCGAGAACATTGTTTTCCCTGAAATAGATTAATAACAAACATTCAGAAAAAGAAATATAGACCAACAAAATTTAAAAGAAATACATAAAAACATGTTAATAATAATGATAAAACACTTTGACCTAACAGGTACTGCTTTTACAAGATATAAACAACTATGCTTTCTAACTAGAAATCATAACAAAAAATACAATTAAAGGACATTTAGGTAAAATAATATTAATTATGAAAGGAAAACACTGTTTGACAAAATTAATGAACATATAATTTAGATCAATGATGATACTTATTATTTTCCTCATAATTAAGATATGTTAAAATTTACCTCACAATTTAGAGTAACTACAAGTAAGGAACTACATTAAGGGCATTGTCAGAAACATCTAGCATATCTACAAGGTGCGGCTATTAATTTCCAGGACTGATCCAATAATTCCAGAAAATATTACATGAAATACATACCCATTTAATATGTTTCGAAGCAACTCCCACCTGCCGTAATGCACTTCTGTGCTCGGCTGTATAACTTTCAGAAACAACTTTTAAGGTCTTCTTACGGAATGCTCTTCAATGTGGATGTCACCGTTTTCTTGATGGCTTCGACATCCTCAAATCTTGTTCCCTTCAGCAAATGGCCCAGCATGAGGTCTTGGAGATGCAACATCCTCCATACTCTCCGAACTTAGCACCGGCAGACGTTTTTCTTATTTCCAAAACTGGAAGATTTGCTGAATGGAACAAGATTTGAGGATGTCGAAGCCATCAAGAAAACGTGACGTCCACATCAAAGAGCATTCCGAAAGAGGACTTATACAGCGGAGCACAGAAGTGCATTACAGCAGGTGTATGTTACTTCGAAACATATTAAATGAGTATATATTTCATGTAATATTTTCTGGAGTTATTAGATCAGTCCTGGAAATTAATGGCCGCACCTTGTATTACATCTACTTAATGTCACATGTACTTTGAACCGAGCAGTGAATTCATTATAATTATAAAAATACTTAAATTTTTATTTTTTTTTTCACTGGCACATGAGCTATCACACAGTAATATGGGAAAATTAAACACATTCAATGTATTACCTCGCCATTGACTAGTAAGAGTGAGTATGTTGACAGAAATGGAATAGCATTATCAACATGCTCATAAAGCTTTGCAGCTGGTAATGCAGAGGGCAGCTTCAATAACCCAGGATGACCAATAAGCACCTTTTCTTTCAAAACTCCATCTTCAAATGAATCATGACGCATAAGGATGGGAACAGGAATAGTGCTGAAGAACAAAATTTAAAAAATCAGTACCAGATAAAAATTAAAGAATTAGTTTATGAATATATATTTGATAATAAAAAATTCAGCAGGTATCGGTAGCAAAAGATTAAGATGCAATTGCTCCAATACAAAAATAATACAATAGAAATCAGAAAATTCAGCATAAATAGAATGCACTTTAAACCAAAATCCAGATTAGTCAAAGATGAACTATAGTTTTAATGAAGAAAAAAAGCACTCCTAACAAAATACCTTCAATTAAAATTTTGAAAACCTTTACGTAACTTTACAAAATAAGAAATAAAAATGTAATATTTTTTTTCTTTTTTAGTTGAAATGAATAAATTTCTCTTAGTGCAGTTTAGATGATACTCAGTAAGTAAAGTGTGCATTATGAAAAGAACTAAACTGGTATAATATTTTAATAATGCATTTTATGTAATTCAAATTCATTGTTAAATATTCGAATAGTTTGCAGTTTGAAAACTAAATATTAAAAGTCTATCTTTGCTTATGCAATTTTTTTTCAAGCATTGTCATTTGGAAAACTTGATAGCCATAATACATCAAATAGTAAATTACAAACTAAGCCGTTAATTAGAAAATTAGTTCATAATCATATTTTCAGTGTTAAAAGATAAATTAAAATTAGTAAGTAGATGTCAAAAATACTAAGATATACTCTTTACTAGCATGGTATCTGAAATCTAAAATAATACAAATTAATAAGTGTATAAAGTACTAAAATACCTAATAATATGAAACAATGAGAGTGATAAAGAATACAAATATTAAACAGACAAACTAATAACAAAAGTTTCAAAGTTTTTAAATTTCACTTTCTCCTTTGTTTTAAAATTGTTGCATTCTTGTTTGATTCACTAAGTATTCTGATATAAGGGTGGCCCCCAAATGAAAGTGAGACTTTTGGGGTTTTTTTCTGCAATGGTTTATAGTTGAAATATAGGTAACATAAAGGAAGTAATAGGAATACATGAGTTACATATCAGACAAACATAGTCCCCATGTCAGATCAAGTAAGTGTCCCAGCGCTTACTAGATTTTTGGATACCCTGTACGAAAAATGTTCGTGGTTGTCTGCAGAAACAGTCCTGAACAGCATCCTGAAACTGTGCATCATTAGCAAACCAGTGACCTTTATTCTGTGGGTCAAAGATGTGGTCGTCACAAGGCAACTGGTTGGGGGCTATAGGAAGGATGGTCAAGGACCTCCCAGAGGAAATGCTGCAACAAATCTTGTTCACGGCAGCAATCGATTCCATGGTGAAGGCCAAGTGTGCTTGAGGAGGCCTCGGTATATCCCGTGCTCACAAGTCCTTTATTAAATTCCCTAAACCATCTGCACACTGTACACTGCAACAGACACTAATGCCTATATACATCCCTCATACGACAAACTTCAGCTTTACTAAAACCTTCTGCCATTAAAAATTGAATAACCACTCATTGGGACTGTTTGGACGAATCCATGTTACAATCATATGTAGTCACCTTGCTTAAACATGTTCAACCAGCACACTTGACACTTTCTGACAATAGCAGCTTTGTTTTGTAATACACAACATTATCTACTAGTGCAAACACATAGCTCTGAGTATTTAATCACTGGTGCTAAAACAAAAGTCTCACTTTCATTTGGACCACCCTTATATATATTTTTCTAAGTAGTTCCTGTCCCATTTTAATCTTGTTTTTTGAATAAGTCATTACTTTAAAGATAACTAATGTGAACTTGTTAGAATGCATTACAGAATTGGTGAAGAATAATAAAATGCATTGAGGCTAATCCTTTTATTTTATTTTGTTTCAAAGCTATTTATTTTTTGCAAATCGTTATTTTTCAATGGTCCAAGAATAGTTAAAACAAATATTTTATTAAATGGAAACGAATTGTAGAAAAACAAAAGATATAGAATAAAACATGAATAAAATATATTTCCACAGTTAAAAGCATTAGGTTTATCTTGAACAGATGGCTTCATTGATTTTTAAACTTTTCTACTATATCCATATCATTTCATGAATTTCTTTTATTAGCTGTAAGTTTATTAAAAGCAAATGTCCACCTTAAGAAGTCTAAATTTTATCAACATTAAATTTAGGGTGGATTTCAGTTTAATTTTTCTTACTCTATCTCTCTCACACATTCACACCTACACAAATGCATGCACTTTTATAATATTTACTTACTTTATCTTAAATTGATATTCACCAATTTTACTTAGAGGCACAAAATCTTCTGTGGGTGAGACTGAAGCTGTGCAAACCTAAGAATTAATTAGTAGAAATTTATTTCACGAATTCTTAATATAAAGTACAATAACAATATTTTTTTTTCATGCAAAATATGTAAAATTGCACTATCACAAACAGCCTCCATTTATGTACTGGTGATAAGAGTACTAAAAGTGCTAAACATAACTATATCAAATTTATTAATTTGTTTTGTAATAATATTTATGACTGAAATACTCTTTCAATTTCTTGACACTAGATATCAATAATTTAATCTACCTAATTAAGTATCATTTTCTCAGTCAGAATTAACTCATATACAGTTATTGTTGTTGTAACTAATTTTCCATACAGTTTTTAATAGACTAGCAAAACTCAAGTGTTTGAAGAACAAAAATTGCTTAGGATTTGCTAAACATGTATAGGCTAACTACTAGTACTCCTTTCAAAACCAACTATAAAATTAATTCAATAATAACAAGCTAGAAAACAAGAAAAAAAATTTTAAATGCAGAGTTAAGAACAAAAAATTTTAAATTTTAGGAGGAGGAGGAGAAGGTACAACTGAGGTACTATGATTAAAATCTTATAAATTATTTGGCAACAAAATAAAATTTTTCTACCACTGTGATTCATAAAATCTGTCTGCAAGGTTGCTAACAGAGCCTACAGAAACACTAAATTTAACTTCCCAAATATCTTAATAAAATAAGTCAAATTATCTGATTACAATATTTCCTCACTTCTCATAAATCCACCACAATAAAGTATGATACATGCAATTTGATACAGCAAGAGCATACTTACAGGACAAATAAAGGAACCACTTCCATAATGTTTGCATGAAACCTACATTAAATTTAAAAAAAAAAAAAAAATGAAAATAAAAGTTAAAACACAAAATGATTTTATAAATATATACTTATATATGCTTAAATAATAATTGAATACAAATACATTTTATAAAAACAAAATGGCAAAAGTACATGACAGCAGGCATCTATTTCTCATGTACCAAGATCTGATGCACAATAGATAAAAGGTTAAGTCAAATGAATAACCAATATTTCATCCATGTATTTCCCTGTGCTCACATTTGTCTTCTTCAGTATATTTATATACATTTATATCTATCTCTATGTCAACATTCCTCTAATTCAAAATGGTGTACTTCCATGAAAGGGGTTATAAATCTTGTATGTTCACTTTAACTAAACTTGATAGTTTGCTTGAGTTACACAAAAGACTTGTCCACTTGTTCTTCGACATTTTAAAAATGATAAAATGTTCAGTTTTAAAACCTTTTGCTTTTGAATTATTTGATTAAATTATTAATAAATTTTAGCAAATAGAAAATACAAGCAAAACATTTTTATAAACAGTTTAGAGTTAGCAGTTAGAAATATGAATTCTATAAACTAGCATTAGAAATCTTTAAAATTGATTATTCAATTTTTCCTGTTCAAATTATACAAAATTCCAAAACTTATTGCAATAATCTTTTCATAATTATATATATATATATATAATTTAATGAAAAAAGTTAATTTTTTTTATGAACATCAATCATTTTTTCGAGTAGCAGAAAAGGATTATGATAAACTGAAATACACAAGTACATCACAGATTAAATAAAACACAAATATATTAAAACTTAAAATGTATGGTTAAAATCAGAATTACTGGTAAATCTGTCACAAGTACAACCTCCTTATTATTAACTAGCCGGGCTTCGCCCAGCTATGCTCAAGCCATCTGTCCACCAGACAGACGGCTTTGAATTGATTGATTGAGAGGGAGAATTTTCATAAAAGGCACTATTAATTTGCAGTCTCCTCCCAACCCACAAAAAGAAAAATGTGTTATTCGTATTATCACCCAACACCACCTGGTATGATATGAGCATACCTGCATTACAAAAAGATAAATTTTCATGTGAAAAGAAATTAGCTGGCTACTTTAGCCTATATTGCTGCAATACAAAAATTCAAATTTCCTGAAATTTGTGTTATTGGTGACATAATAATGTATTATACATTGAAATTATATGAGTGCATGTATTAGGCAGAATTGCACATGTCTATGTTGCGAGATATTCAGTATTCGGTTTAGTCAAAAGATAAACACATTTGAAATATTAAACAGGCTTCCGGAGCATATGGTATTGTGGAAAAACAAATAAACCTCTCAATAAACACCAAAATTACCCAATATAAATATTTATAAAAAAAATTGTGGATATGCACTTTTTAAATATTTTAGCATGTAATCAACAAAACAAAGAAATGGCGAACTTCATACAAAAATATATTAGTAGAATATTTATCTAAAACCAAAAACTAAACTAATAAGCAAAGAAAGAAATACATGAAATATGAACAGTTTTGGAAAAAAATCGGTAAAAGGAAAATAAAAGTTAAGAATTATTTGTTGTTTGGACAGTTCAAACATGATTCTATATATCTAAAATCAAAACTGAAAATCACATATAAACAAAACTGAAGATAGATATAGAATTATGAAATGAGAACAAAAAGAATCTTATGCCACATGTTCATGTTTAATGATTCAACAACCTCTCAAGAAGACCTCTCAGAAAGGATATAGAAGTATGAAATGAGAACAAAAGAATTTTATTGCCAGTTATTGTTTAGCATTAATCGAATACCCAAATTGAATCACTTGACACTCAAATCACAGTTCATTTTTTTTTTTTTCAATTTTAACTGCCAAAAAGTCCCCCAAAAATCAGTACATCTTCAAATGATCTATTTATGATTAAAAAGTTTGAATTAAAAGTACGAAAAATAGGAAAATAATTAAAAATTAGACACATGATGAAACATTTCTTTTCAGTGATTCATTTTTTTTGAGAGAATAATGCTGTGAATGAACCACATTTTGTTTACATCGTCAAAGATGGATGATCTCATAGGAGACACCTCATTAGATTCCAAATAACTCTTAAACGATTGAAGTAACAGATTAAATGTACACAAAAAAATTATCAGTTTTTAAGGCTCTTTCCAAATATGTAACATTTATGTACTTTCATGGGGAGGGGAAAAAAAATTGATTGCGACTTTTTCAAACATGGCCGAATTTTATAACTGATGGTCTACCTGGAATTGTTCCGCCGACCAACCAGATTATATAAGCCTTTCAGTTCTATAAAAAATCTTAAGAAATGAAAATTGCAGACGTTTCCGGCTCCCCCCAGAGAAGAGCTTAGGCTCAGTTCTCCCAGCTATTAGAAAGAAAGAAAGGGGGGGGGGGGAAAAAAAAGTGGTACAAGAATATCTGACTAAATGCTTTAACAACAGCTGGTATGAAGAAAACAAACCATTGAATAATGGACTTAAGACATTTGAGCACAGAATGCCAACATGTGCCCAGGTATTTTTGCATTGTTAAGCCAAACACACAAACTTTTTTATTTTTACACATTTTTTTTTTAAACATACTTGCAAAGATAGTCATAATATAACTGGAAAAAAATATTAAATAAAATCATCTTACTAAAAAAATAACAAATTATTCTTATTTTGAATACACAGTACAAATATGCAATTATAGGGAACGGTAAAAAATTAAACTTATTTCATGGTATGATACATTTTGAAACTGTTCAACACACAATTGTATCATATGTTTCGCATTAATATTTTGTCAGAATCTGAGAAAAAAATCACTTTCATACTTTTAAATTTCATTGCATATGTATAACCTTTAAAAATGAAAACTACCAAGTCATGAGGAATATTTCACACTCAGTTGAGGGGTGTTTTTAAAACTCTTGGATATATATAACTTTCAAGATCAGTTGATGCACTCAAAATTGGACTAATATTATTTCCTTTTTATGAGCCTCAGAAAATTTTACATTATTTAACAGTCATTTTCAAAGAGCCAAGTGAGAGGATGGCAGAATGGCTAGGACACTGGCATACGGAGTCTGTGAATTTGAGTCTCACTATTGGCACAGAAGTTTGCAGCTGTTCGGAATCAGCTTTAAGCAGTAGATCCTGGCCTAATTAGCCCTAGTGTAGCAAAAAAATTACAGCAGCACTCTAAACCAAACCAAAAAGTCAAAATAAAACTTTTGACATCATTTTACAGTTTTTTAAAAGCTGGAGAATACTGCAAGACTGAATTGTATCAGATGATTCCTGTCTTTTTTTAAAATTGTAATCAATGATGTAACCCAGTTTTCAAAATTTTGATGGACATTGTAACATTATATTTTCTTTTCAACTTCAAATAATTTTTCTTTCTTGTCCCTAGCAATTATAAGAAAATTAAACTAAATAGCTCTGAATAAATCAACCAAGAAAACCTATGAGCAATCACTTTAATTTATTTCTCAACCTTTCTAACATATGGGTTAAGGATCATGACAGCAATAAAAAACATGTTTTATTTTGCTATTTTAAACAGATTTTGTATGAAATTTTTTTTTAAATATTAACTGAAATTGAAGTATAATTTTTCAAATGAATATGTATTACACTAGTTCTCCTGAATGACACACAAGTACATGGAAGATTTACACAAGCTGTGTATCATTACCAATATTAACAAAACATTAACTCAAGTATACTTACTTCAATACAGTGACTACATAAAATGCATTCGCAGTGAGGATGCATAGAAAGATTGTAATCTGGATACTCTTCTAAGCAAATAGCACATGAGCGACGCTGAAGAGATCCAATAAAATTTAACAAAGAATTTTGATGAGCATTACTACTCTGTGACATTTCAAATTCAGAAGAACAGCTTTTATCAGTCTGTTCATTATCTGGCTTAACTGTAACAGGTGAATCTGAACATTTAGGGGAACTGCAGCCATCACGTATCTGGGATTCATCCTCTTTGTTTTCGGAATTTTTAAACAAAGTACCATTGTCAGAGTAATTTTTTAAATCTTGAGTTTCATCAGTAAACCCCAGTGGAATAGCATTTGAATTCTTTGAATTATCTGAGTTTTGTTCACACATTTTACCAACTTCAAATGCATACACAGATCTAGAAGCATCATTTACACGTCGAATACACTGATTTTCATCCTGCAAAGGACAGTAAAAGTGAAAACTAAGATTTTTTAGATCTTAGAACATATTCAATCAATAACATTACAAAATATTGTTTAATTTTGAAAGATAATTAATAAAAAGTATGAATTAAGCTGTAACACTTTTAGCTGAGACTAATTTAAAATTAGTAAATTGGAGGAAAGAAAGTAAAAGTGAAAGCTTAGCAGTTAAATTTCTAAACAACTGTACGTAATTATAAGCACACACTATAATGCAATATTTCATTACAATAAACTGTCTAGTCCACTTAATTTATTCTCTGTTTACAAATCTTGTATCACCAAGCATAGAATTGATCCATTTAGAAAAATAATTAATTACAACAGCTAATGCTTTTTGAAAAATATATAAGAGACAGTGTCTCAATTAAAGAACAGTATGATTTTATTTATTTTTTTGTTTTTAATGCTCATTGTTGACAACTAAAAGAACATTTGTAAAAATTTTTTAAGGTTCCTTGAAAACCACAACTATACAAATCTTGTTCTTTTTTACATTTCAAAGAATAAAGTATGTTTTAAGCCATTTCTGTCTCATAATGTGATTGAAGGATCCTATCACATTATTTTAACTTAAGAAGAAATTTTAAATTCCTACCATATCCTCTAAAATATAAAAAATTCTTTGTAGTTGAAGGAGGAAAAAGCACAGAGGGTGAATTAGATTTCATATATAGGGAAATTTGTGTGCTTTTTCCAAGCATAACTAGTTTTAAAATCAATTTTTAAAATTGCAAAATTTTAGGTTCTACTTCCCAATTTTGCCACTTTATCAGAATTAATTTTTTTAGCTGGACTTCTTTGGAACTATTGAGATTGGTAGACATTTTGTTTATTGCATTATGTTAAATCTCAGACATAACATATCATAGGCATTATTACACTATAAAACTTGCTCAGCCTAAACATTGTTCTCGTCCAAAGAAAAGAGACACTTTAAATAGCTTAAAAAGCACTTTCAATTACACTACACACACTGAAAAAAAACACCACAGATGAATTCAAGCAAATTTTAGGGCCTTTTTAAAATTGTGATACCTTATTATGTCACTGAAAGTACACATTCAGCAATATGAAATGATTAAGAGATCATAAGCATATTTTTAATTATATAACAATCAAGAAGTAATTTCACTAATAACACTAAATGAGGTTTCAATTTTTCTGAATGAAAGATCCAGCATTGATTCTGGTAGTTAATTTCGAATCTGGTTACCTTACTTTCTGCATATAATTGCAGACAAATGCTTTTTGATAAGAAATAATCAATTTGCCAATCAAATTTAAACCAAATTCTTATCCACGCTATTAAAGGCATTTTTCTGTATAGATTCATCACCTCTAAACCCCTTATTTTCTTGCCTGAAAAATCATTCATTTAGAAGAAGAAAAAAAAAAAGCAATGTGCTTAATGTAACCACAGAATAAAATTAATGTAATAGTAAATACTTTGAACTACAGGAAACAAGCATTTAAGAGATTTTACAATTACCACTGCACATAAATGCTTTCAAAGTTTATTGCATACAACAATACAGAATTAACAAATATTTAGCTACACCACAAGTACACCATATAAAATATGCACTATGATATTTATAATACCTAGTTTTTCGCCCTAGTAGATAGAAGGGAGATTTTGTAAAATGCCAGCTTTAAGATTTCAGTGATAAGAGTTTAAGGACAGCTTAGTTTAAATTGACTTCATGTAATTGACTAAAAATAGTTTCAAACCTGCCCTCAATTTAGATCTCAATATTGTTTTCTTGTTATTATAACTAAGAATAATATAATCCCTTACTAAAATTCTTGATATGTGATTTTCAAAGACTTCAGCAAGAATTATCTCTTCAGGAGCAACATCCAAAAGTCTTTGTAAAGCCTCCCTAATTTTGTGAATGCGATCAAACTTATTTACATTTACTAGGTAACATACAGGAGTTGTTCCATTATTCTGGACAATGTTATAACTAGAAAGAAAAATGGTTTAAAATAATGTAATGACAGCAAATGTCAAAAACAATTCTTTAGTACTAATGAATTTTTAATGTATACAAAAAACATTTATAAGAATTGTAACAAAAATGGAAGAACTAATGCATTTTAACAAAAGAAAATAACGAGTCACATTAAAAATAAGCAGAGGTAATAATTAAAAAAAAGGAAAACATATTTATCTAGGTTTAAGATATCATTTACATTTCTTTATGAATCCAAACTTTAAAATAACATACAAAAATCATGCACTAAAAACTATATGTACTATGAAATGCTTTATATGGTGAAATGGATGTCGAAGAATTTTTTCTTTTACATCTCACCCTTATTCCATCAGTCATGTTCAGTTTTGAGGGTTTTTTTTTATCTTTATATATCATAAATTACAGAAGAATGATTTATTACAAGAATTTAATAGACATTTATGCAACATTTTATGACTTTTATGATCTGGAATTTTAACACTTATATAGCACTTTATAATATAAAAGTTTAGAGAAATGTTAGCAAAACTATGAATTCAATGGACTGTTGCTGAAATTTAGCTGAATTCAGAATGAATACATAAACCCTTGGTTGTCATCTCATTTTGTGTAATAAAAGTGATTACATATATAACCTTCACTGTTTAGAATATGAGCAGGTTTATGCATAAAAACAGCTTATATAGTGCTTCCCAACAGTAGTATATTTAGATTACATAAAATTTTTTTTATATGACTTTTTGGAGAAACATTTTAATTATTTTAACTTTTTTTTTGTTATATTTAGAAATTTCAAGACTACTGCTGGTTTTCTAGGTATTTCATGATTTGAAAGTTTTTTTGTAGTTGTGGCTATAGCAGTAGAACAAAAATCTAGATGCATCAAAACTCTTTTCCAGAGGTGATCTCAGGAGTTTTATCATTGTAAAATAGCTCATGAACAAGATTTAATTTTTTGTAGGACTACAATGATGGACAGACAATCAAATACATGATATGGAGTAAGGTTTGTATATGGACAGTTAAGGGATGAAAATTCACAGTGTTGCCACTGTGGATTTTCATCCCTTTGAAGCATTTAGTTTTGAAATTTCAGTTTCTTTCCTGGCTAGTATTGAAGCAATTACTGTTAAGCAATTAAATTCTGATATACATAAGTGGTTTACTGTCAAAATGAGATGAGAAGATATTCTTTGCCACAGCATTTGCATCTGCCAAAGTAAGAATGGGCATCTTGCTTGGATGCTGTTGTTTCTGTAACAAGCTGATCTGCTCATTCATTCTCCTCACTATTGTCATGGGCTGGGCTCCACAGTAAGGTACAAGACTTTCCTTTTAAACAGAGATTGTGGTGTAGGTCACCGATATTGTGAGTGATATTGCTTTTACCATTACTATTTGCTTCAACAGGAAATCTAGAATATGGATTCCTACAGCAATTTATGATCTCATGGAATGAATTAACACAAAACATTCCTTTAATTGCTAATAGCTTTTAGCTGTTATCAGTTTTTGCATCAATCTTTTTCCATTGAGCAGGATGATCAAGATTCCTGCTCTACCTTTGTTCACATGCTTGTCAGTGAAACCATGGACATAGGCTATAACAGGATTCAGTTTATAAAGTTCATCAATTGTATACAGACCCTTTCCCTTTATTATTTCTTTGAAGAGTTATAAGAGATTTAAGCAAATTCTGGTATTAGAAGGAGATTGCTTAGGGAATAAGGAATAAGTAATTGTCATGTTTTTGAAAGAGTCATATATTATGACAAATCCAAAAACTCAATGAGTAATGAACTTTGATATTAGTTGCATCATACTTTTTTTATGATATGCAATTCGATTATAAAATTTTAAAATATGTTAAAAAAAACCTAGCATATATACAATTAAAGTCACAATACGAAGGAAAAAAATTATATTTATACAAACCTATCTGTCGTTCTAATGCATGAGGCAGAAAGACAGGCAGATACATAAATGGTTCATAGGTAATAGAATTATGTGAACACTGAGAACACACGACCTAAAATGAGATAGGTAAATTCAAAAGCTGCTAGGGTAATAAGACAAGAAGAATGAAATTATCAAAAATTACTCAGTAACTTATTCCATCAAGACAAGATTTTTATTTTTCTCTAGAAACCTATCTATTAATCTGTTTAATATATGATTCATTATTTTAATTAATTTAGAATACTTATATCTTAAGCACACAAAAATTAAGTTATTCATATCATTGACCATAAATAACAAAAGCAGATTATATATGATAGGGAAATACGCATTTCCTCCTTGGTTATTCTCTCGCCTAACCACTCAGCTTTTCCCCCGCCAGACGGCAGAGTAATTTTCAGGCGATTAATCGTGAGTTAAACTGAGCTGCAGTTACTGAGCAGTTTTATTCAAATCTGTTTGTAGTATATATAAAGGCAGTTTGGGTACAAGTTGACGGCTCTCACGTACTTGATGTTTCGTTTGTAGTATGCTTTTATGTTTTTAAGTTTGTTGAAGGATTTTTAATAAACATTTTGTTTTAAGTAAAAGCTGAATGTTATAATTCTTTTAGAGGGTTATTGTTCTTCCACTATCTGCTAAATGATGTTTAAATTTTTGAAACGGAATATTAATATATGACAACAATAAACAGTTTTCTACAAACAAATATCATACAGGCTTCTCGAATATTTGCAAGATTATAAATGACAGCAACTATGTATATCATCTAGGTCAGGCATGCACAACATACAGCCACAGCCCATATGCAGCAGGTCAGAACTCCCTCTGTAGCAAATGAAGCCTTTTGTGAAGATGCATAATATTATAAATCTAACAAATATGGTATATTATTTTTAGATCTATAATATTATGAAAGGCATACATGCAATGAATATAAATATTTATTTAACTTTTAAAACAATCAGTAATTAATTTTTAGTGAGATAAAATATTCGCTCTCCCTTTTTTTCTATTTTCACAGAAGCTTTCCATGAAGTAATATGGTGCTCATCACATTTCAAGTTGTGCAGGCCTAATCTAGGTATACACCTTTTCAGTTTCAATACCTATAAGCTTACCTAACTTTAAAAAGATGAAATATTCTCAATCTATTTCACATCCTTTTTAAACAGCACTTAAACTCATGGATATGTATTCATTATAAGAATTTAATATAACAGATTATGAATATTTTTTATTAAAATTAGAAGGTCATTATTGCTTCTGATAATGTAGATTAAAATAGCTCAAAACCATTATCTATGGCCACAAACTTAATTTCTTACCATGTTTTTATTAACTCGCTATCTTGTTTCTTTGTTTGTGTGTTTGTCCAGTACAAATCTTGCAATCAATTTTTAACTAACTTCCCAACTAGCTAGACATTTGAAACTTTTAGAATAGCTCCGAACACTATGACAATGCATTATTTTAATAATTTTAGCCATCTTTAAGCAGATTTGAATTCAATTTCAGTTAATTTTGTTTTGTAGAATGGTGCAGCCATCTATCGGCCGGGACGGGAACAAAAAGTTAAACTCAAGTTAACTTCCAATTCTCGAGCTAAATGATTGATTACGCATTTGATCACTTTCTTTCAAGTTGATGGGATAATTCACCAAAAAATTTTTAAAAAGTATTTATTAATCATAGAATTGTCAAGTTTATATGATTCAACAGAAATTTAAAAACATGGTATATAAAAAGTTCTTTTTATTTGTAATTATTCCTTTTGTAATTAAGGAATTCAATTAAGTTAATCAACAATAAAGAGATGAAAATAAGGCATAAAAATTTATCTATATACTTAAACTGTTAATGTATATCAGAGGTTTATGTGATACGAAGTAGTTAAGTTTTGGTCATAGCACACCATCACGATGGATTACAACTTACCTCCATAAAACATCCCATAGGGAGATTTTTATAGATAAGTCCCATTTTTGCATATTATCAACTTGGAAAAAACACACCCTAAAACAGAAGCAGCAGCTGAAAATTAGATTCACAGCCCAAGCAGTCACACAACAAACACTTAGTCCAATACTTGATTCTAGGAACAAATATTTAATATCCCTACATTTTATCAGAAACACCAAATGAAACCATATCACTTATTTCTGAATTTCATTACATAGATTAGCAGTCATAGTTCACTGAAAATTAATTTGGAGTATTTAATAAAGAGTTCAATACTACAGAGCTGCGAAATTGTCCATGGAAGTATCAACAATCACAGATTGATTGAGCAATTTATACTGATCCCAATGACTGTATGCTCTGCGAATTTCTTCAGCAAATAAAAGTCCACGGCATTCTGGTTTAAAGCATTATAATTCACCTTGACTGACTCGATCCCTGCTGAATTATTATCGCATGGTAATGGCTCCATCTCAACGGCATCATCCTGCTCAGTAGCAGGTGAGTCTAAATTGTGTCCATACTTTCAATTTTAAACGCTTATGAAGACCAGAACAAGATGTGTCACAGCTGTTGTCTAGAATTTTTATGCTTTTCATGAACAAGGTTGTATTTTTACTCTTTTAACGCCACCTGCTTAACTCCAAAGTCTACATCTGTCCCAAATTATCAACGTTTCTTGTAGTGATTAGATTCATGTTAGGAAATTTTTTCACTATCAAACTTTAAACAAATTGTTGTTTCATCAGAAACTAAACATTGGTGTTAAGTCTTTGTATCCCTTACAAAGTCTTCAATACTGGGAATTTTGCGTGCAGTATAAATTTACATGCTAATTCATTCTTTTCTAATTTATTTACACTGAGTACATGATTTTTCCTCAACACTTTTAGCTTTAAGAAAAGTTGTTCACTCTGACGTTATGTGTGACATCTAACTCATTTTTGGTTTAATATTTTTATCAAGTTTATTATTGTTGATCAATAAGTCAGACCATTTTTTTCAGTATTTCGTTCAAACAGTCCTGGTGAGGATTCTAATGGATTTTTTTGTTGGTTAAAATTTCAAATGCTCTACTCAACTCTTCACATTATTGGCTGCTGGTTCTGTATTAGTTACTACTCACTAGTTTATAGACCCTGAGTCCGAAGGGACTGTTCCGATGTTTCAGGAGAACTAGACTCAAAACCTTTCTCGATTTTATCTTCTTTTCACAATATCCACTTTTCTTATCAAAAGTCATTATCACCTTACAAAGCATTTGTTCTGAGCAGCCATCACTCATCCACAAATTTCACTTTGTAACTGTGTTATCTCAACTTTGTTTCTTTTAGTAGAACATTTAACTCTTCATGCATACTATCCAATAATAATGCTAAAACTTCTTGCAATCATGCTGGTAAAAATAATAATAAATTTTAACTGATATTAATCTACACAGATTAAGTTACTTTTTTAATTAAATTAAATTCATTTTTAAAATACCTCAAACAAGAAAATAAGATAGATGTCTGTCAAGTTACAAAGTTTAAAAAACAAAAGTGGAACTTTGTATTAATATAAAAAAAGGGACAGTAATAGAATAAATAGATTAATGGTGTTAACATTTTAAACTGGCCCAATATAGCCTAGTAGTTAGCAAATCCAAATTCAGTAACAAGGGTGATAAGAACAAAACCCGAACAAGTACCACTGCTAACCTCTTGTGCCTATGCCAAGTATGGGCACGCTAAATCCACTGACCCAGAAAGTCCTTCCCATTTGGTGGTAGTAGTTGGTCGAAGGTACAAGCGAATACAAATGCCAAGCCTGGGAGTGCTAGGTCAAAACTGTGGTGGTACCAGACATAAATAAGATTTAGAACACATGTAGTGCCCCAAGGTCCCATATGACGACAAAAGTAAGAAAGAAAAAGAAAAAAAAAATTATCTGCATCAGTCAACCTGCAGGTGCTAAGGATCTGAATCGGACTGTATACTGACCATGGGGCATAACAAAGATATGAGATATGGTTGCCACAGTCTGGTGATAACTATCTACAATAAGTATTTGGGCACTCCTGCAATGATGATATCTGTGGTCCTGATATACGTCACGCCCTCCACCCACTGAATATCATGTAGGAAACAACATTGGCATTTAATCGCATGCAAATGCCATGAATGGCAGAGTTATCTGATTTTCCCAAAAGGTGTAATCATCAGGTATCACAGAAATGGCGATCCTTAAGGGGCATATCTAGCAAGCTGAACTACCCAAAATTGACAGTGGCCTATGTGATTCAGAAATGGAAGGTGAGTGGTGATTGTCAGAATGTGCCCTGAGTCAGCAGATCCCCGAAACTGAGAGATAGAGACCAACAGGTGTTGTCCAGAGAAATTTGGAAGAACCACACCCAAACGATAGCCCACATACTCTAGGAGTGATGTTTCGATGAATACCATCCATAAGGAAACACACCTGCTTGGTTTCATGGTCGTGCTGCTAACCATAAGCCATTGATCACAAAGTGCAACCACACTGACTGGTTAATGTGGTGCAAAGCATGCCGGAAGTGCACTGTAGATCAGTGGAAATGGGATCTCTGGAGTAACAAATCAAGGTTCACCCTCTACTGTTCAGATGGCTGGGTCTGGCATCTGCATGGAGAATGCCTCCTACTAGAATGCATTGTGCCCACAGTAAAGTTCGGCGGAGGTGGAATTATGGTCTGGAGGTGCTTCTCCTGGTATGGACTGGAACTCTTGGTCCCAATTCATGGTAAGCTCAATGCCGACTGCACTATTTTGGATGACAGTGTGCCTCCTATGTTGTGTCAGTTTTACGGGTTGAACCCATGTTACTTCCAGCATGACAATGCCAGCTGTCATGTTGCAAGGTCCACCATGGATTGGTATAGTGACAATAGGGTTAACCGAATGGACCGGCCTGCCCAGAGCTCAGAGCTAAACCCTATCGAGAACCTCTGAAGTGAGTTGTATCGCCGAATTAAGGGGTGCAACAACTGTCCAAAATCGGTGAAGGAACTTATATGTTTTCTCTAAGCCAAGTGGAAGAAAATGCCACTAGTTGTCATTCAAGGACTTGTGAAAAGCATGCCCCAGAGGACTGAGGCTGTAATTGCCTCTCGTGAAGGCTCTACCAACTATTGAATATGAATAAATTTTTTCTTTTCTATCACAGGTGTCCAAATACTGGTAGGATAGTGATATAATGTTAGATTCTTAAAAATATTCAGAATTTTTCAAAAAGGAACTGGAAATATTTATGTATCAAATAAATATACAACATATATAATAATTTTACTGAAAACTATTATTCTAGAAACTGCCAATTGTAATACTTTGTTACAACAACAACAAACATTTTTATTGGTAAAAATAAGAATGAAGGTTTAGATAACTTAAACTATGCCAAGGAAATGGAATATAACAAAAGCCTTTGAAATAATAAATTAATTAATAATGATCTTTGACAGCTAAAAAAGTTAATAATTATGCTTTCTCATACAATAGAATGTATTGGTAGATATTGATAGGTTAATTTCTAGGTCTAGAATATATTCATCAATACAAATCAAATTTTTGAAAAGTGAGAATAAGATCAAAGTAAAAGAACAGAACAAATTTACAAATATTTTCAGTTTTGAGATCCCTTCTTAATAAAATAGGGAGAAAAATTATCATAGTCTTACTGTCTAAAGTTTCTGAATGAATAGGCATAGCACCAAAAGCATTCCTTGAATTCACCAAGATGTAAAGTAGATAAGTTCCACTCAAAATTTTTTCATGATTTCAGCAAACTTAAAAGTTAGAGGCCTTTTAACAAAAGAATCTATTCTTTATCCAAAAATAGTTTTTAAAAATTTTATTGTTCAGGAGGCCACTGTAAACCAGCATTCATGAAGAATGTGTTTCCTAATACGAAGACCACAAACACCAGGAACTGCAGGGATATCTAAATAAAAGTAAGTTTAAAATTGGTAAATATTTTCTAGCTATTCATTCATAGAATACTGAGTTCAATCAACATTGATTTAATAAATTTTAAAAAAATAAACAATTAAGAGTGCAAGCAGGTATTTTTTATATGTCATAATCCTGCATTTAAATAAAGACAAAGAAAAGCATTTCCATTTCCATTCCAGTGAAGAAATAGCAAGTGCATTATGAATATTGATTTTGCATTATAAATATTTTTACCCATACATCGCCCCCCCCCCCATGCATTATAAATATTTTTATCCGTTCATCTCGCCCCCCCCCCCCCAAAAAAAAAAAAATAAATAAATAAAAAATAATCTTGGGTGCGCCACTGTTCCATTAGAACTGGTTTTGAATAAAGTCAAAGAAAACCAAGGCATTTATCTCATTATCTGAATAAACTGCACAATTTCTACTACAATTTTAATATTTTTTAATCTTTATGCCATGAATAGGCAGATTTCAGAGCAATAACACAAAAGATTTTTTAAGAATATTTTAATTGCATCAAATAAAAGGACACTACCAGGCATATTCATGCATTCATTTTCTGCTTGAAGCACCTAGCAATAACTATTCTTATCACACACCAATACTTATAACAAAGTGATTCATACATCCTCCTTATTTTTAGTCATTTTTTTAAAAATGACTTAAAAGTTATAAGCGATGTTAGCTCATAACATGAAGATGATGTATTTAAAGTAAAAAAAATTATTTTCATTTGTTGTTACATCTCCCTCAGAACAAAAGCAAACCACAGAGATAAAAGATTTTAGTTATGTAATTATATAACCTTTTAACTGATTTTTATAATTACCAAGACACATTTGAATATATAATTGAAGACACATTTATCTTAATTATTCTTTTCCCTAAAAGAAGCAATCACAACACATCCCTTATTACAAATTTTTAGATGTCTTTAAACATTGGTTCTATCAGATATTTAAAATGACCCAGAGCCAAAGGTCACAGTCTAAACTATAGTAACTTATACTAGGGAAGAAGGGGAAGTTATAGTTGAAAATAAAATATGCTTCTTTATAGCATATAGCTGAAAAAGACATCAAGGGTATACACAATAATATTAACCCAAGAGTAGTCACGTCTTTTTTTAGAACGCAAGTAGTCGTATTCGGTCCATTTGCCGCAGTTACCAGTTGGCCAAAAAAAGGAGGAAATTTGTCGTGTTATTAGATGATCGAAAACAGAGAATATAGGGGGGGAAAATATTGATTGAATTTGAAAACTTAAATAAATAATAAATGCTGTAAAATGTAAGTATATTTTCTTGTTGACATTACATAAGATTTTTTTTTACGGTGCTCTGGCACTAGGCACCAATTGAAGTTCAAAAGATACAGTTTACATCATTCATTTATTTAACTTAAGATGAACTATTCCATTGTATGTTTCAAAGCATGCATATTAATATTTCAGTTAATATTTATCTAATAATATTTATGTAAAATAATAAAAACAGGAAGAAAATTTTCTCTGAAATATAAATATGCCACAATAATCTAATTTTAATAAATTTTCACTTGTAGATTGAAAACATTTTCAGGAAACTATTTTGCACAAACTAAACACACCCAGGAACGTTAATTTTGGTAAAGTCCTGGCACCAAGTACTCATTGAATTTGAAAAAAAGAGTTGCTGTGACATTGTTTTAAAAAAATGTATTTTCATCCACAGTAAAAATTTTAACAGTAAATAAATTTTAGAAAAATACTTACTCAATTACTTTTGATTATAGCACAAACATTAGCTGTACTATCCAAAATAAAATATTTTTATCTGCATAACTTTTAATCTACATTAAAAAATTGGCATATTTTGCACATTCTACACACATAATTATACTCATGTTCTGTAAAAACTACATCGTTGAAAAATTGTTTTGTTTTCAATTTTGCTTTGTTGTGAAAAAACTACATCTTTCAGTTTTCAGAGATCGAACAACTTTTTAAAGTGGTTCCTCACAAAATTTCAAGAAACTTCCCAGCCGAGAAACTCGTGGAAACTAGAAAAAGGAAGGGGGGAAAATGAGCTAACACGAGTGATCATAAAGCAGTCGTTTAGACTGATTGTAACTTTAGAATGCAATAAAATTCTGTGAAAACATAGGAATGATTTGCAATCTTACCACACAAAAGGGCGGACAGTCAAGGTCATCCACGCAAAATTTCTCGATTGTAACTTTAAGGGGAGAGGGGTTAGAGGAAGATTACTGATTTTGGCGACAAAAAGACTGAAACATGACTACTCCCAGGTTAAATATACAATATTTAAACTGTTATCTTGAACTTAAAACTTTTTTGCAATTTTCCAAATTTAGGAAGTCAGTATAAAGCAAATAAATTTCAAATTTCACTGATTTATACGAAATTCAATACTTGGATAGAGAAATTTACAAACTTTTCAACCCTGTATATATTCAAGTTCAAAATTATTATTACATTCAGGTGGCAACATGCTAAATTAGCCATAAAGACACTACTTTAACCCATATTGGACCACTGTCCTATAAATAGGACAACTAATAAAACTTAATAAAAAATAATAAATAAATATTTTCTGGGTGAATTTTACCATGACACCTTTAAAAAGACAGAAGTGTAACATACAACAACAACAACAACAAAACAAGACAACCAAATTAAATTTAATTAAAAACATGTATTTAAAAAAAACCTTTAAAATTATCATTTTTTAATCTGTAATTTGAGTATTATTAATTTATTTCATGGGAAACATCGTAGAGGTAATTTCTACAATAAACTATTAGTGTAACTCAAAATATTTGCTCAAAAAATATTTTACACATGTATTTTATGTGTATTTACTAGGTGTCCTAAAAACAGGACAACGGTCTAATCCCCCCTTATTTTTCTCCGAACTAGCATTGCATTCATAGCTAACATTTCTTTCTTATCTCTCTATGAAACACCTGCTCAAACAGCTAGACATAGCCAGATGACCATATAGGACCATTCTATTCGTGCAAAGAAGGGATTGCAATATAAACCGGTTCTCACTTAGAAGAAATTTTTCCAGTGCTTACTGCAGCTATATTTTTTTTCTGCTAAGAATTCAAATGCTTTACTTTGAGTAATTTGTATTTGTAAAATGGCGTGTACACTTTTAACAGCCCAAGAGGCTCTGGAATATAAGAATTCTTTAAGTGATGAGGAAATTGATGAACCTGAAATGGTTATTGTTCCTCCTAATCTAGATTCCGTTAGTGTTGAGGAAGAGATAAGACGACACTGCTACAAAATGTGAAATGCCAGCAATGTGTCACGGGCTTGAAATGCAAGATACCACCGTAACAATTGAATTTTAGCAAATGACAGTGAGGAATGTCCTCTTCCAGCCAGCCCCCCCCCCCCTAAAAAAAACAGTGGGTAAAACGTGGGCCAAAATTTGAACTTTCAAGCGAGTCAATTACTTTTCGATAACATGAAAACATAGTAAGTATGGTTTCAGGAAAAACTTCCGTTGAACTCCTCCACATCATGATTGATCATACGGTATCTCATACTGTTACAGAAACAAATCAGTATGCAGTGAAAAAAAAAATCATTTTAACATCATTGAAACAGAACTCAAACAATTCTAGGTGTCATCTTGTTTAGTGGGTATCATATTTTACCATGGGAAAAAATGTACTGGGAAAATACTCCAGATACTGGCACCACTTTAGTGAAGAACGCTATAATAAATCCTACAATAAATATAAAAATGGAGTGGACTCAATTGACAGTCATAATGAAACTTATTTTTCTTCCATCCAGGGAAAAAAAGTGGTACTGGAAACTTTTTTATAAACTGTTTTGAAATGGCAATTTTCGCAGCATTGAAAATTTCAAAACTGTTTTGCCATGATGAAGCAGAGTTCCAAAGATCGGTTACAATTAGTTATTTCGGTGGAAAAATCCTGAAAAATAACATCAGACAACGTGGTCCGATTCAAAATAACAAAGAGCTCTTCAATCTCAACAATGATCACATATTGATGAAAAACCATGAAGGATGACAGAGAAGATGCCAATTAAAGAACTACAAGAGAAAACCAACAACAGTTTGCTTAAAATGCAGTGTTGGACTTAGCATCGACTTTCCCAAAATTTCATGCATAATACATCATCCTGTAATGTAAGTGATATTTTTGTAATACTAGTAGTGCTTTGGACCATTGTCCTGTTTATAGGACAGCTAATTACTTAAACAAATTAAAAACCTTTTTTCACAATTTTGCTTTATATGCTTATTTTACTCCATATAAAAGATATAGACAAAGTTTTAAAATTTTTCAGAAATATTTATTAGGTGCGGTCCAGTATGGGCTAACTACTTCAAATTATACAGAGCTATAACTTATACGAAACATGTGAAAAGCACGTTAAGGACACACAACCTTATATCTGAAGTAAATAAATGGGTGGCAACCAGATTCAAACTTATTAATGGTTAATCACCACCTTGAATATTAGGTGTTATTGTTTGTATGGTTAATTCATAATGCCCACAGGCATAATTTCCATAAAGACAATAACATCTGATGTATTACTAATAATCCAAAAGTAGTTGCTAGATTAATTTTTTTATTACAGATATTAAGAAGTTTAGTGTTATTATTATTAAAAAATAATAAATACAGATTAAAAATACTTACCAACAACATCTGTTTCAAATGAAGACTGAGATTCAAATTCTGGATAAGGCCCATACATAGGAAGAACTGAAAACATATATACCTTTAATATATATTTTACTAACATTATACATTAATTAATAAATGATATCACTAACATACTGTAAAAACTCAATCTATCATAACATGACACAAAAAGCCTGTTTGGAACATAAGTTCTTTACATACATCAGTGCTTACTGACCTTACATTTTCTCCAGCCAGGAACTACTGAATTTCTGAGAGCCAATTTTGTTATTTTTTCTATTTTTATGGATTTTCTAAAAAAAATTCCTGACATTTTAAAAAGACTTCTAGTGATGACTGTTCTAAAAGATTAAAGAATATTTTTTTAAAACTCAAAAACATGCACTGTCAAATTTCAGCTCAAGATTGTAAAACTCGAAACTATATGATTAGAAATATTTTGGCACAAAAAATATTTCAATTTTGAAAACGCGAGTTAAAAATATTAGTGTGGTTAAATTTTTTAATAATATATATTATCCACCAGCTGGGCTTCGCCCGGCTATGCTCGGGCCCCACAAAAGAAAAAAAAAGGCCCTTATCAGGGCCATACAAATGTATTAAATTCCCGTCAATTTTCATTCCCGTTGCTGCCAACAGATGGCTGCACCATACTGCTTGGAGTGGCCTGCTTCTCCGGTGGAGTGCTTTTTTAGAATTATAATATCTTTAAAACTATTAAAGTAACAGAATAACTGTAAGCAGAAAAAGTTATCAGCTTTCAAAGCTCTTTCCAAATATGTAAGATTTATGTACTTTCATGAGAAAAATAATACACTGATTTTCGACCAAAAAAAATGGCCACCAAAATTATATTCTCAGAATGAGTGAGACCAGGAGACGTGACGTTCACGTGACTCGACAAATACGCCTGTTACTTTACTTATATAGATATACAAAAAGAAAGAAAATTTTTTAAAATGCAGTAAAGGGTTGAGAGTACAAATGTTCTCAATATATTCCTTGGATATTTTTTATGAAATACTTGTTATTAATGAATGAAAAAAAATTTCACTTTATTGCTGAGGAAATGTCAAATTAACGAAATGATGAGGACTGACTTTGCATAACGAGTTCCTATTTATTGCAAGGTGAATTTAATAAATCACAGAAAATATCAGAATAGTCCACTGCTTAAAACAGATATTTAACAGAAAATTGTGCAAATTAAGCAAAATAAAAATCATCAAATATTTCATAGTGAGATTTTCCTCATACACATAAAACTTAACAAATTAGATTAATACTGATAATGAGTACACTCATGTCAGACATTGATTTGCAATGTTTGAATATGGTCAACCCTAAGTACATTAGGCAGTGTATGAAATATATACATATATAAATGACGTATACATAATAAAGACAGGCATGCAATATACAAGCATTTTGAACTCAAGAAACTGAAACGGAGAACAATTTCTATGCAAATTTCATACCCTTAGTAAAACTTTGTAAAACTTGATATTAATGCAAATTTGAATGAATTTCAGAAAACTTACAATGACAGATTTTGAAAAATTTCAGTATTATTGCATGCACCAAAATTTTGTGAACTTTTAAAACTTTTTATCATTAATTGAATATTAGGACTTCACATGAGCTAGAGGCTCTTTTTTATAATCTGTTATACAAAATAAAAGCATATATTTACCACTTAACTCAACACAAGCTCTTTAGCATTCTAAATATAACATGCCCTAAAAAGCAGGAAAAAAAAAACATATAAAGGTATTTAGATTTTATAAGCAGAAAACTCATGGGCCTTCTCTAGGAATGACTGATTTTTTTTTATTTTTTTTTTGTTTGTTTGTCTGATCTCAAGTTTTGTAACAATCTGGGAACTTTGTGGGCCTATTTTCTGACTTTTGCAATTTTCATTACTGGTGACATCCTGAATAAATTCCACACTCTACATCTAGAGGCACAAATTAATTTGAAAAAAAAATAAAATTGCATGACAGAGAGCAGGTAGACATCAAAATGTGTTTCATTACAACAGAAATTTACTATCGTATGTATAGATATTTATGCATTTCAAAAGTGTATAAGACCCAAACACATATAAATAAGGGGTAACATTTCTGTAAATCTGAAATCTAAAGAAAAATAGAAATATCTACTTTAGATTGTCAAAAAAAGTAATATAAAGTATTGATGTTAAAAAAAAAAAAGCATATAGGGTACTCTTGTGAGATAATAAAATTTAGATATTTTCTCAGGGGTATATTAGCAGAAGGAATAAAATGACATTATTAAAACTGCTTTACTCTTTAGAACTATTCACAATATTATTAATGATACATAACATAACTAAAGACAAAGCAAACTCAGCAATAGTGAGAAAATAATCACATAGTAGTCATTTTAAAAAAAAAATTTTTTTTAAATGCTAATATAGAAAGTTGTGCACATTTAACAGATTAGCACTATCCCATTTTCAAACATCCATTCAGAATATTATATTTGAAACGGTTACAATTAATCATGGATGACATTAGAGTTGATGGTTTAACAAAACTCAGCAATGAACATGACATCATCAGATTCCAATGAATACAACTTAAATGCAGGGGGTTTCTCCCAGTATGTTTAACATATATATCTACATGGATCACGTCATAATAAATTAAACTTATAGTCTTTGTATGTACCTGAATCTACACTCTCAATTGGAGGGATGTTGATATCAAAATTTCTGGAAAATCTGATAAACACTCCATCATTTTAGGGTTGTACAAATCTCTCTCAGCACAGGTGTTAAGTATGTCTAAATTATTCTAAATTTGATAATACAGCACTTCTTGTTTCAATCAAAGTCTCTTCATTGCTAAAAAAACAACACAAAATTGCATTATATCTATATTTAAATCAATAAAGGTTCATTTATATTTCAAACAGAAAGTTGATAAAAGGAGTTTATAACTACAACAGTCTTGAAAAAATTATAAAAAACATAATTTAGTAATTTAATTCAATATTCCTGCTTTCTAAAGGAATAATATGTAATACTGTACTTTGCATAAAATTATCACTTGTAATTAAAGCCACTTATATAATCAGAATCTGTTTCTACAGATGGGAAGGAAGGTTTAATGAAGGGTTTCACAGTGTTGCAGAAGTGAAACAGCATTTCATTTTACAACACTACAATTACTTCTTTCTTTAAAAAAAAAAAAAAAGCGGGGGGGGGGGGGGGTGCTGGGTAAATATAGATCCAGTTTGACCTTTTAACCAGCGGCTTAAATGTGACTTTGCTTAAGATGGTGGTAGGGTCCTGGTTGGCTTACCGACCTGAGAAAATTATGGCCTTGAAAAATCACAAACCATATTAGTGATGAAATAACGAGGCATTTTCGGAAAGTAAAGATACTTCACTGGATAGCAGCAAAGGAAAAAATTCTGTCAAGCCGCGTTGTGCAACATGGACTGTAACCTTGAACATTGCGCTTTCCCCCTCGAGGTCATTTGATATTTTAACGGTGAGGTCTTGTTTGAGCAGCACGTCTTTATAACATCTGCGCCAATTCAGATTCCCGCCAAATGTGGGATACAGGATCCCGGTCAAAGAAATCATGGCTTCTGTTTTCTGGGACAGACAACGCATTCTTCTGGTTGACTTCATTCCTCCCGGCACCACAATTAATGCTGATGCATATTGCGAGACTTTGAGACATCCCAGATGAGCAATTCAAAATAAACGCATGGGCTTGTTGACAAGGGGAGTTTGCTTGCTGCATAAAAACGCTCGTTTTCACACAGCGCTTCAAACCAAGGCACTACCCAAAGTTTCGAATGGAAAATTTTAGATCTTCCGCCATACAGCTTGGACCTTACACCCAGGGACTTCCCCTTATTCCTTTACCTGAAAACACATCTTGCAGGACAAAACTTTCATGACGATCAGATCAAAATTGAAGTTGAAATGTGGTTCCAACAACAGGCAGCTAAGTTCTATGACTGTGGAATACAAAAGCTTGTACCCAGACTTAACAAATGCTTTGACAATTGCAGCAACTAATGTCGAAAAAAGAAGGTATGTTACGCAGTAAGTAATGTGTTATTAGTACATTTAATCATTAAAATTTTTTCAAGTGAGTATGCGGCAGTTGTATACTTTACCGTTTCGAAATGCCTCGTAGTAGCTTCCTGAGAAAAGAGCTAAATCTCTTAATAGTCTTCAGTATTCTGCTGACTCTGAAAATACTCACCACACTACTCAACATACACAAGTTTAGGACCGTTGAGGAATTGCTTCATGTAACACCTTGGATTTACAATCTGTCCACAACTCGAAACCCATTCATCAAGAACATCTGGACCTCTAACTGCTTCAGAGATTTCCAATGCTGAAGCATAATGGGTGAAGGCAATACAAAATTAGCATACGAGAGAGAGAGTTGACTAATCTAGACTAGCAGGTAAGAAGATAGATAAGTCTTCATTATCTATTCTTTAATCTTGCGGTCAACAACACTGGACTTCTATAACTGAAAGTCAGGATCCAAATTCTCTTTCTGTTCATACACAGAGAAGCATCCTTGGTTATTGTTGTCTAAAGATAAATTCACAGAATTAATAATTATGGATTCTCAAGAAAAGGTGCTTCATTGTGGAGTAGATGCTACTCTAGTTCATTTTTTGCAAAAGGTATAGGATCGTGTAAGGCAGACAGCGTATGAAATCTGTTCTTCATAATTGCTTGGTGTGCAATAAGTTTGATTCCTAACCTGGGTTTCAATAGGTAGCTCCTCTGCCCCCCCCCCCCCAGACCACATTCTAGAGTCACCTCCATGTGCAGTGACCAGTCTGGATTTTGCTGGCCCGTTCTTTACTAGAGAGAACAATGATAAACATTACCTACAAATATTTACTTGTGCTGCAACTTGTGCTCTACACCTCTAAGTAGTTCTGTTAATGAGTACAAAATCGTTTTTGCCAGCATTCCAGTGATTCATCTCTCCGTGAGGCTTATGTTCCGATAATGCCAAGTCATTTAAAAAAGCTAATTCTGAGCTGCAGAAAATATGGAAATCTATTTCACATCCTTCCGTAAAAGAACTGTTTGCATCATATAGCATTCAGTGGAAATATAATGTTGAGAAAGGAGCATGGTGGAGAGAGTTCTGGGAAAGGATGGTCAGGAACTATTTAATTAAGTTCAACAGAAAATTGTTGGTCGGTTGACACTTTCTTCTGAATGAACTTGAAACAGTGTTTGTAGATATAGAGGCCATGATTAATTCCAGGCCAATTACTTATATTTATAACAAACCTGCAAAACTTCACCACTTACTCCTGCCCATTTTCTAATTGGCAAACATTTGCTATCTCTTCCAGTTCCTGAAGAACAATGGAAGACTTGTTAGGTTCTAGAGAATTCATTAGTCAAAAATTTTAAGCATCAACACATTTTAAAAACTTTTGGGAGACTTTAGAGAGAAAAAATTATTTGTTGAATTTACGATCAGCTAATATTTATCTGCCAATCAAACGGTATATGAGTTTAAAATGGATGACATCATCTTGTTCATGGCGATGCTACCCAAGAAATATTTGACAAATGGATAAAATTTACAGTCTTCCCAGGTAGAAGACGGAAAAAATACAATGTTGTTTAACATACCAATTGGCACCACCAAAGACCAATTCAAGCTTTCAAAGAATTTGGAACTTAATAACTAAAATTGAAATATTTGTTTTTATTAAACAGTACTGTATTTTTATATTCAATAATATTCAACTCTTGTGTTCAATATAATATAACACCGATGTTTTATTGCTTATAAAATCTAGAAGATTTAATATTCTCTTAGAAGTAGGTACTAGTTTAATTTTTAGATTGATTTTGTTTAGTACATGTCTTCATTATTCTCATCTTATATTTAAAATTTGTAATGCAATATTAATGTGAACTCTTTTAGAGCCTCAGGTAGGGTAGGAGTTTACCAGAATGTGGCCAACAGATGGCGCTTTCAATGCCCTTTCGAAATTTTTTTTAAAAATATCAGTCTTAAGCTTGATTACTGAACCACCACATATGTCTGTTTCGTCTGAAGGCACCAGGACTCATAATTCTGGAAATTGTGGAACTAATAAATATACATATTGTAAATAGCAAGAAGACTCATTTAATTTTTGAAAGTGTGTTTAGCTGATCTAATTCTCTTTATCCTTTTTACTATGAGTTTTAAAGTGTTTTTAAGTACTATACTCTGGCTTCCTTTTATCTTTAAGTTTCAGTATGTTGTAAATGCTATGTTCTGTCTCACCAAACCATACTATATTACTTTACAAATATATACATTAATAATACAATGAACCTTACCACAAGTAAACTGTCTGTAACAGATATCAGAACAGAATCTACTCTGCTGTTGTATTTGTAGATGTACTGCAGTCTACACATTCCATGCCTGGAAGAAAAACCAGATGAAAGCTATTGATCATAAACATGACTAATTTATTCAATTAATGTTTTAGAGTTTAAAACTGAATATTTAAAAAAAGGGAGAAAAATACTAAAATACGAAGATAAATGAATTTAATAATAATATGTGTGTGTGTGTGGGCTGTATATATATATATCATTATATCTATAATATATATATATATATATACAGTGGTGTAGATAAATTAACTTTGGTTTTATTAGATAGTAATGATACATTATCATTCTTGTAACTGGTTTGTTTAAATTAATAACCCTAAAATATAACAGCATTATATTACATCTTTTTTTTTTTTTTTAAAGCCTCTGCTTTAATTTGGTTAAACTGGTTGTGATTCAAATATTTATTGCCTAAATATATAAATGGGATTTTGGGAAAAGTGCGCAAATTTTCCTGATCTCCAATACATTGTAAAAGGTAAAAATTGATTAATTGGTTTACAATTTTTGATTTTTTTTCAAACCACTATTTTTGTCTTTTTAGAAGTTGACCCTTCTTTAATGTTAATCCGTTTGGGTATATCTTACCCTAGTGATAATTCAATATGCTCTGTTTTGCCATTTCATTCATTTTTCCCCCTTTCGCAGGGGAAATGGGGAAAGCAATGGAATTCTTAAATGATTTTGCAGACGGCCAGGCACACCGATCTTGGAATGTTGATGATCCGTACACGAAATAGATACAACACATGTAGATTGCAGTGGTCACAAATCGAAATATTAAGCAAGAAACCAGGATCATAACACAGGGCAACAGTGGTTTTGGTGCAGGGTATTAGAGCTAATTCATAGAATTTGATGCCCTGAATTTAAATATGGCATTAGTTTGTTGCCTAGGAGCTCAATTTCTAAGATATAACATTTTAGGTGAAATATACGTTACACTATTTTAAGTTAGATCCATAGATCAAATTAAAAAACTAAAACACCGACTTTTTATCATTATCATATTTTTTAAATGTTAAAGAAACATAAAAATCATAAGGGAAATATTGCAGTAGTACTATCTAATTACAAGATCAAGAAAGAGGAAAAAGGTCATCGATAAAACCAACTAGTCACTGGAACACTTCAAAACCTTCTTTCAAGTGACATGCTTGACGTATTTGAAGTCCTTTTTAAACTCCAGCAGTTAATCTGCCATCATGTGCGTTATACATCTTCATTGGTAATGGTCCACCATAGTTTTAATATCCTGGTGAAATCTTTCACCGTGTTCCTCACTGGTGTATCCTAAATTTTCAGGAAAATGGTCTAATGTGACTGTGTAAATAGTGCACCTTAATGCTCATGTTTAACCGAAGGGATTCATGTTTAACGAAGGGAACTGTTAGGCATGTCGTTTACCAGTTCAACATAGTTTTCAGCTTTGTATTTGCCCAGAAAATTTCCGACAACTGCAACAAATGAAGTCAAGGCTTTTTGTTCAGCCTCATTCATGGAATTAACGAAGGCAGGATCCTTATGATTTGTTTTATTGGGGGCCGTTCAAATATTACTTCTTTAATTTTTTCCGTACTCAAGGTTAGGAATTTTTTAACCCTAAATATGCAAGCATGATCTGTTCTTATCAGAGCCTTTACAAACTGTGTTCATTAGGCCCAGCTTGATGCAGTGGAGGGAAAGATGATTTTCTCTCGGCTTACTAAGGGTCGTTATGACATTCTTATCCATAACGTCCATGTTGTCTCTCTTACGCCACTCTTTTCTAACCAGTGGTGTGTTTTGTCTCTGCTATCCAAGAGGCACATGATGCAAGGATATTTGGTGGCAGCTACTTTGCTGTCCAAGGCGCAAGTTTACCATTTTTAAGTCCAAACAATTCCCCCATTGATGTTCATGATACTTTATCTTCTCAAAGACCAAAGCTATGGTCTTCGTTCATATTGTTGAGTGAGCAATCGGTATTGAACCATATTGTTCCTATTGTGTAGAAGGACATTTTCACAACTTCACTTTGAGCTGTCAAGTAACTAGGTGCCAATCATATGAAAAATATCAGGAATAGCCCATTTTTCCCCAGGAATACAGTTTCCCAGGAGGACAAAATCATCCATATTTGAATATATTGAATAGAAAAAAAAACCATTGATAAATAAAGTGGATGTATAGTAAAACCTCGTTTGGGGTGCCTGAAGTGGATTGCAGATCTGTACTGTATATCGGCATCCCGAGCCCCACAGCAATGGAAAGCACCGGACCCCGGAAATTAACCTTCGGCTGCGTATTCAGGTTTTGCTATGTAGTGACTGGTCTTTCAGGTGTTCATGTGCTGATACGCGAAAGTGGGGGAGCTGAGGTGTCAATCGAGATTATCCGGCTCTCGTTGATCCGGATCATATTTGTAGACATTTTTATTCAATGTTCACATTAGATTATAATTTTAACTATGGTAGCAAGAACGTAACTGCAAGTATGCCAATATTCGCTTTTTAGTTGATTCAATGTACGTTCCTGCATAGATTGTTCAAGAAATTATGATAATAAATGCTTTGTTGAGTTTAAGAAAGCTTACTAGACTTACCAATTCTTGTAAGCAATAATGTGAAAAGTTATTTTTATATTTTTTAAATGCCTGTGTAAACAATACTATGTAATTTTGTTACAAAACAAAGTAAGTCTTCTTAGTTAGGATTTTGTATTGCTTATTACCCATATTACCCGGATTTTCGATTGTCCGGATTCCCTCATGGTCCCAGTTAGTCCGGATAAATGAGCTTTTATTGTATCTAAAAAAGTAGAGCGGATAGGAGAAAACCAATTTCATATTTAGATTCAGCACCCAAATATAGCTAAAATCAGTTCTAAAATCCTAGGCACCAAGAAAAAAACTTTTTTTGCAGACCTGTGATAATTGAAAAAAAAATATAACAGCTCATCCAATCTTTAATGCCCCTTATGCCACTGTTAAAATTTGAAGTTTTCTATCTTAATTTCATGGCACACCAGCAACTCCTTTTAGGACATCAGGAGGTTGGCGTTAGAATAATAGAGGTGATGAAGTCCTAGTTTGGAGCAAAGGAGAGGTGTTTGGATCAGACAAGATGGAAGACAGCCTGAGTGAGGTGACCATCCATCTTCCGGCCAAAGAACCCCAAGGAGTGAGTATGTTTTTGTTGAGTTGAGCATACAGGGTTATGGTGATTTGTTTTGGGGTTGTATGCTATGTTTGACACCGTTAACTTCAAATTATGTGAGCAAACTGTAGACAGTGTACTATAAGTTTTTTGTTATTTTGAACCGAATCTGTCCCTGCATGTCATGAGTGGTTAATGCCCTTACCTGCATACATAAATTGGTTATAATGTTCAGATTAATTATATTATTAGTATTGATTCATTGCAATCATGCAGTGCAGATTTTTTTTGTTTTACTATTGGTAATATTTTCAGTATTTTTTTTTTTAAAGGCCACTTTTTTTTCTCAGTGAGGAGGTATTTATTGTGCAGTTAAATTAACTTTGGTTTTATTAGATAATAATGATAAATAATCATTCTTGCAACAGGTTTTAATTTTCAGTTTTAAATTAATTAACCTCAAATACAACAGCTTTGTATTACATATTTTTTTTAAGCCCTCTGCTATAATTTGGTTAAACTGGTTGTGATCAATATTTAATTCCCTAATAATATAAACAGGATTGGGAAAAGTATGCATTTTAGATTCTGTACTTTAGTGGCCATAGTATGTATCATTTCACAGTTTTCAAACAATTTTACACATACCCTAACCCTTCGTAGGAACATCTGCCACTCAGACAGTTATGGATTCTTCAAAGCTGAGTCCCCACCCCACCCTTCGACCTTGGGTATGTGAGCCTACATATGCTTCAGTCCAACATCTTGTCTTCAGTTTGGAAAGGTGATTTGTGACGCCAGCCTTCAATGGTTCAAGTAAAAATTAGAATAATCAGAGCAAAAATTAAAAACCCCCAACCCAATCACTCATTTGACTAACTAAATACCTCTACGAAATGAACCATAATATAACTGTGGATTGGTTCTATTCAATAGAAGCTGGTCAAGAATTAAGGAGATATAGTTTGACGATTGTGGCTACCATGAAATGTATAAACCACAAATACCCTCTGAATTTCTAGTTAGAAAATACATGGAAAAGTGATATTTCATCTATATCTGCCTACCATGCAGATGTTCCCACCGAAGGATTAAGATTCACAGGGAATCACTATTTTATAGTATGGGCAACCAGTTGCAGGAGAATCCTTGAATTCACTATCATTAATAAGCAGGTTTCAAAAACCCTTAATTTATTGAGGGGCTTTTTAAAGAATTATTTTGAAAAATAAAGATGTAAATTAATTGGCATGTTTTTTTCCCTTTATTAAACAGCAAGATCAGAACATTTTACCCTATCTACACACAAAAAAAAATTTTCTGCCTGCCCCCTGCTTAGATCCAAAACTTGGGTGTTAATGCTGCAGATGCTCTATGAATGTCTAGTGATGAATTTAGTAGCTCAAGAGCTTTCTCTACAAGAGTATAGACATTTTCCTTCCCCCATATTTACAACTAAATCTAAAAGCAAAGTTTGTACTCATTCTCCAAAATCAAATATACAGAATTCTTAAGGGCTTTCAAAGAGGTATCTAAGACCTGTGTTAGCATTTTTAAGGACCTCAAAAATGATATAAAATGTATTTATTTCTGAAGTTTAGACATTTAAAAGTATTTATGTTTTTAGGATACTATGCAATCTTATGATTACTTCTATATAAATTTAATAAATTCATAATATTATTTCAAAATGACTTTTACAGGTTGCTATGTTGGGTTATCCCTGCATTTAAACTCAACAAACACTGTTAAACAGAATCATAGCAATTAGAGCAAGCCAATATTTTTATATACAGGGGTTGGGACAAAAATATGGAAACACCTCATGAAATGCATGCTTGAAAAGAAATGATTTTTCTAGGGAAATATGTAGGTGGTGCTGGTGTTCTTGCCTACTGACACCACATATACAATGCCGTAAATATGTTGTGCAAGTCAGTCGTTGTCGGGGCACTGATCTGTGAAGTTGTAATTCTATCATGTCAGAATTAACAGCTTCAAATTGGGCAAATTGTTATAGCATGTATGTGGGGAGCTTCCATAAGCAGGTAGCCGAGGTGTTTAGTGTTTCAAGAGGTACTGTATCGAAGATTTATTCCGCATATTGAAAATGCGGAAAAAACATCATCCGCTAAATCACAGCACGTATGAAAGTATGTGCTGAGTAATCGTGACAGACGATCATTAAGGAGGATTGTGATGAAAAATAAGACCACAGCTGCAAAAGTTACTGTTGAAATGAATGTCGTGCTCACAAACCCAATTGATGTGACTATCCAACAATAAGGGAGCTCCATAAGCAGGGTATTTCTAGCCAGCTGCAATTCAAAAACCATTCATCAATAATGATAATGCCCGTAGCATGAGAAAGTAGTGTTAAGTCATAAAGCCTGGACTATAGAGCAATGGAAGACAGTAATATGGTCGGCTGACTCTTGTTTCACACCATCTCCCAAATCTGGCCGAGTTTACACCTGGCAAACGCCATCCTAAGCCTATAGTACCAACTGCTTGTTGCCAAGAGTGAAACATGGCAGGGATTCTGTGATGGTTTGAGCAGCCATATCATGGTTCTCTGTGGGCCCCATGATAACTCTGCAAGGGCACAATTACTGCCAAGAATTATGTGAACATTTTGGCTGATCAAGTCCATCCCATGGTACAAACTTTATCAGCCTGGTGCAATGGTGATGTGTCTTCCAAGACAACAAAGTCCCTGTTCATACAGCTCACATCATCCAGGACTGGTTTTCTGAACATGAGGATGATTTGTTACATCTCTCTTAGCAACCACAGTCACCAGACTCAATATTATTGAACCTTTGTGGTCTACATTGGAGAGGAAAGTGCATGGTCGCTATTACCACCATCATCGTTATCTGAACTTCCTACTGTTTTGCAGGAAGAATGGTACAAAATTCCCTTGGCAAGCATACAGGAACTGTATTTATCAGAGTAGACTGCAAGCTGTTTTGAATGCCAATGGTTTTCCTACACTATAGTAGGCAAGGAAACTTTTTTGTAGGTGTTTCAATATTTTTGTCCAACCCCTGTGTGTGTGAGTGTATGTATATTTATTTATATATGTGGAAGTTGGGGAGGGGGTATAAAATATAAGCATTTTCATCCTAGTCAATAATTGGTACTATTCGGCCCCATAGTCTCGCTGTCAGCGAGGACAGCCACGGAAGCTGTCAAAATAAGCAACTTTTACGGGCAAAATCATTAAAACATTAATAAAAAAACTCCGGGGCCCAATTTTCAAAAAATAATGCCTATGTTTTAATATGAACTATCAACTATACCTATACAAAATTTCAGCTCAACTGAAGCAATGCTTTTTCACTTATAAAGGAACAATCATAGGCCTATTCGAAATAATCAATAAATTTCACAGTTTCAATGAAACACACAGATTTTTAAATAAAGTTCAATAATTCAAGTTCAATTTACGCAAATTGTGCATAAAATTGTACATAAATTCAAAAACATAAAGTTTATAAGTTAAATAAAGTTTTGTAATATTATACAATTTCCAGTTGATAGCTAATAAATTGTAAATTTTTTTTACCTTAAATGTCCAATAAAAAGCGTAGTTCCAAATGTAATTTTCTTCAACAAACCCTTAAATGTTGCCAATTTCAAAAATCCTTTTTGTATTTATCAATACCTCCTCCACTTGAATGTTTAAAATATTAAGTGTTTTACTGATAATAAATGAAAATGTAGTTTGATGTGTTGCTATGGTTACTTGACTATGGTTGACGAAGAAAATTGAAATGTTAAATATTTTACTGATAATATATGAAAATATCACTTGATGTGTTTCTATGGTTAGTTGACTATAGTTGACAAACATTTAGACCCCTAACTTTCTTTCTACTGATGAGATATACATAATACATAGCCTATGTCCATCTGGAATAATGTACCTTTCAAATAGTGAAAGAAATTTTCAAATAGGTGCAGTGGTTCCGGAGATTACCCTCTACATACAAAATCCACTCTCTCTCTTTATATATTAGTATAGATAGTTTTAATTTAACATAGCCATTATACTTCTTGTTGCTTTTATAAAATTAAATTTAATATTTCAGACCTACTTTCATGATGAAAAAAAAAAATACATAACACCTAATTTATACTATGTTTAAATAACACAATCAATAGACAAACAATATGTTAAGAAAACAAAATTTGTATGCTGTTCTTGCCAAAAAAAAATCTGAAATAAGACAATTTTACTCTTAAGCTGTCTTTTTTATTTTTCCAAATATATTTCTGTAAATCAGGAAAACCCATACTGTAAATCTAATAGGGCATTTTCACGTAGAATCTGTCAGCGTCACCATTACTCGTATTGAAATATATTTAACCAATTACACAACTCCAAACGATTAGCCGCGAAATTGTTAATGTCTGTGATTGGTTTAAAATATGTCAATACGAGTAATGCGACACTGGCAGATTCTATGTGAACCGGCCCATAAAGTCTCAGATACAAATGTTCTATATTATTTCCTACACATTTCAATTTAGATATTTTGACTACAAATAAATTGTGATTTACACTATCAGTCTATTGAGTATTATAATAAGCTACAATTAATCATACAAAAGTTGTATAAAGATTATATAGGTCTACAGTGATTTTTGCTGCAGTGTGAATATTTCACCAAAACAGTAATCACAATTTTGTCAAAAACTGAAAAAAATTATTACATTGTACTAAGGAAAATAAAAATAGTTTAGGTTCCTCCACAAGAAAATGTCCCTTAAAGTTTGGCAAACTGACTGCAGATTCAACAAGGCATCTCTTACTGCAGGCAAACTATGTATGCTTTAATCTCTGGGATTTTTTTTTAGTTTTTCTAAAAATATTTATTCTTTCCTTTTTGCTTATATTACAACTGCAGATGGAAATACATAAATCTAACAATAAATATATTTAAAATTACAAATTTAAACTTTACTACAAAATTATTCATAAAATGAATTTGAGGTTAGAATTTACATTGCTATAAATTGTTTAAAGAAATAACTATTAACAATTCTTCCAAGAATCTAATAATTATTTAAAATCAGTAACAATACATACAGATTTTGGAACGTCAAATAAGTAATTTTAAGGGAATTTTCATAGGATATTAATTTGATTTCTTGAACTTTTTTTTAAAAGTTATATTAATTAGTCTAACTCTCTAATTTCTACATGCTTAAAATAATTATATGAGGACATAAAGTATGCTTTATAACTTCAATATTTTTTACTTCACACAGGTCAAATCACTATATTTTATTTCTAAAAAAGGACTTTTTCTGGTACAATCAGATTTCTCTTGTGACAAGTTTTCAAATTCGTACTTTTTTAATCCACTTCCAAGTTTCCCAATCAGCAAAAACCCTACATATTACATTATATTTAATCCGAGGCATATTTTACATTTATGTGCCTTGGGTATAAAAGCAACAAAACTATAATTTAAATCAGAAAAAATAGACATTTTAAGCACTTTTACAATCCCCAAAAAATTAAGAACTTTTAAGGACCTCAAAAATAGATTATCAAATATTAGCACTTCTGAGGATGTTATATAATTTGTTTAATATATTAATAATTTCTTAAATCACAATCAAGTTAATTTTTTTAAAACAAATGATTAGTAACATGCTCAGCCTATTGATAAAAATAAGTACATAAATTAAATCCTTAACAAAAATTATCCATTGCATAATTCAACATCTGAGAAAACTAAAACTTATCCTTATATAACCAGTAACATACTAACAAATAAAAAGAAATTTTCACAATTTATTTAATTTTTTTTTGGCTGTGCCAAGCATTCACTCTGAAGTTAATTTTTAAGTTTTTTTTTATTTATTTATTTAACAGCATTTGATTGGGCTCTTGCTAGCATAGATAATATAAATTAACATCCTTATTACATCATCAAATTTCCAAAATTTGACTTCTCCAATATTCAAATTCATGGTATGATACAAATATTAAAGTGATAAACTGCTTGCTCTCTTAGCATAATTGTTCATAGAGTAGCCTTAATAATGATTTTCTCAGATGCAGGTTTATATGTTTCACTTAATATATAATTTAAATTACAGGTTTATAATTAGTTTTTAAAAGGAGCATACCAAGCATCAAGACACAGTAGATATACATTATTTAATAGGTAAATAGAAAGAGCAGAAATTTTAAATACTGTTCCAATAAATCTTGAAGTTGAATATCCAAACATACAAAATTTTCACATTCTCAGAAGTAAAAATAAAAATATGAATCTAGAAATAAATATCCAAAATTAACTAAGATCTAATCAATAATCGACTTAAAGAGGTAAGAAGTTTGATATGAAGAGTCATCAAATTAAATGCAGCATATGAAACTGGGGTCATGTAAAAAATTAACAATAATGACTATTTCAATTCCCAATTTTGTTCCCCCATTCAAAAAGGATTGAAATTAATGTATTCATTAATTTGGAAGTTTTAATATCAGGTTTTAACAAAACGTTGTAAACAATGAACAGACTTCCATGAATTCGTGATATAAATATCACTCATAATGAAAACACTATATTAATATCAATTGCAAAAAGGTTTAGCAAATCTTTACTACATAACCAATAACACCAATATCTGATCAAAAGAAAAAATTTCAAAGAAATTAAACACACACACACTCAATTATACACTTGTCACATCGGTAAATTTACTTACGTTCTACATACAAACATAATGCAAACGCAATAACACTGTTTAGTACACGCGACAAACTTAAGACAACCTACTTGGACACTTTAGATAAACAGGAGCAACAAAAAGTTTCAATAATGACACATCGGTTACAATAATTAAATTTCTACATAATTGAATCTTGAAACCAAAATGTGGTATAAAAAGCTAACGAGTAAATAGAATCTAGCACACAAATAGAAAACCATACCGGGAAGTACAACAAAAGGGATTTTAGTTACGCGCCAATAACCATGTCGTCGTTAAAGTCACTCATACAGATGAAAAATATATCGTACTACAAGATTTCCAATATTCGTTTATAATAAATAATTAATATATATCACATCAATACACAGCAAACAACAGAAATGTGCACTTAAAAATTAACGAAATAAACAAATTACTGAGAACGTAACAATAAATGAAAACTCAGTTGAAATCACAAAAAAAAAAAACACAAGACAACTACAGCAATTTTACTTTACTAGCTTATAATATTTAAACAAAGAAGCAATATAACTACCTTTTCTAATAAAACCTAATATAATTTACAGAAAACAAATAAAAAATTAGCAAACGGAACCTAGATTTTGATGATTCCATCCGGAATGAACATATTATTTTTTCTTAAAATGAAGGAGAAAAGGGGGGAAATTGGTATCGTACAGGTTGCTACATTCTGCAATGTGACAGAATTACCTTGCATTTTGATTGGTTCGCAGGCTTTTGCTCTCTTTTTTTTTTTTATAAATATTTTCCAATTAAAGACTCGATCTTTTCAGTTTGGAAATAAGACTTTCATTAACGTTGTCATAACAAATATACCACATAATAGATGGGATTGGGTGCTGATATCAAAACATACAAGTCACTAGAATTTTATCAATCAAAAATAAATACTTAAATAGTAATTGGGTAGAGACATTTTTGTCGATAGTCATGTTTTTTATTCCTTTTCTGGATACCTTGTAGTGAGTATAACTCATAGGAAAATGATCAAATTTGCATTTAGTTTTTTAAGATATTATTACCAATTTCGGTTTATCTTTTGAAGAAAAATTCTAACATGAGATGAAAATCATTTGCTTGTCTGTTTCGACTTTTTTTTTTCGTCAAGTCACTTGGATAGACAGAATACTACACCAAGATATAATCTAACCTCATATGATATTTGCTCCTTTCAACCATGAGCAGCAGTACTCTTCAGGCTTTTTTTTAAGTTATCCCTAAATCTTACCCAAAAAAAAAAGGGACTGACACCTACTAGACGAAAAAGATTTATCTAAAAGACATTGTAGACTCATCAGTATATTCACATCAAGGCACTGAAAAGATTGTTTGATCAGCGTTTCTAAATCACCTTTCTCTAAGGGCCTGTTCACATAGGAATTCGGTAGCGGAGCGTTAAAGGAAAGATGACGTTGAGACGAAAATAAACCAATCATAGGCGTTAAAAATTCCGTTGCTAATCGTTTGGAGGTTTGTCATTGGTTAAATGTATTTCAATACTTTAACGCCCCGCTACTGGACAGGCCCTTAGGCCTTGGTGAACAGGCCCTTAGGCCTTGGTCACATTTCTTCTCCATCGTGCGTTGCGTTCTTTCTTTAACTCCAAAATAGTTTACATGACTTGTGATTGGTTTGGCATATGAGAAGTTCATTGCATTGAGTTCTTTGATTGGCTAAAATTTTATCTGTTGTGTCCGCTCAGAATGCAATGTGAACAAGATCTAAGAGACTGTTCTCATAGCAGTCCGTTAGAGATTGCTTTAAATTTTAACCAATCATATAACTGAGTGCTGTGACATCATCCGTTGACTCACCTATCATCATCCGTGAACACATCGTAAACTTTACGCTTTCACTAACGGACTGCTAATATGAACAGGCCTTAACTCTGCGCATTTATTCTAGACTGTAGGGGCCTGTTCACAGTTCACATAGGAGTCCGTTGCGTTGCGTTAAGGATAAGATGACGTTGAGACGAAAATAAACCAATCATAGGCCTCCAAATGAAATTTTTAACGCCTTTGATTGGTTTATTTTCGTCTAAACGCCATCTTTTCCTTAACGCAACGCAACGGACTCCTATGTGAATAGGCCCTAAGACAAATATCTCCAGACGTTTGCTTCCCAGCCCACGAAGATCATATCTTAAAATCGTATTTTTTTAGTGCATTTGTGTTTGCATTTTCTAGACATATACAACCAGAGCCTGACTAAGGCAGGGGCATACGGGGCAGTTGCCCCGGGCCCCCACATCAGAGGGGGCCCCCAAATCGAATAGAAAGTTTAGTAATAAGTATTAAGTTCTTCATTACTAAAGTAGTGAAGCAGAGGGGGGCCCCCCAAAGAAGTTTTTGCCCCGGGCCCCAATTGGGCTAAGTCGGGCCCTGTATACAACCCATAAGCCCTAATCCCATCGGATATAAAAATCATGAGGGCCTAAAGGCTGGAGAAAAAGTGCTTGAAGATATACTTGTTAGTAATGATAAGAAGTCTGGAACAGCTAAATAATTTCCAGAGTACTTGTCCTATTTGCAAAATGTCAGTTCCTGAAGATTGATTCAAGTTATAGAATAAAAGTTTCTTTGACAAATGAATTTAGTAATTGTATTTTAAATACAGTATCAGATGAATACTATAACATCACATTAACATCAATGACCTTGAAGTCACAGGAGCAGAGCTTTATGAATTAAAGATTTTTAACGAACTACCATCAAAGTTGTACACTACTTGCATCTTTCAACACAAAAAATATCAGCATTGCCAAACATAGATCCTCTTGCTTCATAATCAAATATTCATCGACTTCGATTTTTACGTCATTCGATTTTACGTCATTCTAACGTAAAAGTCAATGGTAACTTCCTGTCGTAGTGATCCATCTCAATACTTCTCAACCCCGTAGTTGTGTATTGGAACTTGGAACAAGACTGTGGCTGTCTACGCCTAAGTGTTTAATATGTTTCTGCGTTTCTAAACTTCGTAAAATTGTGAGAATGGCGGAGCATAGTAGATATTTTATGGGAGGTTTATTTATCCTCTTTCTTGCGTTTTCTGCTCGAGAAATATTCTCCAGTAATTATGGTTCTTTCGTCAAAGAAATTCCTAAAACTAATTTCAAACATACATTTACAGGTCCAACTCTGAAATTTCTTTACTGGTAAGAAAACCGTAACATTTTTCGTATGATTTAACTGTGGAAATTTACATAGACGTTTGACTATTATACGAGGCATAAGCTTAGTAAATAGCTTAAAACTTCTGAGTTTGTTGTTAATAATCTCTCCCCTCCCCCTCCCCCCCCCCCAAAAAAAAAAAAAAAAAACCTCTTATTTTTTCAATGTCTTGAGTTTGACCTATGGACCAAATATATTCTTAAAATATATATATGGGCATAATTGGGAAGGTTAATTTGTGCATGTTACTGGATTTTAGGATAGGTTTTTTTTTTTTTCTCCCCTATTGTAAGATTATTTAGGATCTTTAAATTCCTTAAATGTCTAAACATTGGAAATAAAGCACACAACCATCTTTGCAATTCCCAAAGCTGAAAAAAATTCTTGCATAGCAGAAATGGATTATATTCTGAAATGTTCCCAAACTACTCTCATTTAACTAGCTAGATACTGAAATAGTTACACCTTTATAGCTATATTGTTTATACCACACTATTAAAATCAATACTCTTATCAGTAGTACTTATTCTCTTAGGATGTTAAAATTGTGAAATAATACTTGAAAGTAAATACAACATAATTATACAGATAATTATGTATTAATGTTGTATAGATTTAAATGTACAAAATATGAATCAGTATTGGGCTTGTTTGTTAACATGGTAAAATGATTTCGAATAGTTTTATGGTTATGAAGTGTTGTACCGCTTACAGACATTTAGACTTTTTCCCTTCTTATTGTAATATTTGATCTAGAATAAAAAGTGTTTGTTTCAGATAAATCTTTATATAAGTGCCTCATGTATTTCTTTTGATCGTTTCCAGTTTCTCGTGAGGTTACAGGCGTGTCTTCGAGCAGTATGCCTCCATCATCCAGGACAAGTATCCTGAAATTACTGTTCTTGGAGACACATTTCCACCTCCACCTTTTCGCATGCATCTAGCTAGTTTGATTGGAATAGCGAAGTGGTGTCTGATTGGAATGGTACTTGGAAATTTTAATCCTTTCCCTGCTCTAGGAATGAATACGCCAAGTGTATTTTTTTGGATGACTCAAAATAAGGTATTTTCCATTGCATGTCTTAAAACATCTATTTACTAGCACTGAAGTATTTTAAGAACCCATAGTGTGTGAATTGTGTTGAATCAATGTCCCAATCATTGTGTTGAATTGTTATATATTTATCAGTTTAAGACTAAACTGAAGCTTAATTTTTTTACTATTCTTTCCGTATATTTTCAGGATTTGTACATTTCAGAAAAACAAGAAATTGTTAGGTAAAATCAAATTAGGTTTTAAATTTGGGTTTTGTTGGGGAAAAAAGTTTTTTTCTAACAACTGCTAAGCATTCTTTATTGAACTTGCATAGCTATGTGGAAAATTTTTAAAGATTTTTTTTTATTCTTGTGTCAGTGGTAATATTCCTAAATCTCCAGTCATTTACTGTGGAAAATAAATATGTCGCTATCATAAAAAAAACATGCTCACAGGTTTAATCTGCTTTGAATTATATTTTTGGATTAGATAAAAATTTTAATAATCTTTTATTTGACAAATGAAAAGAAATCTTTCACTTTAATTTCCTTTGCAGAATCTATCATAAGTTATGACAGGGTATTGTGTTATTGCAAATGTCAAGCTCAGTAAAGCCTAAAATTAAGGCAAATATTCTGATAATTGTGGTTTGAATAGGGTTTCCAAATATCTGGATTTTCTGTAAACTCAGTTATTGGATAGTAATATTTTAATTATCCGGCAGATACCAGATAACTGAATAAAAATAAATACAGTCGAACCTCCATATATCGAACTTCCCTATATCGAAATTTTCTATATATCGAACTCTTAGCAAATCTCCATGTTCATTACATAGAAAAACTGTTTCCATATATCGAAAAAATCTCTATATATCGAAATTCTTTTTCAAGACATATTGGGAGATTTCATTCTAGTTTAGAATAAAATCTCCCAATTTTTGGCATTTGAAACAATGCGTCGTAGACTTCAATATGCGGAAAATGTCCCTGATGAAGTTTGTAGTCGACTGAATAATGCGAACATTTCTTTGAATTTTCTGCAAAAGTGACTTTTCAGCAAGAAATTTCTATATATCGAATTTTTTTCCGGCACTTTGCTACTTCGATATATGGAGGTTCGACTGTATTACTGAACTTTGTAAATATTGCTTATAAAATTTTATTTTTTTATTTAAATATTTCAAAAATACTAATGCGTTCAATGATCAGCAAAATATCCTAGATCTAATTTTTTCACAGAAATTTCCAGAAACAGAAAAGACTCTAAGAGTCTCTTGAAATCAGTTTCTCTGTTTTCAGTGCCTTATACAGCAATTCAAGATTGTGTGTTCTCTTGAAGGTGTTAAATTCCTATTTTCAGAGTGTTGCTATCATTTGATATTCTTACTTGTTTAACGTTAGCCGCGTTTGAAATGTGTGAATTTAGTTCTTCAAGTAATTCTTTTTCTGATTAACCATGGGATGCAAATTCTTCATAAATAATGTTGTCTCATCCTTAAAATGCTGTATAGTCTCATCGGGGGAAAAGTCTCTTCATAAGAGCTGTAGCAAAATTTAGGACAGATTTTGTTGGAACTCTTGTAGCATCAATAAGACATTACACTAAAGCCATAATATTGTCATTTTTTTCATAATCCAAAAGCTTGTGAAATTGGTGTTTTCACACTTTATGTGAATTTAATGCAGATTTTTATTTTAACTTTTGTATAGTGCATGATGTGTTTTCTTGAATAAATTTCAAAAACTGATTTCCCAAATATTTCACATTAAAATATGTCAAAATTCAAATTTAAACGCCTATTTTATATGGATAATTTAATAAATGTAACTTGTGGATATCCGAAAAATATTTGGCAGATATTGGATACGGATAAATCCGTTTTAGAAATCATAGGTTTGAACTATTTCAGCATATTATTTGTATAAATAGGCTAAAAAATTTTTAACGTTTATTGAATTCTTGTTTTTCCTTTTAGATATATGCTTGTATGATGGTTTTTTTCCTAAGTAATACAATTGAAGGGCAGTTGATTTCTACTGGAGCATTTGAAATTATATTTAATGGTGAATATTTTAGTATACTTTGTTAATTTATCTTTATATTTCACATCCTATTTTACAGATTATTCTAATATGTTTCACACCTTATAAAATTTTTATTTAAATAGCTCTGTCTATGAACAAAAATCTTTTGAAATTCATCAAATGTATTAACAAAATAGTTGAATACTTATGAATACTTTTTATGTAAAGTGACTAAGGCATTGTCAGATAGATATTTGATTTAAGTTAAATAATTGTTAGCCCAGGCTGTCTACCATTCACTAAACTGGAAAACAGAACCGAAAAATGTTGTGAAATTTAAGATCGATCTTCAGAAAGTAGCCAGGCTTGGATAAAAGCCCCCCCCCCCCCCCCCCCCCATGGATTTTTCTCTATATAGAAAGAATATTTTACTTTTGAGTATGCAAGGGATTTTATTATAAAGAAATCTGTGGATGTTTGCTTTTACCCTATGTTAAAAATATGAAAATTATGGTTAAACATGTTTAAAAACTGGTTTATTTTCAATGATTCAATAAAATTTCTTCAAAAATTCAATTTTTCAATAATTACAGAGGCTTTTTTACAAATGGCTTTATTTTAAGAATTTGAAATATTTCAGAAAATGAGTTCTCAATTCTCATCAGAAATTTTTGTGATTTTCTATCTTATTGCTTGATTTATACATTTACAAAACTATCAACTTTTTCAAGATAATGACACATTTTTGTTTAACATTTTCAAGTTAAGTGAGAAAAAAACTTTAGTGTTCAAATAATGCTTTATATTAATTAATCCCATTTAATAGATTTTTGAAGAAACCATACCATGCAGAAAATTATTCAATCAGTTTAAAAATTGTTCTTGTTGTATGTCACTGGTATCAATAGGAATCAATTTAAACCTTTAAAAATTAATTGGCACCAATATATATTTTAAAAATTCTTTTGTACCAAGGAATACTGAATATTACCTGAAAAATATCAATAAAAGTTTTGTTTATTTGCTTCTATTATCTGCAAGAACCCATATAAACTTATATAATATATTAATATATTTTTGAAAACTGGCCCATAAAGTTTCTCTTATCCTTTCTTGTCATTTTTAGTATAGTCATAAAGGTTGTGAAATACTTTTGTAACATTATTTGTTTTTATGTGTAAATAAATGAGATTTAAAAATTTTTTTTAAATATATGAACATATTTTTGCTTTTTCTTTAAATTTGTATTTAGTTGTAATGTAGCATTAATCAAATCTGTATAGTGTATTATATGTAATATTTTTTCAGATGTACCTGTTTGGTCAAAAATTCAAACTGGTAGGCTTCCTTCACCACCTGAGCTTTTCCAAATAATTGAAAATCATAAACTAATTCGAAGTTCAAGTGCATCCTCATTAAGTTTATAGCATCAATAATGTTAAAAATGTTTGTGGTAAGTATTTGTTTTGTTTTTTGAATAATTTTAATTTTTAAGTGTAAACAATTTAATTTCTTTACTGGTGACTCTTGAAAATTAATTGCAAAAACTTTTCTCCTTTTATTTTTTTAACTTTTAATTTCCATATTATAATGAATTCATGGCATAACAGAATAATTAACTTAAAATGTATAAAAATGTATAATGCTTTTGTCAGATTCTTTGATCAGAACAAATTTTAATATAAAACTTCTGCATTTGCAGTGCCATTCTGTAAATATAAAAAATTTTAGTAAAAGTTCATTGATACAGTATTAGGTATAAAATTGGGTATTAATGGTGAAATGGCACAGTTGCATGTACAATTTGTGGTCCTCTAGAGGTAATAGGGTAATGCTGGTACAATTGAAGAGGAGTCATTACCAATTAAACTTTAGTCATTTTAATTTAATTCAATTTTTAAATAGTGATCTTCTATAAAAAAAACCTTGAGATTTGCAACTTATTGTCTTATTACTATGATTTTTTACCACAGGCATTTTTATTAATGCACTTTATTATATATTCCTATTATTATTATTATTATTATACATATTAGTGTTTTATTCATTATCACTCAGTACTCTACATTCTTATTAATATTTTCATTTGAATGTGTATAATAGCGTTATGATCTGCTTAAAACATGAAAAACTTTAATAAAACATAAATTTTAACAAACACAGGATAAAAATTATCCTGTGTTTGTGCTGTTCTTATTGTAACTTTTTAAAGCTTTTTTTTAATCGTGTACTTAATGATGATTTATTTATTTTAAGGTTTGCTGTGTGTCGAAGTATTATTTATCTGTATGACACTATATGAAGTTTTTCACCTAAAGCAGTCCCTGCAAGTGATTAACAGATGACTATTTATGTCTACAGATCTTTAAACTTACTGATACATAGAATTCTACAATTATCTGTAATCTTTTAAAAATTTATATATGGCTTCAGTATGGATTGAGTTGTACAAATTGTTAAGCAATATTTATTTTGGAAAAACTTTTATGAAAGTAATTGATATGCACTAAGTTGTCTAGAGGTTGTTTAGAACATAATTTATTTTATGTCATTACATATGTTCTTGGGTATGGTTTTGTGTACCAATGTACATATATATATAAAACCATTCATCAATCCTAGCTATTGATTATCTTGTTTTAAGAATTAAATACTTAATACATATATTATTTTTTCATTTTTAAATTTTTGTGGTTGTTCCAAAAACTAACAATGATCTATTCCTTTGTGTGTACAAAGCAAGTAACAAATAAAATATGTTGTGATGTTTTTATTTTTTCTACACTAAATTTAAAAAAAAGTCAGGTTTAGATTTTTATTTTTGCTAATTTCTAACTTTTCTTTAGCTGATTATTGCATAACAAACAGTGCTAAAAGCATGATGCACACATTTTCAAAATCATCAGTTTTGTTTTTATTTTCTGTTTAATTTATGTAATTTGTACTGTTGCTGTAAATGCTAAATATTTTTTTAGCATTATAGAAATTTGGTTTTTGTAACACAGGAATAAAAATTTTAAATATTATAGAAATCACTGGGTTTCTTTTTTTTTTCTCTCTCTCCTTTTTTTTATAGCTAATCAGTTTTTAACTATTTATTGTGAGAAATTTTGTATCAAGATAATTTTTGTCACCATCATTGCTAAGTGCCTTGTTCAAGAGCCATTTAAAACATGCTTAAAGTGTTGCTTGTGTGGGAGGGAAAAAAGAAATTTGCATAGAATTAGTTGTCAATGACTGCTTTGGTTTGCTAACTTAATACTTGAGAATAATGTTAAATCATGTTGAGTACATACAAATATATTTTTGGGTTACTGACAAATATTTTAATATAGAAAGAAAAGTCAGGTAGATATTTACTGTTCAGTTTGAAATAGAACAATTTCCCATTAATTTAAAAAGTTATTTTTTTTAACCTGTTTAACTTTCTTAGCTTAAAATGGTGGCTGTCAATATCAGGCCTGTGAAACTTAAAACAGAAGTTTTAGGTTTTACAGATCTGATCATTTCACTGCTACATACCTAAGGTGTCATTTTGTGCTAGAAATTCAATAAATGTAGCATAACTTGTTAGGGACATTACGCTTAAAACTGTGAACTGTATGACCTCTGAACTATAAACAGTTTGACTTTTCTTATGAGATCTGTTTGTAGTGTGCAAATGTCCTTTATTACCCTAGGATTAGGTGGCTTAAGGGGAAACTCACTTGAAAAAACCTTTTTTGCAGTGAAAACATAATAGTTTTCTCGGGAGAGGGGTGGTTACCCTCCACAAGCATTCTTCCAATCAGAAGACATCCCTGACCACGGGCGAACGTGATATATGTTTTGTACCATGTCAACACATGCTAGAGTGGGAAAGAACTGTTGTGAGAATTTGAGAATAGAGGTAGTTGGAACACTACAGGGGGTAGAGATAATTAGAACGAGACATAGATGAGTCGTGGATTGCAGTCGTATGAGTTCTTTCAACTTTCAAAGATTACTCTCACTCTGCAAGATTACTACTGTTAGTTTTGAAAAAGAGCTAAGTTAGGCAGCTCTCATCTCAAAATAGGTAGTAAAATTTCTGGGATTATTCACACAGATTTTTTTTTTTTTTCTCCCAAGAACTTTTCTTTCGATATTTAAAGGTTAAGTGATTGCTATGTTTTCACAACACAAATTTTAAATGTTTACGGATAATTGCCCAATAATGACGAAAATATTATACCACTAAGCTTATTTTAATGTATTTGAATTCTACAGATAAACAAAATATATTTTAAGGAAAATTACATTTGAAAACACATGAAGAAGATAGCTGAAAATCTTTAGGTTTTTAAATTAACTAAACAAACACGTACGCATATATACATATAGCTGTGACACAATAGGTCAATGGTCTGTAGCAAATCTTTAAGGAATTTTGTCCTGAAGTAGGCAAGAGTCTCAAAGAGTGTTTGTCTTTTTATAAATTTTACGATGCGTACACTGTTACTGCACACTATTTTCCAGAATCAACCGCGTGTATTCGTTTTGAATTCGGGGCGAATAATGTTGGAGCGGTACCACTGGCCGCCTTAGAGGAGTTTCACCGTACGTACACACACACACACACATATTTATTTATATATATATTTATATATACAGTTGGACCTCTATTTAACGAAGTCGCTAAATCCCGAAAAAAGTTCGTTATATGGAAAATTCGTTAAATAGAGATTTACCTTTTAAGATACTTTAAACTACACAAGGCAGATTTTAAATTCATAAACACTAAATATTATTAATAAAAGTAATTAATCACACCTTTATTTTGTAAATTAATGTCTATTTGTTTTATATATCTTACCAATCAAACAGAAATCTTCAGCAAAGACGCACATCACGCGCGCCTGTGGCGCCACTTCAAAGCGCTATTTAAGGTTTGGAGATTTCGACGATTTCAAGTTCGGCAATTGTGTTTTTCTTGTGGTTTTTTCAAAAAAACTATCAATTATACCTCGTCGAAAACACCGATCATCTTTTGATCAAGTATCAGAGTTCGACAGAGGAAGGATAATGGCCTACCGAGATTGTGGATTATCTTTCAGGGAAATCGATAGTCGTGTTGGACGAAACCAAACAACTGTAATGCGGATATGTGATCGTTGGATGCAGGAGGGTACGACGGACCGGCGTGTTCGATCGCATCCACCTCAGCGCACCACTTCACGTGATGACAGACAAATTGTGCGCATGGCAGTGACGGATCGCCCAGTCACATCAGGAACCATAGCACAGCACATGTAGTCTGTAACGCATCCAGTGTCTGCGCGTACCATTCGACGCCGTTTACAGCAGAGTGGTCTGTCCGCAAGACGTCCATTGCTTTGTCTACCCTTAACGCAGAACCACAGACGTATCCGCCGCCAATGGTGCGATGACAGAAGGATGTGGACGGCAGAATGGAATGAAATTGTCTTTACTGACGAGTCACGCTTCTGTCTGCAACACCACGATGGTCGCATTCGAGTCTGGAGACACCGTGAAGAGAGGATGCTGAACAGCTGCGTTATGCACCGCCACACTGGTCCTGCACCGGGTATTATGGTATGGGGCGGTATTGGATATCACTCTCGCACACCTCTAGTACTCATTGCCGGTACTTTAAACAGCCAGCGCTACATCTCCGAGGTGTTGGAGCCAGTTGTCCTTCCTTACCTTCAGGGCTTGGCCACAGCCATATTTCAACAGGATAATGTGCGACCACACGTGGCACGCATTGTCCAACGTTTCTTCGTCAATCGCCAGATTGAATTGCTTCCCTGGCCGTCTCGCTCTCCGGATCTTTCGCCGTTAGAAATAGTGGTCCATGGTTGCTGTACGATTGACCCAGATTCCATCCCCAGCTGCCACAGCAGATCAACTTTGGCAACGTGTGGAAGCTGCTTGGTCTGCTGTACCCCAAGAACTCATCTAAAGTCTCTTTGAATCAATGCCGAGGCGTGTGGTAACGGTGATCTCCAACAATGGCGGCTACTCTGGCTACTGATTTTGGCAGGAACCACACTTCACAGAAGTCTATAAATTTAATCATTTGATACTTGGTCAACATGTTATCTACAAAATAAATTTTCTTGTGATATCTCTTTTCTTTCTTGGTGTTGCAATTTGGGTGGCCAGCAGTGTATATATATATATATATTGTAGCGAACTGAGGTTCGTAGTTGCAACCAGTAGATGAACTAAACACACTAGGTATACATCAATCGTTACTTAAACAAAACAAATGCAATTTATTGAGATAATTGATGATGAGATATGTACACTGCACGGATGCAAGATGAAACTTCGGTAATCTTAGGAAATATCACACTCGATTTAATCGGCGTGGGGCGGAGTACGAACAAATCAGTCCGCTAGGCTAGCAGAAACTGACTCTGCTTCAATGATGATGAAACGGCACTTCGTCCTGATGGGAAAAGGGGCTCCCAACAACATCAACGGTGGTGACCACTGCACGCACCCGGTAGCGATGAAAAACAGAATATAAGGAGATGGGACTCCTCACTGGAAATTTCGGTAGCAAAGGCTACTTCCACGAAGACTGGTCTCCGAACAAAATTAGCGGAGTATGTTTACTCCTACAGGAACTTAATCGTCGCTGCAAACAGTCACAAGGGACTCTGTACCTCTTAGGGCGGTCACCCGGCTGCTCTCACACTGGATCCGCCACGGGTCAGGAACAAAAAGACGCAAGCCACGGCCAAGGGGTCCCCTCTCTTTTATAGGAGAGCCTCCACCGGATATTGCATCACTCTCCGGAAAGTTCGAACGATCTAGAAACAAGTGAGCAACGGAACTGGGTTTCCCGGGGCGATAATGAAATATTTTCCCGGGTCTAAGCGGCCGCCTTTTAAGTTTGTCCTCAAAGCCACTTGCCGGCCTCGGACAATGAGAAGGGGATACCGCACGAGTCTTTTGTGCAAGCACGCGGCGCCTCCAGGATGCTGCTTAACAACTGATAGTTCACGAATGAAAAGAACCTGGAGTCTCATCCGGCGTTCCCCTGTCATTCATAATTGCGATGTCAACCGGTTGTCAACTCACCCGGTTTGTAACGACAGACTTAATCAAGAAAAATGACCGAGGCCTCCTAACGTTCTGTGGAACAAGTCTCTCTGATGAATAAAGGAAAAGGCCGTCAGCGTTTTGCCACCTGAGTGGTCTGGTTTCCTTGATGACTCTCAGGTAGAGATAGAAAAATTTCTTTTATTAACGGAGAGGTTGAAATGCAATACTCTACATAACCCCCCTGCCGTTAAAGTTTTCAATGTGGTTGCATATTGAAAACCAAACGTTTCTTGTGGGTGGTTCCCAATTCTGCTATCTAATGTACCAGTTCCAACAGTTTTTTTTCTATTGTACACAAAAAAATACACAATTCTAACAATTACTTACACATGCACTAACTAGATTAACTAAAAACAAACACAAATAAATTTATGGTACTAACAATTAATTCTCTATGCTACTACACTTAGAAATCTAAGGTAATTCGCGGACGTTTAAGGAATGCATCTGCTTAATGCGTCAGCGTTTGTATTCTGTCTTCCCGGCTTGTGTTCTACCCGAAAACATAATTGCTGCAACATAAGTTGCCAACGAAAAAGCCGGCCATTTGAACTGGCATTCTTCTTGAGCCATACCGATGGATTATGGTCGGTCCCGATTTTGAATTCGCTTCCGTCCAGATAGTAATGAAGTTTTTTTAACGCGAATAGGATCGCCAAGCACTCTTTTTCTGTAGTGCTGTATTTCTTTTCGGGCTCAAAGAACTTTCTACTCAGGTAGAGGATAGGATGTTCCTTATCCCCTATTTGTTGGGCCAACACTACACCCCGGCTCCCAGATCGGATGCGTCCGTTTGGACAATAAATGGAACAGAAAAATCCGGAGCTCGTAGCACAGGTGTTTTTATAACAGAGTTTTTCAAAGTGGTGAACGCTGCCTCGCAAGATTCGTCCCACTCAACCGCCGCGCGTCTCTCTCACCCTTTTAACGCATCGGTTAAGGGGGCCGCTGCCATAGAATAATTTGGAATATAGTGCGCGTAATACCCAGCGAGACCCAGAAATGCCCGGATACTCGTCTTTGTCTCTGGCCGGGGAAATTCCCTAATGCATTTTACCTTTAATTCGGCGGGATTTCGATAACCCCCGCCGACCATGTGCCCCAAGTATTTTACATGGTTTTGGGTGAACCGACATTTCGATGATTTGATTGTAAGCTGCGCTTGCGCTACACGGCTTAACACGATATCTAAATGCTTCAGATGCTCGTCCCAGGTCTTAGAAAATATCGCGATATCGTCGATATATGGAACGGCATACTCCTCACACCCATTTAGGACGTCAGCCATGAGCTTACTGAAAAAGAAAGGTGCGTTTTTAAGCCCGAAAGGCATCCGCAAAGTTCGGCCGGTGAGAATCCCGTACTATTATGCGTTATAGTCCGAATCGCGAGGAGCGAGACTGGTAAATGACGTTCCCAACTCTTCTTGGGCCTGAATGTCCCGAATGAGGTAACAAAAGCCGCAATGCGTTGGGCCCTTTCTGTCAAAGGAATTTGCCAATACCCCTTTGCAAGATCGAGTATTGTTATGAAATCAGATCCTGCAACCTGTTCAACCCTTTCCTCTATGTTGGGGAGGGGGTAATATTCGGTGCGAATTATTTCGTTCAACCTACGATAATCAATACAGGGTCTCGGCTCACGACCATCGGTTTCTATCAAAATGATAGGCGAGGTATAATCAGACTCACCTACTTCTATCACGCCTAACTTTAACATTTTGTCAATCTCCAACTTCAAGATTTCATTCTGTCGGTGTGACGTTTTGTATGGTCTAGACCTAACGACCTTATCCGAGATCAGCTCTATGTCATGCGTAACTTTCTCGGTTTTTCCTGGGTTATTAGAAAAAACATTTGCATGGCTACACAATAATTTCTTTAATTCCCCTTGTTGAGTGAGATTTAGACGAGCGTCAAGTTCGCTCTCGCGCACAATCTCCTCGTAATCGAAATCGGTGGCACCGGTTTCAAAAACGTGGATTGCGAAATCATCCTCTGTCCCAATTCCGACCTTACCTTCATAAACACAATTTATAGTTTCGGGACGCCTGATATAGGGCTTCAGAACATTAATATGGTAAATGCTGGATTTCTGTCTAGGTCCGGGAGTTTACACTCGATAATTCGTCTCGGATATGCGAGCTTCAATTTTTCCTGGGCCTACCCACTTCGGCGACATTTTACTAGGTCGCGCTAAAGAGAAAATCAGAACTAAATCTCCAACCTCGAAATGCCTTTTAACTGCGCTCTTATCATACGCCTCCTTCCGCTTAAATTGTTCTTCACCCATTTTCTGAGCAGCTAACTCTCGCGCTCTTTTTAATCTATTCACTAGGGTAAGGACGTGCTCTGTCACGGGTCTCTCTTCCTCACAACCTCCCATCCAACCTTCGTACAACAAAACTTCAGGTGTTCGTAGGTTTTTTCCATACAACAGTTCGGCCGGTGAGAATCCCGTACTATTATGCGTTATAGTCCGAATCGCGAGGAGCGAGACTGGTAAATGACGTTCCCAACTCTTCCCGGTTTCCAAACACAGGACTTTTAACAGTCTCTTAAGTGTTCGGTGGAATCTCTCTACATGGTTGCTTTGTGGGTGGCCCACTGAGCTATGCGTCACCTTAATGCGAATTTCTCAAAAAATTCGCATGTTAACTCGCTCGTAAAAGACGTACCATTATCGCATTGCACCTCTTTCGGGAACCCGGTTCTACTTAATACCTGCAATAAGGCATCCGTGACAGATAATGACCTTAGGTTTTTCACGGGAATTACTTCAGGGAACTTTGACGCTAAACATATAGCGGTGATTAGGTACTTATTCCCATTTTCAGACTCCGGTAAGGGTCCGCACGCGTCGATGTTTATTTTGACAAATGGCTCGCTAATTATAGGAGTTAATCGCATGGGGAATCTCTTAGTATCTTGAGCATTTCCTATGCGTTGACATGCGTCGCAAGATCTTACGTACTCCTCCATTTCTTGGTAACATCGGGGCCAAAAAAACGACTTGGCTAACCTCTGTTTCGATTTCGTTGCGCCTAAATGAGCATTTGTCGACTCATGGCATACTGCCAACAGTTTCTCCCTGAATACCTGAGGGACAACTAAAAGACTTCGTGTATCCCCAAAGTGGTCCCTCTGTTGTTTACACAGCAACCCGTTTATCACTACATAACCCTTCTCGCCGTTTTGACCTGAATTTCCGACCTTTTTTAACAATGCGGCCACTTCTGCCCATTCCCGCTGTGCGTCTGCGAAATTCTCTGGGGAAACATTTAATAGACTCAACGCCGGGTCTCCACGGTCTAGGGGGGGGGGTAACTCTAACAAATTCGCCTGCTCCTCCCTTTCCAGTTGTGTCAAAATGATTGACTCCCCGTCTGAGGGACTATTGTCCGAACGATCCCGGGGAACCTCGCTTGGCTCAGACGGTTCTGGCGTTTGTTTACAGTTCTCCTGACATTTGGACTGCGATCGTGTTATTACGTTGATTTGCATGCCCTTAAAGTTTTGTCTACCCTGTTTCAGAAGAGCTGCCGTTTGATTTCCTAATATGTATCTTTGTTGATTTGACCTATCGCTAATTACAGAGGCCTTTGTTGTTATATCTCCATACTGGGAGTTCAGAATTACGCGAACTAGGGGCACGTTAATGGCACGAGTGTCTAACGGCTGAGTGAGCCAGACTGTCTCGCCGAGATAGTCGTCGGGCGAAATAAATCTTTTACAAACCAGATCAATTGTACTACCCGAATCTCTAAGTATTTCACATACGTGGCCGTTCACAGTCCCTATACTCACATATGGTTTTAAGGGATCCGTGATTTCCAAATCGGCACCTATGGAGTTAACGTCTTCTTTTTTCGTTAACAACGGACAATTTGGCCTAATATGGCCCACCACGTGGCACAAATAGCACGTAATATCTGACACGCGCCTTTTATCGAACTCTTTATGGTTCCATTCCTTACGGCGATTTTTCTTTTGGACGAGGGGAGCTCACCTTATCTAAATTTCGTTCGGGTTGGTGTTTTTCGGGGGGGGGGGTTTCTCAACTTTCTCTCCCGTTTTTACAGCCCCAAACAGTTTACGTTGGTCCGGCGCGCGTCCCTCGAATTTCTTCGGCTGGTTGGGGGGGCTTACCTGTCTTTCTTATAAGCTCAAACTGGTCCGCGTCTTTGACCAAAGTTTCAGGGGACGTGTAATTCTCCCAATCCTTTATATTTTGCTCCCGGATTTCACTCTCCATCTTCCGTTTTAATTGATCGACCAGAAAGAGATCTTTCAACGACTCAAAAGTTATAATACCAAGACCCTCTATCAACTTTCAAAATAAGTCTTTATTTCGAAAAGATAGTCTTTCCATAGGTTCCCTGGCTTACGCTGGTGTCTAACAAACTTCTGGCGAAAAGCTTCAGGACTGAGCCTGAATCGCTCGAGAAGCACGTTCTTAATATGGGAATATTTTTGTGTGTCCTCGACTTTTTCCCGCAACACAATGGCCGCCACCGATAATGGTAACAGGCTAATTAAACTGCCTGACCATTCAGCTTCCGGCATTTTTAAATGCTGTGCCTACCGTTCAAAAAGGCAAAGGTACAAGCTTATATCCGTTTCTTCCGGGTCAAATTTATGCATGATGTGCCTTAATGAGTGTCCCGCAGGTCTCGGAGGACTAACAGACCGGCTCTCTTGGGGGGGGGGGGTTCCCTACTCATTCTTAATTTGGCTAGCTCAAACTCTCGCTCTTGTTGAGCTAATCTCTCCTCCCGTTCTTGTTGAGCTATTTTGTCTTCCCGCTCTCGTTGAGCTATTCTTTCTTCCCGCTCTTGTCGAGCTAATTCCTCTTCCCGTTTTTGTCGACCTAATCTTTCTTCCCGCTCTTATCGAGCTAATTCCTCTTCCCGTTTCCGTCGAGCTAATCGCTCTTCCTGCTCTTGTCACTCGGTTTCTATACGGGTCTCCATTATTTCAGCTAATAACAACCAAAAATGGAACAAAAAAATTTTTTTTTCGGAATTTCAATATGCTCTAGTTTTCAAAAGTTGTCTTTTTAAATTAAAATTAAGAATATAAAATTTTTTTGCTCTACTAAAATATTTTCAAGTGCCGCAAATGGCATCAAAATGGATATTTTTATGAAAAAGTGATTATATTTGTATTTTTTGTTAATTTCTTTTATAGTATATTAAAATAATGTATATTTACTGTAAATAAAATATTCAAAATATGATATTTTGACAGAAAACTCGCATATTCTAGGTATTTCTAATTTTTAGATGCCATAACAGAACAACTGATTTTGTGAAATTTCGCGATTTTCATCATATTAATTTTACAGTAGCATATTCTTATAATACACATTGGAATGAAAGAAAAAAATTTTTAATTGACGGAGCTTAGTTAAAATAAGCAAATCACACTTAATTAGAAAAATATTAATGTAATGTCTATAAAGGCAAAACGTTACTTTGAAAAAAATATTCATGCTTTTCAAAAGTCCATAGTAATCACAGATGGTTTACATTACTTATTTCACTGACACATTGAATTGTTTTATTGTTTCAAATTTTGGCATTACCTTTTGAGAATGTATTTTTGTTTTTATCAATGCATCTCTTGCAGAAGTACCACGAACGGACAAGGATGACACGGTAACTTATTTAACAATCCTTTCTACTACTTGTGTGTGACATGGAATGTTGTTGAAGTCAATAATTTAAATGAACTGTCCCTACGTCACCTATTTTGTTTCCTAGATGGAAAAACTAAAGGTCCAAATGAATTTGGAGGAGAAATAGGTAAACAACTAGATAATGCCAAAAGATAATGCCAAATGTAAAAGATAATGCCAAAATTTGAAACAATAAAACAATTCAATGTGTCAGTGAAATAAGTAATGTAAACCATCTGTGATTACTATGGACTTTTGAAAAGCATGAATATTTTTTTCAAAGTAACGTTTTGCCTTTATAGACATTACATTAATATTTTTCTAATTAAGTGTGATTTGCTTATTTTAACTAAGCTCCGTCAATTAAAAATCGTTTTTCTTTCATTCCAATGTGTATTATAAGAATATGCTACTGTAAAATTAATATGATGAAAATCGCGAAATTCCACAAAATCAGTTGTTCTGTTATGGCATCTAAAAATTCGAAATACTTAGAATATGCGAGTTTTCTGTAAAAATATCATATTTTGAATATTTTATTTACAGGAAATATCCATTATTTTAATATACTATAAAAGAAATTAACAAAAAATACAAATATAATCACTTTTTCATAAAAATATCCATTTTGAAGCCTTTTGCGGCACTTGAAAATATTTTAGTAGAGCAAAAAGATTTTATATTCTTAATTTTAATTTAAAAAGACAACTTTTGAAAACTAGAGCATATGGGAATTCCGAAAAAAAAAATTTTCGTTCCACCGTGATGTCCGACTGTCTTTTAAGTTCCTCGTCTTTAAGTGCCTTTATGTGTACTATTTTTATGAAGTAAAACGTATTATATAATCAGTTTAGCAGGTCTCCTGACTAAAAAGAATGTTTAAATTACATATTTTGCTACTTTTTTGTACTACAAGTGCATTCAATTTCAAAATAATTGCGAAATTTGCCAAAAATTTAATAAAAACCAAAAGTTTGCCCATCTTGCGCTAACTGAAAACATGCACCAATTATGCTAATATTTAATTTCCGTCTTTATTTTGTTAAAGGGCAACTTTTGAAAACTAGAGCATATTGAAATTTTAAAAAAAGTTTTTTTCGTTCCACCCTAATGTACACTGCACGGATGCAAGATGAAACTTCGGTAATCTTAGGAAATATCACACTCGATTTAATCGGCGTGGGGCGGAGTACGAACAAATCAGTCCGCTAGGCTAGCAGAAACTGACTCTGCTTCAATGATGATGAAACGGCACTTCGTCCTGATGGGAAAAGGGGCTCCCAACAACATCAACGGTGGTGACCACTGCACGCACCCGGTAGCGATGAAAAACAGAATATAAGGAGAAGGAACTCCTCACTGGAAATTTCGGTAGCAAAGGCTACTTCCACGAAGACTGGTCTCCGAACAAAATTAGCGGAGTATGTTTACTCCTACAGGAACTTAATCGTCGCTGCAAACAGTCACAAGGGACTCTGTACCTCTTAGGGCGGCCACCCGGCTGCTCTCACACTGGATCCGCCACGGGTCAGGAACAAAAAGACGCAAGCCACGGCCAAGGGGTCCCCTCTCTTTTATAGGAGAGCCTCCACCGGATATTGCATCACTCTCCGGAAAGTTCGAACGATCTAGAAACAAGTGAGCAACGGAACTGGGTTTCCCGGGGCGATAATGAAATATTTTCCCGGGTCTAAGCGGCCGCCTTTTAAGTTTGTCCTCAAAGCCACTTGCCGGCCTCGGACAATGAGAAGGGGATACCGCACGAGTCTTTTGTGCAAGCACGCGGCGCCTCCAGGATGCTGCTTAACAACTGATAGTTCACGAATGAAAAGAACCTGGAGTCTCATCCGGCGTTCCCCTGTCATTCATAATTGCGATGTCAACCGGTTGTCAACTCACCCGGTTTGTAACGACAGACTTAATCAAGAAAAATGACCGAGGCCTCCTAACGTTCTGTGGAACAAGTCTCTCTGATGAATAAAGGAAAAGGCCGTCAGCGTTTTGCCACCTGAGTGGTCTGGTTTCCTTGATGACTCTCAGGCAGAGATAGAAAAATTTCTTTTATTAACGGAGAGGTTGAAATGCAATACACTACAATATATATATATATATATATATATATATATATATATATATCCACAGTGGAATCTCGATCGATCGTTTTCGGATCCATCGTTTTTCCGTATGTGTCGTTCATTTTATCCAGTCCTAACGATCATATTGCTTTGTTATGTTTCCGCATCTATCGTTTTCCCGCATTTATTGTTCATTTCAATCGGTCCCTTGAAAAACGATAGATCGAGATTATACTGTAAATATATATATGAGCTGTTATTTTTGAAAGATGTATAAGTCCACTTTTTAAAAAAAGTGAGTTAACGGTAATTTTAGTAAGATATAGACACCTTCTCTTCATATTTATAATCATACATTCAATGGAATACGATTTTTTCATAAAGTAAACAAAAGAATTTTGGCTATAAAATGTTATTGCAAAAATATTTTTTTTTTTGAAAGTGGAATAAGTCCATTCCTAATAATTATAATTAAAACAACTTACTTACTGCAATTATTATTGATTATTATGACTTCAGTGTACACTATGCTTTAGCACATAGGTTCTTAAACTGTCGTCCGCGGACCCCTGGGGGTCCGCGAAACAATTTTGACATTAACTTTACATCCCCCAACTTTTCACTTTTAATCAAATATCTCATTTAATAAAAATCCTACGTGGTCGAGACTTTTTGTATTTGTTGTTACTTAACTAGTTTTTAACATAAGTAACCAATAATAAGTAAAAAATTTATTATTTTTATTCAACTGCAAATACATAAAAATAAATAAAATATGGCAATTTTTTGCATTGTTGTGACTATTGCGCGCCGCGGGAACACGTAGCTATAAATAGACTGGCGACTCAGGTGGATCGTTGGCTAAAAATTGGATTTACACTGAAACAAAATATAGATGAAAGCGACTCAGATGATGGAGCATCAACCTTGAAATCCATCAAGAAACGTAAAATTAAAAAATATCGTGATTAGTATTTATCATTTGGATTATCTATATATATAAAACAGTTCCGTAACTGACTCATTCATTCATTCATTCATTCACTGACTGACTGACATACAACGCACAGACCAAACCGCTGGACCTAAAGGGCTGAAATTTTGCACGGCGATTCTTCTAATAGTGTAGGGGTGCACTAAGAAAGATTTTTCAAAAACTATTCTTAGATTTTTTTAAATTAAATTTTTAAGCTGTTTTTTTAAACTTTTTTTACGTTTGCATTTAAAATAATACATTGAGGGTTATAAAATTTATATCGCGAGAAAGATCATAAAAATTCCTTCAAAATGAAATTTTTTTGAATTTTTACCTCCATTTCCTGATTTTTGGTGAATTTTTAAAGATTAATTTTTAGAATTTAATTTATTAAATGCTGATCACGTGATTTCTTTTTCTGGTACTTTTAATAAATTTATCGTCACGTGCGTAACAACTAAATAGACAAAAAAATATTTTTTTCCCTTTCTAATGCAGCAGACGATTGGATATTATCCAAAAAAAATGCATATCCCTTACGATTTTTTTATAAATATATATATATAGATAGATATATATTTTACGTCAATTGTATACATTGATCATCGCATTTATTATAAATATATATATTTATTTTTTGGCATAAATTGCATACGTTGACCGTTGTATTTAATTTGAATGTACTCCGTAGCGAAGCGCGGGTTTTCAGCTAGTCTATATATATAAAACAGTTCCGTAACTGACTCATTCATTCACTGACTGACTGACATACAACGCACAGACCAAACCGCTGGACGTAAAGGGCTGAAATTTTGCATGGCGATTCTTCTAATAGTGTAGGGGTGCACTAAGAAAGATTTTTCAAAATTTCTTCTTAGATTTTTTAAATTAAATTTTTAAGCTGTTTTTTAATTTTTTTTACGTTTGCATTTAAAATAATACTTTGAGGGTTATAAAATTTATATCACGAGAAAGATCATAAAAATTCCTTTAAAATGAAATTTTTTTCGAATCTTTACCTCCATTTCCTGATTTTTGGTGAACTTTTAAAGATTAATTTTTAGAATTTAATTTATTAAATGCTGATCACGTGATTTCTTTTTCTGGTACTTTAAATAAATTTATCGTCACGTGCATAGCAACTAAGTAAACAAAAAAAAAATTTTTTACTTGCTAATGCGGCAGACGATTGGACATTATCCAAAAAATATTAAAATACAGTAAAAGAAATGTTCTACAACCTGTACTATATTAACTGTACTATAATCTTTAGTATTCTTTATATTAGATTTAATTTGAATATTTTCTTCTACATTATTTTGTCTATAAAATCATCCTTTACGATTTTCTTATAAATATATATATATATATATATATATATATATATATATATATTTTACATCAATTGTATACATTGATCGTCGTATTTATCATATAATATATATATATATATATATATATATATTTGGCATGAATTGCATACATTGACCGTTGTATTTAATTTGAATGTACTCCGTAGCGAAGTACGGGTTTTCAGCTAGTCTTATATACGCAATAAAGATGTGGAAAGACTTGTCTACGTTGCGAAAGTACACTGAAGTGCCACTCAATTAGGGATACCTACCTCGTAACGAGTTGGGCCTCCTCTGGCCTTGATAACGGCTGCCACACGACGAGGCATAGATTCAACAAGTTTCTGGAAACGTTTCACGGGAATGGCTTGCCAAATATTGGCTAAAGCTGTCCATAATTCAGTAAGGTTCTTTGGTGCTGTGTGATGGCCTTTCACGCCTTGTTCCAAAACATCCGAAAGATGCTCAATAGGATTTAAGTCTGGGCTTCTAGGTGGCCAATTCATGACAGAAAAGTCAGAGGAATGCTCATCCAACCAGCCAGTAGCCAACTGGGACTTGTGAGAGGTACAGTTGTCTTGCTGGAAAACTCCATTACCGTGCGGATAACAGAACAGCATAAACGGATGGAGGTGATCACCCAGCAACTCTACGTACCGAATTGCATTGAGGGAGGTTGGTACACGCACCAAAGATCCCAAACTGTGCCACGAAAAAACACCCCAGACCATGATTGAGCCACCATGCCCTTGTACAGTTCCAGCCAGGCATGCAGGATCCATGGCTTCCTGAGCCTGACGCCATATTCTCAGCCTCCCGTCGGCGTTAAGTAGTCGGAATCGAGACTCATCACTCCATGCTACTCGTTTCCAGTCCTCTATACTCTGTGCTCTCTTGCCCGGGCAAGACGTGCAGCCCGATGGCGAGTATAGAGCAATGGTACTCTCGTAGGTCGACGGCTCCCGAAACCCATACGGTGAAGCGAGCGTTGCACAGTCCGTTTACTGACTGTACGACTGGCACCGTCATTAAACTGGGTGGTAATTTGAGCTAATGTTTGGCTTCGCTGGCTACGTACAATACGCCTGAGCCGTCTCTCGCCACGCACTGTCAAGGCTAATTGTCCTTTGCAGTTTGCCCGATAGCTAGTTTTTTTTTCCACCATCCATGTATTCTTGGTATACTCTTGACACTGTCGACCTTGAAAATCCTAGCTGTCTGACGATTTCGGAAATTGAATGGCCCATGCGTCGCGCACCTACGATTTGTCCGCGATCGAAGGCGTCTAAATCAGGCAGTTTACCCATACTGGCAATTCCAACAACTAATTCAGAACAACCACAGTACGCGCTATATATGCAGTTACCACAGCGCCTTCACTTGCGCATACATGATGCGCAGCGCTACACAATTTGCATAGGCTTTTCTATCCCTAATTCAGTGGCACTTCAGTGTATATCAAACGAAAGTATGAAACCCGCCAAACTCCGACGTCATTTGTAAACAATCAACTTGTGGTGAAAACGCATTCACAACTGTGTGTATGAGTCTTTTCCAACACTCACAATTTTATAGAAACTTCCAATAAAAAGCTGCCTAATGAAACACGGCATATTTTTGTTGAACATTTAATGGCTCTAAAAAACAGCTTTAGGAATTATTTTTCCAGTCCTAATTCTGACAATAACTGGATTTGAGAACTATTCAACATGGAAGTTACTAATGCCAAACATTTATCTATACTTGAACAAGATATTCTCGTGGAATTATCATGCGATTAGTCTTTGAAACTGCAATTCAACAAAACTAAACTCACAAACCTTTAGTTACTTCTCAGATCTGATTACCCTGCACTTGCATATAAAGCACTCCATCATCTGATTCCGTTCTGCACAATATATTTATGTGAACAGACTTTTTCGGTACTGTTATGCATGAAATCAAAGTATAGAAACAAACTCAATGTAGAAGCAGACCTTAGAATAAAACTTTTCAACATAGAGCCCGACATTGTGGATCTGGTTTCAAGAAAACAACTGTACCCATCTCATTAAGTACAAATTATTTACAGAAAACATATAATAAGATCTATTTAGACCAATATTTGACCAAGAAATGTTTGTATGAGTTTAATGTATTATGATTTGTAACTTTTTAAATTCTTTTTACTATTATTTTTATTAATTTTATGTTTTTTATTTTATATCCTAATAAAAATGTTCATCTCTATAAATGCTCAAGACCATTTACTAAAATAACCAGCAATATATTTTTACCAATATTTATTATAACGTAGTGCCTATGAGATTATTAAGCCAGAAATTAAGTCTCAAGAACGACGTAAAATGCCTAGGGTTGGGAGGGGGTCCGCAAAAAAAAAAAAAAAGTTGTTCAAAAGGGGGTCCTCGGACTACATAAGTTTAAGAACCCCTGCTTTAGCAGATATTACTTAGCTAGTGCTAGTGTCTTAAAAACAACATCTTTAACAAGATAACGGTATTATTGTTCTGATGAAGTGGTGAGAAGTAATTTCGCTGATTTTGTTTGGTTTTCTTTCACAAGTCCTACTGTTTGGTTTGTGTTTCTTATACTAATAGATTGCAGCGTGAGTATTATTTAAATAAAATTGTAATTAAAGCAGAAAATCAAAGTTTTAGATAAATAATATTTCATACAGTTGTTACAATGAGTTCACATACCTATAAAAAAGACGATAATATGTCAATTTGGTCTGATAGTGATGTTGGTAAGGGTAATTAATTTTTTTGCGGGAATATTGGAGTTTTTTTTTACTATAGAAATGAACCCATGAATATTAGAAAAAGAAGAATAATTTATGAATCGAATGAGGAAAGCAGTTTGAGCAATATTAATTCAAGATTGCTACAAACTAAGAAGAGAATTAGAATTTTGGAATTAACTGATTGAACGACTGACGAAGGCGACGTTACTAATTTTCATCACATTATGAAATTAATGATCAGAAGATTAGGAAATGCAAAAAAAATAAAGGCGATAAAATATTATACAAAAACTGGAAATATTATTCCCGCAAATAAATTCCAAAATAAGGATTGCAAATGTGTGAAAGTGGGCAAGAAACGTATTACAGAGACAGATCAAATATCCCTTTATAATTTTGGGCTGGAAATGGGGGATTTTAACAAACAAAATACAATCTTGTGTGCATGTACTCAGCGTACGCCAGTAAAAAGAAGACAAGGTAGAAATTTTAAGGGATCAGTCAGAGGTTGTAGTTATAATTTCTTTTTAAATATTGAAAAGAAAAGCGTTGCGGTATGTAAAAAGTTCTTTATAGGAACATTTGATATATCTATAGGCAGACTACATAGGGCTCTCAAAGCAAAGGTAATAGGAAAAGACTTGTGGAAAAATGAAAGGATCTTGCAGAAAGAGTGATGAACTTGTGGATGCCGTAAAAGATCATATAAAAATTTTTCCACACTACGAAAGCCATTACACGCGTTCTAATAATCCAAACAGAAAATACCCGAGTTCTGATTTGAACTTAAGTAAAATGTACAACTTGTATGTCGAAAAGTACGAAGAGAATGTTTCTCAGCGACTATTTCTCAACACTTCTCAGCGAGCAAATATATAGGAGAATTTTTAAGAAAAATTTTAATTTAAGCTTTCATCACCGACATAAAGATACGTGTCAAAAATGCGATTTGCTGAATATGAAAATTAATGAAAAAAGCAGCCTTTTAGAAGAACATAGCATACATTTAAGTAATGCAGAACTGGCTAGAAAAACTTTAAAAGAAGATCAAAACTTAGCATCAACGAATCCAGATAAATATTTCATTTTCGTTTGATCTGCAAAAGACCCTTCCATATCCCAAATGAAGTAATTTACATTTTACACTTGTTTATTTATATCGTCATTTTAATATAACTAAAATTATTTCTTAAAAAACTTGGTTATTCGTGTATTTACATGTCTTCATTTTAATTATTATTTTTTACATTAAAAAATCCTTTTCAGTGAAGCTAATGTCTTTAAAAATATGGACTTATATTTCCTCTTGCTTTTATTTCTTATAATATGTTATATTTTAAAGTGCTTAAGTCCATTTGGAGCTAAAAAAATTATTTAATTTTTTAAATAATTTTAATAATTATTATTTCATAATAAAATGTAAAAGGTGTATAGTATTAAAAACCTCACTCGAATTGATTAACGTTTGCCAATATTTTTAAATTAATTCAAATGCAAACCCTTCAATATCTCGATACATGAAACATGGACTTATGCCACTTTCAAAATAACAGCTCATATATATATACCTATGGGCTGAGATTACCCTGTGGTAAGCGCGCTGACTTTTGGTTCTAAGGGTGCTCGGATCGAATCCCGGCGCGCGCCACTAAAATACCTCCGTTCGTGTCTTCCCTTCATAGGGAGCAATGCTGGTCCGCCTACAGGGTCCCCCCCATAATAAAATGGTCAGCAAAAACTGCAGTGAATAACAGGCGAATGTTTATCCGACAAAGTGTCTCCGCATTGGGGGGGGGGGGAATTATATATATATATATATATATATGTACTCGTGCATATACACTAGCTGAATACCCGTGTTTCACGACGGGAATACACTAGCTGACATCTAACTACCATCTACTATGTAATTTCGATAATTAATTTAAAATTGATTTTAGCAGTAAAGTGTTGTCATTCCTCCGATGAGTTCACCCTACAAATTAACGACAGTAATCCGACATTAAATATAGGTTTCAGATTATCATTATTATTATTTTAATTTTAGGGGATTTCAGCCCCTATTTTAACACCCTTAAAGGTTGAATTAATTTTTTTTTAAAGTCTCTCTGAGTGATCAACTGGGGCATTAGAGGAACCACAATACAAATTTCCAGCTTCCTAGGTCTTCTGGTTACAGAGATACAGTGATCAGTCAGTCAATATTTTTGAAGGCTTTAAGACCGTTTAAACCTTAAATTTTCAATTTCTTAAAAATATTTTTTAGTGTGCACTTAGGACCCTATATATATATGGTCAAATAGGTAGTAAAATTTCTGTGGTGGATCACCCAGAATTTTTTCTTCAACACCTTTTCTCCGACATTTAAAGATTAAAAAATTGCTATGTTTTATATAACAAAAAAATTTAGGCGCATGGTTGAAATAATTATAGATTGACAAGTGAAATGAAATTTGAGAACTATTAACATCGAAAGCACGAAAATGTGATATTTATATGAAACGAATATTAATCTTATTTACGAAGTAAACACTTGGAAAACGAGCGAAATAGTAGTACAGTAATAACGAGCTTACGCTATCCCGACTTACACGAACTCGGAGTTACGCGGTTTTTGATTTTACTTATATTCACCTTTTTAAATCTTGGAATGAAATTTCCCAGAAAACTTTAAATAGTATCTGGAAGAAACTTTGTCCAATATTTTTTTAAAAAACGAGAGGAAACAATGCCTAAAACTGATCATAATGGTCGTGTGATAGAAGTTATCGATTTTGCCAGTCAGTTAGATATAGAAATCGATGGAGATGATAACAACGAGCTGTTTGATACTCATCTTGAGGAGCTGATAGTCGATGATCTCATAGAGATGTGCTACCAAAGTATCACTGAAGAATCCGACACTTCAAATCTAATTCCGCAAGAAAACTTAATGACAATTATAAACTTGATAGAAGGTTTCAGAGCAATTGATAAAGGGTTACAGATTTTTTTTTAGTCAATATAGACTCTAATAAAGATCGCGTGATCACGATAAAGCAGGGAAAATAAATGTTAGTATGCTATATACACACTGAAGTGCCACTGAATTAGGGATAGCAAAGCCTATGCAAATTGTGTAGCGCTGCGCATCATGTATGCGCAAGTGAGGGCGCTGTGGTAACTGCATATATAGCGCGTACTGTGGTTGTTCCGAATTAGTTGTTGGAATTGCCAGTATGGGTAAACTACCTGATTCAGACCCCTTCGATCGCGGACAAATCGTAGGTGCGCGACGCATGGGCCATTCAATTTCCGAAATCGTCAGACAGCTAGGATTTTCAAGTTCGACAGTGTCAACAGTATACCAAGAATACATGGATGGTGGGAAAAAAACTAGCGATCGGGCAAACTGCAAAGGACAATTAGCCTTGACAGTGCGTGGTGAGAGACGGCTCAGGCGTATTGTACGTAGCCAGCGAAGCCAAACATTAGCTCAAATTACCACCCAGTTTAATGACGGTGCCAGTCGTACAGTCAGTAAACGGACTGTGGAACGCTCGCTTCACCGTATGGGTTTCGGGAGCCGTCGGCTACGAGAGTACCATTGCTCTATACTCGCCATCGGGCTGCACGTCTTGCCTGGGCAAGAGAGCACAGAGACTGGAGTGTAGAGGACTGGAAACGAGTAGCATGGAGTGATGAGTCTCGATTCCGACTACTTAACGCCGACGGGAGGCTGAGAATATGGCGTCAGGCTCATGAAGTCATGGATCCTGCATGCCTGGCTGGAACTGTACAAGGGCATGGTGGTTCAATCATGGTCTGGGGTGTTTTTTCGTGGCACAGTTTGGGATCTTTGGTGCGTGTACCAACCTTCCTCAATGCAATTCGGTACGTAGAATTGCTGGGTGATCACCTCCATCCGTTTATGCTGTTCTGTTATCCGCACGGTAATGGAGTTTTCCAGCAAGACAACTGTACCTCTCACAAGTCCCGGTTGGCTACTGGCTGGTTGGATGAGCATTCCTCTGACTTCTCTGTCATGAATTGGCCACCTAGAAGCCCAGACTTAAATCCTATTGAGCATCTTTGGGATGTTTTGGAACAAGGCGTGAAAGGCCATCACACAGCACCACAGAACCTTACTGAATTATGGACAGCTTTAGCCAATATTTGGCAAGCCATTCCCGTGGAACGTTTCCAGAAACTAGTTGAATCTATGCCTCGTCGTGTGGCAGCCGTTATCAAGGCCAGAGGAGGCCCAACTCGTTACTAGGTAGGTATCCCTAATTCAGTGGCACTTCAGTGTATATATATATATATATATATATACACTGCTGGCCACTGTAAATGCAACACCCTGAAGGAAACATGCAAATAACATGAAATTTACAACATGCATTAGCGGAGGTGATATATGCAAATGATTAGAATTTCAGCCCAGACGTACTTCACGCGCGCCTGTGGCGCCACTTCAAAGCGCTATTTAAGGCTTGGAGATTTCGACGATTTCAAGTTCGGCAACTGTGTTTTTCTTGTGGTTTTTTTCAAAAAAAAAACCGATCAATTATGCGTCGTCGAAACCAGCGATCATCTTTTGATCAAGCATCCGAGTTCGACAGAGGAAGGATAGTGGCCTACCGAGATTGTGGATTATCTTTCAGGGAAATCGGTAGTCGTGTTGGACGAAACCAAACAACTGTAATGTGGATATGTGATCGTTGGATGCAGGGGGGTACGACGGACCGGCGTGTTCGATCGCATCCACCTCAGCGCACCACTTCACGTGATGACAGGCAAATTGTGCGCATGGCAGTGACGGATCGCTCAGTCACATCACGAACCATAGCACAGCACATGCAGTCTGTAACGCATCATCCAGTGTCTGCGCGTACCATTCGACGCCGTTTACAGCAGAGTGGTCTGTCCGCAAGACGTCCATTGCTTTGTCTACCTTTGACGCAGAACCACAGACGTCTCCGCCGCCAATGGTGCGATGACAGAAGGATGTGGACGGCAGAATGGAATGAAATTGTCTTTACTGACGAGTCACGCTTCTGTCTGCAACACCACGATGGTCGCATTCGAGTCTGGAGACACCGTGAAGAGAGGATGCTGAACAGCTGCGTTATGCACCGCCACACTGGTCCTGCACCGGGTATTATGGTATGGGGCGGTATTGGATATCACTCTCGCACACCTCTAGTACGCATTGCCGGTACTTTAAACAGCCAGCGCTACATCTCCGAGGTGTTGGAGCCAGTTGTCCTTCCTTACCTTCAGGGCTTGCCCACAGCCATATTTCAATAGGATAATGCGCGACCACACGTGGCACGCATTGTCCAACGGTTCTTCGTCAATCGCCAGATTGAATTGCTTCCCTGGCCGTCTCGCTCCCCGGATCTTTAGCCGATAGAAAACATGTGGTCCATGGTTGCTCTACGATTGACCCAGATTCCATCCCCTGCTGCCATAGTAGATCAACTTTGGCAACGTGTGGAAGCTGCTTGGTCTGCTGTACCCCAAGAACTCATCCAAAGTCTCTTTGAATCAATGCCGAGGCGTGTGGCAGCGGTGATCTCCAACAATGGCGGCTACTCTGGCTACTGATTTTGGCAGGAACCACACTTCACAGAAGTCTATAAATTTAACCATTTGATACTTGGTCAACATGTTATCTACAAAATAAATTTTGTTGTGATATCTCTTGTCTTTCTTGGTGTTGCAATTTGGGTGGCCAGCAGTGTATATATATATATATATATATATATATACAGTTGGTTCTCTGTTTCACGACGCTCTACTTAACGACGATCTCTATTTAAAGACGATATTTTCAGGTCCCGGTCCCTCCGACGTAAAAAAAATTCTATTTTAAGGCGATTTTGTTTCTATTTAACGACGATTTTTTATTACATGATAAACTTTTTCTTCAACATTTTATCTACTGGAGGGTTACTTTCTGTGGGGGAGTTTGGTTTCAAAAACAGACCCGGAATTTCCTTTATGTTTGTTGCAATCATAGACTTGTTGCAGTGGAAAAAACCGGGGGAGGGGGGATTACTGTTTCTCGGAAGATCGAACATTCTTCCCTGGTGGATCGAATTTCTTAGTGCGGGTGTGGAATCACTCTATTGTACCTACCATGTTGTTATGTGATTTACGAAGTGTCCAAAAGCACCCCTCTCTCACTCCTTCTGGGAAGCACGTGTTCATGTTTAGAGAATTCATGTTTGGGTGTAGGAGCTCATTCCAGTACGAATACGAGGTCAGCAGAGCAAAATGGCATCAAAGCGAAAGCATCTTACGCTACCCAAAAAAGTGAAAATTATTGAAAACTGGGAAGAAAGTGTTGGAATAACAAAAGTCCAATTCGCAAGACAATTTCAGCTACCCGAGTCTACTTTCAAAGGCATTTTAGCAAGCAAAGAGAAAATTCTTGAAGCAGCACAAAAATTTGGTTTGGGATCCAAATCCAAACGGCAGAAAATTCAATGTGACCGATCAGAAGAGTTTGAGAAGGCAGTCCTGCAATGGTTTCATCAAGCAAGAGCATCTAACATTCCAATTTCCGGAGTGATATTTAAAGAAAATGCTATTATTCTGGCAGAAAAGTTTGGAATGCAAAATTTTCAGGCTTCGGCTGGTTGGCTAACAAAGTTCAAAGAAAGATACGGGCTTGTATCTAAAAGCATATCTGGCGAAAGTGGCTTCGTAGATGAAAAAATAGTGGATGAATGGAAAATAGTGCTGAAGGGGAAATTAGCTGGATATGATGAGAAGAACAAATTCAATGCAGATGAGGCGGGCCTATTCTACAATATGGTGCCTAATAAAACCTTAACGTATATGGGCGAAAAGTGTTTTGGTGGAAAACACAGTAAGGAACAATTGACTGTTTTACTGTGCACTAATTCGGATGGATCTGAGAAATTTCCACCACTAGTTATAGGCAAATCAAAGCAACCAAGGTGTTTTAAGAATATCACCAGGAAACCTTGTGAGTACCGCAATAACAATAAAGCGTGGATACTTACTTTGTAATTCGGTACAGATAAATGCACCAAAGTAAGTACAGATAAATGCAAAGTTTGATGCGACTTTATCCACATAAGTAATAATATATTCACACTGTAATTGATAGATAGCGGGACGCAAGTTTTTTAATGAACCTTTATTATCATAACATGATATTCCACAATAGGTATCACTAAAATCCCTTAAGAAATGATGTTTCCATTCATTAAAAGCTACATCCGGCATGCTATATTTAATAGCAGTACTATAAACGAATTTATCTAAATTTTTTCTAAAGGTAGGTAACACATTACCATGATACACATTAAACCCTCCTTTTTTTAAAAGCGCAATGAGATCACATACAAGTTGTTTGGCTTCTACTATGGAATTTGAACCTGATAGTAAGTCGTCTATGTAAAAATCTTCCTCTACTACCTTTGAAGCATGAGGAAAATGAACCCTTTCATCGCTGGCTAACTGTTGTAAAGTGCGTACTGCGAGAAAGGGAGCACATGCTGTCCCGTAAGTCACAGTTAACAATCTATAAACCTGTATATCTTCATCAGGATTAAATCTCCAGAAAATTCTATGAAAATCGCAATCTTCACTACTCATTCTAACTTGGCGATACATTTTCTCAATGTCACCGCTGATTGCAATCTTGAAGTATCTAAATTTCAACAAAGTTGAAAAGAGTTCTGGCTGCAAGCGAGGGCCTAAATGCAGCGTACTGTTAAGTGACTTTCCATTAGAATCTTTAGCAGACGCATCAAAGACTACTCTTAATTTAGTAGTCGAACTGTCTTCCTTTACGACAAAATGATGTGGAAGATAAAAACATTTCTCTTTGTCAATTTGATCGGGGGGAACAACTTCCATGTGTCCTAGATTGAGGTATTCTGACATAAATGTTGAATATTGTTCTTTAAGAGAACTGTATTCAATTTGGCTTCAAGATAGTTAAATCTTTTAAGAGTTTGCGAGGCTGAGTCGCCAAAATTATTATCACCCTTGAATGGTAACTTTACCGTATAACGACCCAAGCTTCGAGAGACAGTGTTTTCATAAAAACTTTCGCATTCATCATTATCTTTGGTTCTAAGCTCAGTTTGTGGGATAGATTCAAACTCCCAAAAACTTTTCAACTGATTTTCCACAGAAGCAGTTAGGTGGCAGTTTACTACATCTTTTTTTTGTTGTCCAAGGGCCGACGCTAGGGACGGGCAAGCCGGGTTGCCCGGGCCGGCAACCTTAGGAGGCAGCAAATGGGCTGTAAAATTAACTAGTTTATGAAGAAAATGATTAAACCAAGATTCATTTGAATACTTATGAAAAATTAATTGGTGGACTTTTAATAAAATTTGCTTTTAATATGTTTTACGAACTTTTAAGTATAAGTACCCACTCACTTCAAAAATCCTCAAGCATGAGAACGACATGAGAAGGTTGAGGTATGTAGTTTTTAAATAAAAACACGTTTTGAAAGATGAGTAGAATTTTCGTGTATTTAAGACCAAATCCAAAACCGAACGAAAAATACAGAGCAATATCGATAAAATATCAAAATATTTCAAGGAAACCGCTCACAAACATAATAAACTATGGCTTAAAAATGTATAAAATAAAAAATGACCCTTTTTATTATAATTTAAATAAATGGACACACATGCAAAGTGCTGTAAAAGAACTTTTTACCGTGTGTTTTAATTTGTCGGAACATGTATGGGGTCGGAAAAACCAGTCATGACAAGCTGTGACACGATTTTTACGCTACTATTATAAAAGGAAAAGAGGCAATTCAATTGTTTTATTTATGCAATAATTGCCTTACAGGTTGGTTACTAGTGAAGAAGAGTGCGTTACATACAATTATTATTTGCCGTGAGTTTTTGAAAATTGTGTCATAAAGTGTGTTGTAAAAGTAAGGTGAGTAGGTAATAATTTAAAAACAGGCAGCTTTTCTAAACAAATATTTTTATAGCTTCTACAGGATGTTTTTGGAAAAACGCTCAAATCTGTCAATTTTTGGCCACTTATTCTGGTGTTTCATGCAGTAGGATACACCTCCTATGAGGGGTAATTTTTACCCCTCTTATTTATATAGGGAATATGGGCGGAGTGGCACCTTGTTTTTAAGGGCTCTTAATTCTTCTTACTACGGTCGATTTTTTTTATAAATCGTTTGAATAGTTTTTGATATATATTAAATTTTAAATTTGCCATAAGCCATTTAAAAATTATTTCTTTAGCATGTTATCTTTAAATTTTGACTTTTTGCTCGGACACGTCGATTTTGTTTTGAAGGAAGTCACTTTTCTTTCTTTTTTTTATATTTATCAACCCATATGAAGGGTAATTTTTACCCCTATTATTTGGATAAAGAAAGTGAGTCAAGTGGCATCTCGTTTTGAAAGGTTTATAATTCTTCTTACAACGACGTATTTTTTCGAAAATAATATGAGCCAAATAAAAATTATTTCTTTGAGCATGTTACCTAACAGAAATAAGCAAAAGTGCCTTTTTTTAAAATAAAATCGATGGGTCCAAGCAAAAAGTAGTTGTCCAGAAAAATATTTTTTCGGCTTATGGTAACTTTGACAGTAAATATTCTAAATCTAATTAAACGATTTAAAAAAAAAGTAATACATATATATGTAATACATAAGAAGAATCAAAAGGTAATTAAGAACAGACAAGGTACTGCTCAACTCATGTTCGCTATAAATAAATGTCAGGGGTAAAAATTAACCCTCGTAGGGGAGCATCTTTCCAAAAACATTCGAAAAATCTTTTGTTTTTTCGTACCTTTATTAACTTATTTCAAGGCGAGATTTTGTTGGTTTTGTTTAGGGTAAATTGTCAAAAAAACACTTTCTATTCCATGGTTGACGTTTCGGTTTTAATCAAACCGTGAATCTCTGAATAAGGTTTGTTTAAAACCGAAACGTCAGCAATGGAATAGAAAGTGTTTTTTTAAACAATTTACCCTAAATAAAGCCAACAAAATCTCGCCTTGAAACATTCGAAAAATATTCGAAAACGCCTCTTTTTCGTTTATAAAAACACAATTATTTTTTATTGCAACATTTTTTTAATTGTTTTTAGAATGTCTGATGGACGTAAAAGATTATTGGGTGCTCAGGGCAAAAGAAAAAGGGTCGTAAAACAAGTTCAAATTAAAAAACAGGCTGGAAGTCTGTTAAGTTACCTACAAGGCATGAAAAGGAACGATGACGACACAGAGATATTAGAAGCTGATTCCAATCTTAATTATGAAGCCATTACCAATCAAGCTACCGGTATTGCTCAAGTGGAGCCTACTCCAGGGAAATCCAAAGAAGATATATTTGCTACGATAATAAATTCAGATCCAGGTTCCTGGCCAACTAGCTTATCAGAAGCCGAAATATATTTTTTGGTAAAAGAAGGAGCACCCCAACCATTAAAGGAATACAGTTTTCCGTATAATGATACCGGTCGAAGATTTAGCGCAATTCATTATTTGAGAAACATGAAAAATGGTGAAAAAGTCATAAGTAACTGGTTAGTCTATTCAATTACAAAATACTGTGTTTATTGCTTTTGCTGCAAACTTTTTGGTTCTATTTTAAGTTCTCTCTCTACTGAAGGTTTTAAAGATTGGAAGGACCTCGCTGAGACTTTAAAACAACATGAAACCTCTAAAAACCATATCGAAAGTCAAAAATCTTGGATTGAATTTAGTCAAAGAATACAGTACTCTAAAACGATTGACAGTCACTCACAAAGGCTCATTACCGCAGAAATAAATTATTGGTACGAGGTGCTTCTGTGAATTGTTTCAACAATAAAAATGCTTGCTCAAAATTGTTTAGCCCTCCGAGGTACAAGTGACAAACTTTACGATTTCGGTAATGGTAATTTTTACAAATTATTCAGTTACTTTCTCAGTTTGATCCAGTAATGGAAAAGCATATCCGCAGAGTGCTCAAAAAAAGAGTAAGTTAAAGTCCACTATCTCGGAAAAGATATTCAAAATGAAATAATTATTCTTTTAAGTGAAAATATAACATCTCACATTATTAGCGAGATTAAAAAAGCTAAATATTATTCAATAATTCTAGATTGTACTCCTGATGTCAGCAAGAACGAGCAAATGACAGTCTTAGTAAGGTATGTATCCATTGACAAATCCAATCCCAATGAGGTTTCCATTTAAATTAATGAAAGCTTTTTAGGCTTTCTTCCGGTTGAAAGATCGACGGACTCTGAACTCTCAACTCTAATACTTAAAAGACTTGAAACATTGGGATTGAATTTTCAGGATGTGAGGGGACAGGCTTGCGATAATGGGGCCAACATGAGAGGCGATAAATCGGGAGTACAATCTAGAATAAAAGCGTTAAATCCATGAGAATTTTACCTCCCATGTAGTAGCCCATGTAGTTTACCTCCCATGTAGTAGCCACTCATTAAACTTGGTCGTTAATGACATGGCAAAGGCATCCTTCGAAGCCGCCAATTTTTTAAATATGGTCCAAAAATATATCTGTTCTTTTCCTTATCAACTTTTCAATGGACCATATTAATAAAATTTGTTCAGGGACTAACTTTGAAACCCCTAAGTGATACTCGTTGGGAAAGCCGAATAGATGCATTAAAACCACTGAGGTATCAATTAGGAGGGATATACGATGCTTTATTTGCTGTTTGTAATAATTCGGAGATTGACAACTCTATAAGAGTTAAGAGTGGAGGCTTCTGGACTATTAAGTTGTGTTAAACAATTTCAGTTCTTATGCTCCATTGTAATTTGGTACAAAATCTTAAATTGTATCAATCCAATAAGTAAGCTCTTGCAGACAAAAGATTATTACTTACCATCTGCTATGGAACTCTTGAAAAATTGTAAAGATTTTTTCAAGGATCTTAGATCGGACACGGCCTTTAATGAAATGCTTTGCGATGCTCGAGAACTCGCCGACGAAATTGACATACCGGCTAATTTTGAGCTTACCCAGCTGAAACCCAGCATAGAGTTCAAAGAAGGAATGTTAATTTTGACTATGAGGCACGAGATGATCCGATAGAAGATCCCACTTTGAAATATAAGGCAGAGTTTTATTTTTTCACACTAGACCAAGCCAGGGACGGATTTCCCATAAGGCCAACCTAGGCCATGGCCTAGGGAGCAGCTGTTAAGAGGGCGTAAATTTAGAAGAAGTAACAACCAAATTATAAAATTTTTATCGATATAAAACGAGAAAGTTACATTTTTTTCTTTTTCATATTTATTTATATATTCTTAGTATCGCTAAAATGTTATTTGAAAATATACGCATTTTGAAATAACCTTTTCGTCAAGTGACTAATTATTTTTTCCTTCTTTTTCTTTCATTCTTTTCCCAAGCATCCATTATGAGTTAACGAGAAGCAGGTTAAGAATTCTTGCAATTTGAAGGGATTATGATTGCAGAAAGCAGTCGGACTTGAACCTCACTAAAGACAACTTCCGCTGTATCTTTCGATACTTTTGACAAAGAGCAAACCGCCCTCGCTTTTTCCTCCAAAAGCAGATTTCAGACCAGGGGCAGTCCGATAAGAAGACTAATAGTTTTTAAACTCCCAACCCATCGTCATCTGTCCAGTAATTGCCGTCCCATTGTCAAAGGAGCGTGGTATAACGAACGATGGCACCCTCCAGGTTTAGAAACTGTTTCAAAGTGAAAGAATCATTGTGTGAACACTGGACTAGGGTGTCTTTCTGTGCAAGGTGTTTCTTTCAAGAAAAATGGACTATTATATGGAAACCGCTAGAGTGTCTGCAACCTGAAAGGGTCGTCTTAGAAAAGAGACAGTTAATTTTGTCAAAGGGAACCGAAATATTTGTCGGTTCTTTTCTTCTAAATTTTTCCCTGGGAGGAGCCATAAGTCGGGCAAATCAGAGTTCCCAAAAGTGAGCATCTAAGGGGACCGCGTACCAATACCGGTTGAGAGGGAATTAAAAGGAAGGAGAGGACGGATGGAGCCTCAAGGTTTGGCCACGTGTTTGGTTTTGATACGAAAAGAGACTTGTTTTTCCGTTAGAGTGTGATCTGCAAGCTCATTTTGGCTGAGTGCTTTGTCAACCTTTTGCAGTATACAAAACATAAATTGTTATTGTGAGCTTACTATTTCAGTTAGTTTTTTCATCTGGACCTATGAACATTTCTTGCTATTTTAAACAAACACCTTTTCTATCGTGCAATTTCCAGATCTAAAGTCTTCAATATTAACAGTTATAAGGTTAGTTTTAATTTATTTTAATATTAACTTGATTTGCTTTGAAAAATGTTTTTATTATTATTATTATTATCATCATTATTATTTTTGTTTGATTTTTTTAATGAGTGTACTTGATTTTAATTTGGTTAAGTAAAGCTAAACCTGGGCTGGGGTCTCTAAACTTTTCATTATGAAAAGGGATGAAATGTCATTTGTCATTTGACTGAAAAGTCTCGTGTTGGGTGTTGTGTTACAGAAGACTCTAATAGAAAAAAATAATAATAATCTAGAATTAGATACGAGTGTTATTAAAAGTATATTATGTTTGTTTAAATAGTTCAGTTTTTTGCCATTTAAAGCTAAGGGTCTTTTATACTTTTAGTCTAAATGTAAAAGTTAAAAATATTTTTTTAAAGAGAACTATTTAACTTTTTTTTAAATTTTGAACTTTTATTAGTGTGCTAGTTGCTATTTTTAATATAAATTATTTTTATTCCATATAGTTATTTTTATGTCAATTAATACAGATATGAGAACTTTGCTTTTATATTGTTTTTAGCTCGTTAGTTCAATTGTTTTGCACCAACATTTTTATGTGTTCTTGTTCATGCTTTTTCTTGTTCAAACTTTCCTTTTAATTAATAACTAGTGAGTAACTTAAAATGAATGTAACACTTTTTTTAAGTTTGCTTGGAAATTCCTCTATACCTCCTAAAATTTATATTTTAGATGAAAACAAAATCTGTCAATATAAAAAAATATGTTCTAAAAATAATATTCTATGTTTAAGTTAGAATTTTCTGATTGCGTTTTTAAATGGAAAAATTTAAGCTTTGAAACAATGTGGAAGAAAATCCGGGGCTACCTTCGTCTAAATTCAAATATTATTTAAAACAAGGGCATAACGTTTCGTCGCAAGTTTACCTCCCAAAACCTAGGGTAATATATGTGTTAAAAAATCACTAGTTTTCATTAAAAAAAAATTTATATATAAATTTTTTGTTATCATATTTTAAGGTCTTTTAAAACAAAGTATGCCTTTTTAATTAAAATTAAAGCTCTGTAAATGAATTTCCAAAATGAACCGATCTCTGTTAGAGTAAAGTAACCTTTTCTTATACTTATCTGGAGTTGTATTTTGAGATAAATTCTTAAAATATTGATATTTTATATAATAACTGTAAAAGCAAAAGCAATTAAAGATAAACAATTTTATCATTTTATTTTTTAAAAGCTAAACTACCGAATAAACGTGAAACGATCAATTTTAGCTGAAAAGCAAAAATGCATTTTATCTCCCTTATAAAATGAACTTTTATATTACAGTTGGCTCTCTGTTTAACGACGCTCTACTTAACGACGATCTCTGTTTAAGGACGATATTTCCTAGTCCCGGCCCCTAGGACGTAAAAAAATTCTATTTAAAGACGACGTTGTTTCTGTTTAACGACGAATTTTTTTTTACATGATAAACTTTTTCTTCAACATTTTATGTGCAGGAGGGGAACCTTCTGTGGGGGAATACAAGTTTGGTTTCAATAACAGACCTGGAATTTCCTTGATGTTTGCAATGTTGCAACCATAGACTTGTTGCATTTGGAAAAAACGGGGGGGGGGGGGGAATTACTCTTTCTCGGAAGATCGAATATTCTTCCATGGAGCTCTTAGAGCGGGAGCTGAATCACTCTATTATCCCTACCATCTGTTGTCATATGACTTACGAACTGTCCAATAGCAGCCCTCTGTCACTCCTTCCGGGAAGCAGATGTTCATCTTTAGAGAATTCATGGTTGTGTATAGAAGCTCATTCCAGTATGAATACAAGGTGAGCAGAGCAAAATGGCATCAAAGCGAAAGTATCTTACGCTACATGAAAAGATGAAAATTATTGAAGACTGAGAAGAAAGTGTTGGAATAACAAAAGTCCAGTTCGCAAGACAATTTCAGCTACCCGAGTATCTCAAAGGTATTTTAGCAAGCATAGAGAAAATTCTTGAAGCAGCACAAAAATTTGGTTTGGGATCCATATCCAAACGGCAGAAAATTTAATGTGGCCGATCAGAAGAGTTGGATAAGGCAGTCCTGCAATGGTTTCATGAAGCAAGAGCATCCAACATTCCCATTTCTGGAGTGATATTTAAAGAAAATGCTATAGTTCTGGCAGAAAAGTTTGGAATGCAAAATTTTCAGGCTACGGGTGGTTGGCTAGCAAAGTTCAAAGAAAGATATGAGCTTGCATTTAAAAGCATATTTGGCGAAAGTGGCTCCGTGGATGAAAAAATAGTGGAAGAATGGAAAATAGTGCTGAAGGGGATATTAGACGGATATGAGAAGAACATATTCAATGCAGATGAGACGGACCTATTCTACAATATGGTGCCTAATAAAAATTTTAACGTATATGGGCGAAAAGTGCTTTGATGGAAAACACAGTAAGGAACGATTGACTGTTTTACTGTGCACTAATTCGGATGGATCTGAGAAATTTCCACCACTATTTATAGGCAAATCAAAGCAACCAAAGTGTTTTAAGAATACCACCAGGAAACCTTGTGAGTACCGGAATATTAATAAAGTGTGGATGACATCACAATTTTTTATTGACTGGATTAGAAAATTTCATGCAAAAATGTATCAAGAAAAGAGAAGAATTTTACTTTTAATCGAAAAGTTGCACTGCACATACTCCAAATATCCCTGGACTTACAAATTTGACTATTCATTTCTTACCAGCTAATTGCACTAGCAAGTTGAAGTCATTAGACCTGGGTATCATTCGTAGTGTGAAAGCAAACTACTGAAAGTCTTTAATTAGGAAATTAATAAACAATTCGGCTGTCAGTATGAAAATTAGAAAAATTACGATCTTGGAAGCAATGTCCATGACAACATCAGCATGGAAAGAAGTTTCTTCATCCACAATAAAAAAGTGCTTTCGCGTTGCTGGAATTCACAAAGATATTTTAGTGGAGCTGCAAAGTACGTATGAAGAAATCAACGAAGATGATATTACCCCTGAAGAATGGAGAAGTCTTGTTGAAGATGAGGATGTTTCAATTCAAGATTTCTACAATTGGGATGAATCTGTTTTAACGACAGATTACAGAAATGTAGAACAAATTTATGAAGATATAGCAAATGAAAACACAGTGTCAGACGAAGAAGGTGAAGTTCAAGGCACGGAAACGAGACACTGCCACTGTCTTACACAGATGCAACTTCTGCTCTAGATGTTCTCCAACTCTATATTACATCGATTATGTCGAATATGGAAGATGACACATTTAACATTTTAGAAAATCTGGAAAAGAGAATAACGAAAACAAGGCGAAAAATGAAGCAATCAACACTTTTTGACTTTTTTAAAACCTAATTTATTGTATTGTTTGTACTCTTTTTTCAATGTAATTTAAAATAACTTTTTGGGAATATAATAATAATGATGATAAAAATAACATTTTTAAACACGCCAATATATTAAGAAATATATTGACAGTCCTAAGCCCGTAAAGTGTGAAGGGAAATATTATTTTTTCACAAATTCTGTTTAACGACGATCTCTACGATTTTTCCCGGACCCTTGAAAGTCGTTAAACAGAGATCCAACTGTAAAAACTAGGGGCTTCACCTCTAGGCTCGCTACGCTCGCTCCTCTGTTAAGCTATGTCCACACTTTTGCGCTTTCGGGTTCGATTTCGCTTTCGACATGTCGCACGGAGAGAGAAATGTGAAGCATGCTCAGAGCGATGCTTCACCACCTGCAAATTCCAGGACAGCGCATGCGCCGCGATGGAGCATGCGATATCGCAATTGTATCCAACCCGAGTGAATTTTCATGCTGAATTCCATGCGTTTTTCTATTATCCAAGGCAGTTTTCAAGCCAGTGTTCAGAATGTCGCAGTCTTTGGAAGAAATTTTAAATTTTATTGATGATTACAGAAATTTACCGGCATTGTGGGATGTCAACCACTCCGCATACACAAATAAAATTATTAATACATTTAAAATAATTATTTAATAATAATTAATGTGTATTGTTTTAAAATAAAAACTAAATGTATTTTTAAACAAAGCAAATTGAAAAAAAATTTGAAAACTTGTACTATATCATTGAAATTTTCTTTTTGAAATACAGGGAGAAGATTTCAAATATATGCATCAGCTAATTTGTTATTATAAAAATACTGAATAAAAAAATCTCCATAGCTTATCATAGGAATTAAAGACCCACTTTGAAAAAAAATAGATGTTTTAGTGTTATAAAAGCAGGTTACAACCTGAATTCGCGTTTTGCGTGACGTAATTTTTCCCATGTCATGCATTGCTTGCATCCAAATGCGTATGATCTTGCATGTACACAGAGAAAAAAAAGTCGGTCAGTCGCCGGAATAAGTGGGTTCTGCAACCCACTTCGCGTAGGTTATTGTGAGAGGTGAGTTAAACAAACCACTACCCATGATTTTGAACTCGGATCAAAGTGAGTTAAAATACTACCGAGTTATCGCAACTGTGTTATCGAAGCAAGTGTGTCAAATAACTTATGTTATGTGTGTTTACTGAGCGGAAAAACCAACTTTAAGTATTAGACCGTAAATGTCACAAAAGCTGAAATGAAGTATTCGGGATGAAAATTTTCGAATGTACTTAAATTTTTATCCATTATTTTTTATAAGGAATTTAATTTTTGGAATACAATGTCTACTTTTTTAGACGAGATTAACAAAAATTCTTTTCTATTATTCCAAATCAATTTTTTGTTTATATGTATATTTTACATATTGACTATTGTTCTCAACTTAGAAATTATTTCCTTTATGTAGAAATGCTTTCCTTTAAAAGAGTATCTTTTAAATCCAAGTTATTGAAAAATTTTGTAGAATTTTTTTCATAAAGTAATAAATGTACAAAGCAACTATCAGTTTCAGATAAATTTTTTAACAAAATTAACATTCTTTTACGAAAAGAAGCTGAAGTTCTTATGCTTATGTTGTTAATATTTTACGCCTTTATCTGTAAGGCAGACGCTTATAGTTCGATAATAAAAGGCTGGGATTCGCAGGTTTGCGTTTTCATACTTTTCTCCTTAATTTTCGAAGGATTAGCTTAATAGCTTACTAATAATTCGCACGCTTCATAAGGAATACTTGTGACAATATTTTTAAAAAATTAATAAATAAAAGAAAGAAGTCCTAATTATGGAACATCGCTAATAAAAAATCGCGTAAAATTGATCGGTATAGAATAAACCTCCATCGCACAGCTACCAAAAAGTTATGTTTTATACACCCTTACACACACATATATCGGATACATTATATACGTATATATAATACAAACAAAGATTATGATTATTTTCATTTTACAGACTTTGCGACACTGAAGCTGCTTATGGAAAAAAAAATTTACAATTGTAACTGTAAACTATATTCTTCTCCAATATGTTTTTTTTTAAACCTTATTTTATTATAATTTACCGGGCCAAAATCTAGCCACTAATAGCATCTTACATTCACAGAGCATTGACGTTTATGATTAACAATAGTTTAAAATGTATATCTCGATTCATAACTTTTAAAATATGAAATTTGTAATTCTGAAAACGACTATTTTAACAGGTATAAAGAATTGCAATTAGCAAATAGAGGTAATCTTTTCAGTTTGAATTCCATTGTCCGAGTTTCCCGAGGAAAACGTGTTTTCACATGTGTTCGCCAGAGACAGGAAATAGTCTTTGTCCGACCGCTATTTATTCCCTCGTTCTTCAAACGAAACGGTGTGTCTCCGCCATATATTGTCTAGTACGTTCCCGTAAGCATGGCGGGAATCTTTTAAGGAAAGACATCTCAAATAAGGTGTCCCAGGTACTATTCAGTACATCTTAGAACGATTAGTAAGATGGTAGTAAGATGTGCCCGACCACCGACTACATATGTATATTTATGGGTGGGAATGGTGCTAAAGTTTTGAGGGAAGTGTCAGCTCATCGTACTACAGTACCCGACTGCTTCACATTGAAAATAGTTGGCAGTGGATTACGGCTTGAAAATCATCCCTTTTCTGAGCTAAGGTGAGTGCGATTTATTTATTACTTTTATTATTGAATCTTATTCTATGTCAATGAATGTAAACCTTATCTATTTTACTTTTTAAAATTTATCAGTAATATGCAATAGTGAGGAGGAAAAAAACTATTGTTTTCATACATACTGTATGTGTAAATTTATAAAATTAGTCTGTTTTGTCTGTTTAAAAAATATATTGTAGCTGATCATAAGGTTCCAAGTATTAAAGACCAATGCCCCTAAGACCTAAAAATTTAAAAGGTCAGTGCTTTCTCTGATATAGATTTACATTTATTTTTATTGGGCTGAAATATATATTTCTGTTGTCTGATTTTATATATTCTGTTTCTATATTGTTAATTTAGTTATTAAATTTACTAAGCATGCTATGAAATAGGATCTTGGGATTTACTTTATTATTGAACTTAAACTATTATTAAAAAAGTGACAGCGTATTTAATTTTTTATGCTAACATTTTTATTCAAATAAGTTTAAAAATGTAATTTCCAGTAATTTTTGTCTTTCTATTTATCATTATTTATATATACATACATATATATCCTTCTATCCATCTATCTCTCTCTATCACATATATAGATACATATATATAGGAAGGGAATTTGGCAATATATAATAATGAATTAATGCACAGTTTTTGTATTCAACTGATGAAACATTCATATTCTGATCTAAATTTTATATTATAAGTATGTAAAAATTATAGTTAAAATTTTCTTCTGATGTAACTATTTCAAAAGGATTTATCAGTAATTTTATCATTAATCTTGGAATGCTGAAAATAAAACAATACAGGATACAGTGTTTCAGGCATACATAAAGTTTTAATTTTTAAATACAAAATGAGAGGTTCTCCCTCTCTTCAGTTCTTTTTATTTTAGATGAAATATAAAAAGGAAGCATATATTTTTTTCTTTTTTAAAAAAATTTCAAGTGCTGTAATTAGTTACATACATAGTTTTTGTTAAAAACCAAACTGAATTTCATGTGTTAAAACCTGATATTTTGTTTCCATTTGTTAATTTTTGCTGTTTATATAACTTTCCTTAAGTATTTTAATAATTAAAAGTCCCTTAATAATTTTCTCTGTGGTAAAAACTGAAAGTATAGTTCAGTTTTATGTTTGCACAAATACTGCCTAATGTCTATTATGCACTTGATGTCTTACCATTATTCTACCTTCATATTTAAAATCTTTGTATATGGCATATTTTGTTCACCTCTCATGCAGGACTTATTTATTCATATTATTAAAAAGTAACCCCTATCTCTACTCTGTGGCTAGTTTTACCCCTAATAAACCAAAGTACGGTTGTCTATATGGATTGGTAAAGACATTGTAAGTAATAAATTTTGAAAAGTTATTTTTTTATTACAAAAAAATATTGTTTTTAATTCTGTTGAAAAATTTTATGTCTATTGATGAGCATGTTGAGGATTTATTTATTAGAGTGAATTCTTAGGTTTTTTTTTTTACTTTCAATCAAAACAAAAGTTAATTGTGTTCTTTTAAAAATAAAGTAATTAAAATTATTGAAAACCAAAATAATATTTTAGCTTAAATGTATTTCTTCTTAATTTTGAGGGAAATAAGTATTCTGGTTTTAATATAAATGTCTGTTTAAGAGGTTAAGCAATTTATGAATTTTAATTTCGAAATATATATGGCACACCTTTTGTATTTTTGTAAGTTTGGCTGTATTTTAAAGAAAGTGGGGAGAAATATAGATGAGTTTATTAATGGTCTGAAAAAGTATGTATCTGCATTCTCAAAAGAATCTAAAAATATAAATCTTGCCATAAGTTATTTAGGATTATTGACCATTGGAATTAATGTGTTAAGACAAAGTCCTTTTTTTCCTTTTTGAAAAAAATATCAATACAGGTTAAGAATAACATGTCTATATAATTTTTACTGCAGACAGTTGAATATTTGTTAAAATCTTGAAGAAAAATTACTTTTAACTTTTCCCAAGCAAGTTTGTATATGTAAATGTATTATGCTTTTTAACATCCTTTTTTAAACAATTTAAAAAAACTTTATATAAGAGTTGTATAGATGTGAATATGTATAAAATGTTGCTACACAGTTCTTATTTTTATGATTAATTAATTTTTTTTCTATTTAGCTATTTAGTCTAGAATCAATTAGTGTAGGAAAACAATTTCTTCATAACATCTGCACTTCATTAAGGTTTGTTCTCTATTTTTAGATATTAGGAGCTCTTTAAGACCTGCCTGGCTTTTCATATTCCACCAGATCCCAAAACTATCAACTCAAGAGGAACTTGAAATGGTAACAATATGGATTTATTACAAAATTGTACTTTGCTGTATTTGAAACATACGTTACACTATATGAATTTTGCACCTGTATCTAATTCATGCATTAAAATAAATTTATCTTCAACATCATGAATTAAAAAATTTTGATTATGCGCATTTTGAAATTAATGTATTAGTAGTACTTGTATGAGATTCATCCTTGAAATATTGATAATAGTAATAACGAACACATTAGGATTTATACTTTGGAGGGACTAGTCTCTTAATCTAGCAGGTACTTTACTGAAACATGGAGGATCAGTTCTCTATGCTGCAGATGCAGTTAAAATTTTGTTATGGACTGGTAATGACAGATATATCCACTCATTCTCACGAACCTTTTTAGCTTAATATGGAAAAATTTCTTCGCTGTGTGTCATTTCTTGCTAGCTGTTTTCAAAATTTAAAATTTTAAAATTTAAAATCCTAATGTCAAGATCTGACAAACATTGCAATAAAAATTGAGCAAAAAGTGTCCATTAATGTAGAAGCTGTCACTGGGCACTTTAAAAGTTTAACTACGTGAAAATTAAAATCAACTTTGATACTGAAATGCATAACATTTATGAAGTTTATTTTATATTTCAGATGAATACTGCAGCCGAAAAAAAGCTTGACTATCTGAACTGAAGATTTTGATTGAAAATGATAAATTTTTGGTTATTTAAATACAAAAATATGTACATATATATGTAAATAAAGTTTATCTGTATTTGTAATTTTGTTTGCTGGGATTTGTTTTATTTAAATGTGAGTTTATTTTCTTTCTCATTAAAGTGTGAATTTGAAACCATAAGATTTAGCAGGAAGGATGAATGCAATTTACATGAGTTATTTCATTTCTATGTAGAAAAGTATATTTATAGTAAATATCTATTAGCACATTATAAAATTTTCAGGGAGCTATTTTTCCTGGAGCTATTTTTGTTTAGAGCAACTAGGTAAGTATATTAACACATTATGAAGTTTATAAAGCATGTAAGTATAAATGGGTGATTTATCGAATAGAGCTAGTTTATACTTGTGAAAAACTTGTCTTAGAAAATAATTATCTATATTTCCTGAAATGTTTGTTGTTGCAGTTTGAGATATTGTAATTGTCTCTGAACTAGTTGTTTGGGATCATGGTATCTCTACCAATTAGAAATATATATTACTGAACTCAAAGTAATTAATTTTCTGCTTCATTTAATAAAATGTTAATATCTCTCCTATGTTAAAGGTAAGATCTGAAAATTCTTTGATCAAATATTTGTACCCCAGTTTAATCAAACTAAAAGTTGTAAAGAAAGCTTTTTGCCCAACGAAATTTTAAGGTTTTATACATTATAATATTCATAAGTTTCCTGTAAATTTTATTTCACTGGTATATAGAAGCACCACCACTAAATCTCATCATAAAATTCAGTTAAAAGTTGTTTTCTTTTAATTTGGGTTTTTTTTTTGTTCCTCTCTGTTACCCCGTGACGGAAACTGATTTAAAAAAAATAATGGATGCTTGATTAACATTTTAAATTTCTGATATCCTTACAATTTTTAGACAGCCTTTCATCACTTATGATATAAGTTTGCAAGATTTTATAACAGATATTTAGCTTTGTTTTTATGAGACTTTGAAAAAATATCCTTAAATTTAACATCAATTAAATTCCAAATATAGGTGTATAGCGCAGGGTTATTTTTCTTTCCATTAGAAAGAATATGAGGGAATTGGGATAATAAATACATAAACAATGAATAATGAATTACGGAGAAAATAGGCAACCTTTCGAATAATATAGCTTAAACTCCTTTACTTAAAAGAACTCATTAGACATGGGTTTTATAACCCGAAATAAAGTGAGATATTGAACTCGAAATAAGAGTTCGTCTGCTCATGTTGGTGTGATGTTGGTGTGACACACTTTAAAGTGAGTTGTATAACCCATTTTAATGAGTTGGTGGTGGGTAAATCAACCCGCTTGGGATCTGGGTTCTAGAACCCACTTTCCCACATGGGTTATACGACTCACCAAAAGCGAGTTCCCCTGTGCAGTGGATTTGAACTCGGAGAAGTGGGTTCACCGAACGACTTTTTTTTCTCTGTGTATGATTTTCATTTGAAGCTAAATATCATCGACACATTTTAAATGTAGGCATTTTTTAGTCCATCAGGGTTTTCTCGTCGTGTTCTTCATTTAACCCCATGTTAAAGAAAAATGAACGATTTTCATTAATAACAAAATATACTTCTTAACTTCTTACATATGTAGAAATTTCTTTTTATTATATATGAAAATTCAAAAACAATTCTTCATGGCCCGTTTTGCTCAGAAAAGAAGTAAATGTCTCGGTTTAATTCTTTACTTTATATTAAAGAGATTACTTACTTACTTACTCTCTCTCTTTCTCTCTCTCTCTCTCTCTCTCTCTCTCTCTATATATATATATATATATATATATATATATATATATATATATATATATATATATATATATATATATATATGTATATATATATATATATATATATATATATGTATATATATATATATATATATATGTATATATATATATATATATATATATATATATATATATATATATATATATATATATATATATATATATATGTATATATATGTATATATATATATGTATATATATATATATATATATATATATATATATATGTATATATATATATATATATATATATATATATATATATATATATATATATATATATATAATTATTTTATTTATAACATTTATTGTATTTTTATTGAAACAATAAGCAAAGTTTCTATACGGTCATCGTAGGACGACCCAAACAGGATCACGTCCTGCGCATGCGTCGCTCGCCGGAGCACTCCATAAGTGTTTATATATGTATAAATATACACTCTCACTGCTGTTCGATGTGTCAGTAGATGTAAGCAATGGTTGTATGAATCTGCGTCCCACACTTTTAACGTGTCCTTCAAATACACACACACAATATATATCTGAATGTATGTATACATGTAAGCCCGGCCGGGGCTTACATGTATACATACACTTTATTTTTTACTTACTTTATTTATTTTTTTTTTAACATTACGAAATATTTTTCGAAATTTTCGGAACAGTATTTAATATTTACCAGCGTATAGTGAAAATTAAATAAAAAGATTTAAGGAAGAAACGTGTTACAAAGATACGAAAACTTTTATTTTTGAAAAGTCTGATAAGTGCACACAATACACAATGATTATCATAAACACAATGAAACGCTTGTAATGTTTAACCTTTTCCTTACGGGGTGGGATAGCATGTATCCCAAGAATATATATATATATATATATATATATAACTCCCTTAATGTCCGACCTTACAAAGGGGGTGTGAAATTTCCCGTAAGCTAAAGGTTAACAGAGCATGACAAGGGTTTTTTAGAGTCTAATATTTGCGAGTGATCACCAATTATACATCGTAGTATGAAGGTAGGATATTTTGATAAAGGTTCTTGTCTGCTCAACAGAAGACAAAGTTCCTTTTCCTACAATTGCAAAATGCGAATCAGTTCAGCCCTTTCGCCGTTCCTTACACTTGCGAGGAAGAAACGTTGCCCGGAGAGTACCGCTTGGAGGCGGGCTGTTGAACACTCCCCTTTACAGCAAGACCATCCGCGCTTCCCGATGCCAGTGGGCCGGCGTGTTTCTCACTTTTTTTTTCTTTTTTTTTAATGGAGGCACGATGTTTGGAGGATACATTTCCCAGCCTGATGTTGTTGGCTCAGAAAAAAAAAATCAATTTGTGGTGAAGAGGTTGACACGAGCCAGACGGTAGCGGCACTGGTGAGGAGGAAGATACAAGCCAGATGGTAGTGGCTCTGGTGAAGAGGAAGATACAAGCCAGATGGTAGCGGCTCTGGTGAAGAGGATTGTTGCGAAGTGAAGCGAAAATAGGCGCTGCGCGAAGTGAAGTGAACTTACGCTGCACGCCGCTGTATATAACGCCAGGCTGGCACTTGAGTTTATGTCTTCTGTAAGCGAATGAGCGCTGACTGTGATGCAGGATTGCTGTCGTTGGAATAAATTTATGATTTTTGTGCTTCTTGAAGGACTTTGTCTTTTATTTCCAAGGCACCTAGCATCGGGTAGATGCAACCCGTGAATGAACTGAATTTACAACATAGTGGTACCCTCGGCGGGAGTGGTGCTTTGGATTTTGAATAGAATTTTGAAGAGGTAGCGATAGAATTTTGAATTGGACTTTAGAATTTAGAGCTTTTGAATTTGAATTTATTGTGAACTTAATTATTTGTGTGTCGAAGATGGATTTGATTGCTTTGAAGACCCAAAGAAAAGGACTGCGTATTGCATTTACGCACACTTTGAAGAAAATCGACACGGAATTAGCGAACAAAGTACGCGATTTGAAAATACTTTCAATTTTAAGGTATCAACTTAGTGATAAGTTTCAGAGACTTGAAAAGTGTCAAAATGCTATTTCGGAGCAGTTTTTGCAGAGTGCAGATGTTGAACAATTATTTAATGAGGATTTTGAAGAGGCTGAAAGTTACAGAGACAGGTTCTTAGAGCAGTGTGCTCAAATAGACTCGGAAGTGCAAGTCTCCGCGCTCCCAGGTGATAAGACAAAAACACGTAAATTTAAATTGCCTAAAATAGAACTTAAGAAGTTCTCAGGTGAAGCAAAAGATTACTTGACCTTTTGGAGTCAGTTTCAGAAGATCCACGATGACAAAACTATTGCCGATGAGGATAAAATGCAGTATTTGATACAGGCCATGGAACCCAAGTCGAAAGCGGAACGCCTGGTACTTAGCTTTCCTGCTACAGCTGCTAACTATCCTAAGGCCATCGCACAATTGAAAGAGCGACTGGGGCGTGACGATTTACTTGTGCAAATTTATGTAAGAGATTTGTTAAGGTTAGTAATGAAGAACGCCGCCTCCGGAAGAGTCAAAACCGATTTACCCTCCCTTTACGATGAACTGAGAGCATTGGAAAGCCTGGGGAGAACACAAGAAAAATACGGGGATTTTTTAGCCCCCTTAGTGGAGAGTTGCCTGCCTGAAGAAATATTAGTGGCGTGGGAACGAAGCAGAAATAACGACTCGACAGAAACTAAAGGAACTCGATCCTTGGAAGCTTTGATGAACTTTCTTCTTCGGGAATTTAAAGGTGAAGAAATGGTTCTACTAGCTCGGACTGGTTTCGCCCCCCTCCAGAGTCATCGAAAGAAAGACTTTCACACCGAACAGATAAGACAAGCTGATCTGGTAATAGCATCCGCCCTGGTAAGCCTCGATAATTCAGGTAAGAGGTTTCCGAATTGTATATTTTGTGACAAATCACATCCCAGTGAAAATTGTTTTTCCGCGAAAAAAATGACTTTAGCTGATAAGCAACGAATTTTATTAAAAAAGGGTGCCTGTTTTTCATGTTTAAAAAGAGCGGGTCATCTCAGTAAATTTTGTAATTTAAAAAGTCAATTAAACTGTTCTCATTGTAAAAATAATCATTTTGACATAATGTGCACCAAACAGGTGAAACATACTGACCAGAAAAGCATTGCAAAAGAAAGTTCTCTTTCTAATTGTAGCAGAAGCGAAACGGTATATTTGCAAACGCTTTGCGTTTTTATTAGGTATCAGGGTCGTGAGAAAATTATTCGCTGTGCAATTGACAGTGGAAGCATGAGCAGCTATGTAAGTGAAAATATTGTGAGGCAGCTTAAAGCAACGCCGCTTAGAAACGAGACAGTTATACATGCACTGTTTGGGGGGAATGAAACGAGGCCAAAGCAACACGAAGTGTTTTCAATCGAAGTCTGTAATTTGAACCGAACGTTTGCTTGCAGTTTTGAAGTTCTTTCTGAGGAAAGGATTTGCGGGTTTATTCCTAAGATTAAGGATAGAGATATTTTAAAGGATTTAAAAGAAAAGAAAATAGATTTTTCTGATTCTTTCCGAAAGGAAACTGAAATTGACCTTTTAATCGGGTCTGATGTTATAGGCAAATTATTGACAGGAAATTCTGTTGAATTACAGTCTGGGTTAACGGCTGTTGAAACAAAACTTGGATGGGCGGTATTTGGAAAGCGAAATTCGTGTGAAAGGGCTAATATTTTAGAAACATTGTCAATGCATTCTATGAAAGTGCCTATAAGTAATTTATGGAAACTTGAAATTCTAGGAATATCTGATCCAACCCAAACAGAGAGAGCAAAGGCTGATCTTAATTTAAATGATTTTAATGACAAAATGAAAATTCTTCCTGATGGAAGATATGAAGTAGAACTTCCGTGGAAGTATAACTCGACGAATTTACCCACTAATAAAGAATTGGTTTGGAAGAGACATGAACGAATGGTTAATAGATTGGGTTGCGGTGAATTTTTAACTGATTATCAGAAAGTGTTTAAAGATTGGGAAATGTTAAACATTATTGAACGCGTGCCAGATTTCGAATTAGAAAAAGAATGCCACTATTTATCTCATAGGCCAGTAATTAAGCTAGATAGCATTACAACGAAAATTCGACCCGTTTTCGACGCTTCTGCCTCTGAGAAAGGGAAACCTTCTTTAAATGAATGTTTATTAAAGGGAGTTAATCTCATTGAGTTAATACCTGATATTCTTGATAGATTTAGAATGTATCCTATCGGAATAAGTGGGGATATAGAAAAAGCTTTCTTAATGTTATCTGTTGCACCTAAGGACAGAGATTTTCTCAGATTTTTTTCCCTTCTAATGAAGGTCGGATTATTTGTAGACACTGTAGAGTGGTATTTGGAGTATCTTCCAGCCCTTTTCTGTTGAATGCTTCTATAATGCACCTTTTAGAAAACTGCCCACCCCAGTATAAGGATATAGCTCAGAAGCTGCAGCGTTCATTTTATATGGACAATTGTGTTTCAGGAGTATTTCATAAAGATGAACAAGAAAGTTTTATTGAACATGCTAAATTGATTATGTCAAATGGATGTTTTAACTTGCGGGGGTTTGAAAGCAATGTGGCTGGTAAAAATGTTGACAAACATTCAGGGGATACTTCCGTTCTGGGGGTAATTTGGAATTTAGATAATGATACGCTGAGATGCTGCACGGATTTAGATGCATTGACATGCGATACGAAAATTACAAAAAGGCTAATTTTAGCAATTGTGCAGACATTTTTTGATCCCATTGGGTTGTTAACGCCAACTACATTGCTTCCAAAGCTGTTATTACAAGATTTGTGGAAGTCGAAAATTAGCTGGGACGATGAATTGTCTTCAAATGATGTAAATATATTTTTAAAATGGTTTAAAGAACTTTATGTTTTAAAAGATGTTTCTTTGTCTCGATATATGTTTATTAATGACACGTCTGAACTACATGTATTTGTTGATGCTTGCAAGGGGGCGTATGCAGCATGCGTCTTTGTTCGATCAGTATTAAATTCTGAAGTTAAAATAAATCTCGTTCGGGCGAAGTCCAGAGTAGCGCCCCTCAAACCGTTAAGCATTCCTCGCTTAGAACTAATGGCTTGTTGTATAGGTTCTAGACTTGCGAATTCTATTATCAAGGCTCTCAACTTGCCGGACTTAAAAGTCACATTTTGGTCGGATTCCACTACAACCCTTTGGTGGATTAAAGAACAAGGATATTGGTCCGTTTTTGTAGAAAATAGGGTTAAAGAAATACGAGAGCTAACGCGAGGTAAGTTATGGAAACATGTCCCAGGAAAACTAAATATTGCGGACCTGCTTTCACGTGGGTGTTCTGCAAAGCAAATGCTTCTGTCTAGATGGTGGGAAGGCCCTTTGTGGTTGCGAGAAACCCCTGAGAACTGGCCCATTGGGGACAAACTCTGTTCGACCGCAGAAGTAGAGTTTGAAAGGAAAAAAACGAAAATAGTGAACATTGATCTTTCAAAAGACGCACCCCCTTGGCATCGAAACATTTTTTCCAGTTATGATAAAATGATACGAGTATTTGCATGGATATTTAGATTTGTGAATAACTGTAAAGGTGGTCACGTAAAAAGTAAAAACTCTGAACTTTCTCAGTCTGAAATTGAAAATTCTGAAAACAAATTAATTCGTTTAGTTCAAAGCTCTTATCTGTCTGATACTAAATCTTCAAATTTTATTGAAACTCTCAAAGATGATGAAGGTATTCTGAGAGTGAAAACGAGAATACACCGAGATGATTCTAAATCTTTTTTGTATCCAATGCTATTACCAGAGAAATGTGAATTCACCAAACTATTAATCCGAAATGTACACAATAAAAACTGTCATGTGGGTATTCAAATGATGCAATGCCTGTTAAGAGAAAGGTTTTGGGTAATTAGGGCTAGAAAAGCTATTAAAAATGTCCTCTTTAACTGCATTGCTTGTAAACGATTTAAAGTTAAAGCTATGTCAAGCGAACCAACACCTTTGCCACCAGACCGAGTTTCGGATTGTGCGCCTTTCGAAATTGTAGGAATTGATTTGGCTGGACCTATGTTTTTAAAAAATGAAGGAAAGGTGTGGATGGCACTGTTCACTTGCGCTGTGTACCGAGCCATCCACATAGAACTTGTGAATTCTCTATCTTCAGATGCTTTTCTACTGGCACTCCGACGGTTTATTGCTAGACGCGGACGGCCTAGAACAATTTATAGCGATAATGGGACTAATTTTCGAGGTGCATCTAATGATCTTTCGAAATTGAATTGGGCTAAAATACTAAAAGAAACAAGAACTAATAAAATACTATGGAAATTTATTCCTCCTACCGCGGCATGGTGGGGCGGCTGGTGGGAGAGGTTGGTTCGCACGGTAAAAGAGCTGTTAAAACGCACTTTAGGTAAATCTGTATTATCTTATGAAGAACTTTATACTGTAATTTGTGATTGTGAATCCATAATTAATTGTAGACCTTTAACCTATGTATCTGAGGATCCGCAGGAATTGGTACCTCTGACACCCGCCATGTTTCTTATCGAGAACCGGAGTTCCAATGTTGAGGATATTGATGAATTAAATTCAATGAGTCTTAATAAACGAATTAAATATAGAAGTAAATTGTTAAATAATCTGAGACAACGCTTTAGAAAAGAATATCTTAGTCAGCTGGTTCAAAAGCATAATGAAAAACGATCTCGTGAGCCCATTGTTGGCGAAATAGTATTAATGGGTGATGATAACAAAAAACGTTTATTTTGGCCCTTAGCTAAAATTCTTGAGTTGATTCCAGGACGCGATGGAAAGTGCCGTACAGTTAAACTTAAGACTCAGCACGGAGAAGTTTTACGTCCAATACAACGTATTTTCCCTTTGGAGATACAGGTGAATGAAAGAAACTTAATTGGCGATACGAAACTGGGTGTAGAGGAATCTAATTCTGGCGCTGTTTGTAATTTTGCAGGTGGAACAGCACCTGATAAGATAGTAATGAAACGATACACCTCCTCTGGAAGATGTGTAAGAGCTCCAAAAAGACTGGATCTTTTTAATAATGTTTGTTTTGAACTTGAGACTCAATCTGAGTCTCAAGGGGGAGGAGGATGTTGCGAAGTGAAGCGAAAATAGGCGCTGCGCGAAGTGAAGTGAACTTACGCTGCACGCCGCTGTATATAACGCCAGGCTGGCACTTGAGTTTATGTCTTCTGTAAGCGAATGAGCGCTGACTGTGATGCAGGATTGCTGTCGTTGGAATAAATTTATGATTTTTGTGCTTCTTGAAGGACTTTGTCTTTTATTTCCAAGGCACCTAGCATCGGGTAGATGCAACCCGTGAATGAACTGAATTTACAACAAGGATGATACGAGCCAGATGGTAGCGGCTCTGGTGAAGAGGATGATACGAGCCAGATGGTAGCGGCTCTGGTGAAGAGGATGATACGAGCCAGATGGTAGCGGCTCTGGTGAGGAGGATGATAGGAGCCAAATGGTAGCGGCTCTGGTGAAGATGATAATACGAGCCAGATGGTAGCGGCTCTGGTGAAGAGGATGATACGAGCCAGGTGGTATCGGCAGTGGTGAAGATGAGAAAGACATGAAGCTGATATTTAGGTGGTTTCGAGAAGAGGAAGAAGAAAACAGACTTCAGTAACACTAATAAGCATGAGTAACAGATGATTTCTAGTTGCAGGCAACAAAGTGTTGGAAAAACTGAAGACAGTGTGCGATCAGTTGCAAAAATTTTAAATCCCAAATTGTACGGATATTTAAAGTTCTATAGAGAGACAGTGGATGATTACACATAAAAAAAAGCTGTTTTAGAAATTTAGTTCATCGATGGAAAATCTTCATACAATTTTGTCCATGTAGGCTTGTTTGGTTAGTCTTTTGCTGAAGGCCGGAAACAACTGCACAAAAGTCGCCGTATTCTTTTCTTTAAACTAAGTCGAGGTACATCAGTTGTAGTTTGGATGTCGCAGTCATTCAAAAACCTTTCCATGATCGGGTTTGGAGGTTTAGGAGCCTTACGCAATACCAGGGCAGAATTTGGAGGCTTTCGGGGAGGTTTAGGAGGTCTAGCATCAACATATTCGTCCATAGAGCTTTCAGTGGCAGTTTCATAAATCTCAACGTCATCTTCTTCCTCAACTGCCAGGCAAACTTCTTTTGACATTTTCCCCTTTATTTTTTCTTTCAAATAAAAGCGTAAAATTGGTAAATACAAAAACCTGATTAAAAAAATGCAGTAGACGTCCGACGTAGCGAACAAGAACACGGCAGACACGATAAGAACAAACTTGTCCAATGATAGATACTTCAACAAAGAACAATAAAAAGATCTCGATGTCAAGAGATATAAGAAAATTTCAAAGAATTCTCAAATTAAAATAAAAGCAATTACGATAAGCTTTCAAGCGCTTAAACCTTCACACATAAGTATTAGGTTTAAAATGGCGACTGTAAAAAACCTTTGTTGCGTAGCAGATCTGTTGTAAAAATCTTTATGATAATTAGCATTGTTGATGATTAACAATACTAAGAGCAGTTTACACAACACTGAGAAAGAACGATATCCTCTGAACAATGCTTAATATTTTCTCTTTATTTATGGCTATAATTAAGATTGTTGTTTCGTATATTTTGACAGCGTGGTCATTCATAAATGATTACTGCCTTTAAAGATGCATAGAAAAATTTAAAAGTTTTATGTAACACGTAATAGTTTCCCCTTAAACGCTTTAGCACAACACTGTCCTATTAGCTTGACCCGGGGGCATCTTTATCCGTCCGGGTCCGATTTCACTTTTCTCCACTGACAAATACAAATAGGGACTCTTTTTTCCCACCTCTCACATCCTGGCCCGGAGACATGTCTTACTTTGTTCCCCACATTTTTCTGCATCTATTGGTATCGGTCTCGACTCCAAACCCCCAGCTGTTTCGAAGGAGATAGCGTGACAAGATTTTGACAGCCGCTGCCGCTGCAGCGGGAGTTACTTTTTTTTAGAATACAGAGATAAGAGATAATTGTGATAAATTATCTCTTATCACAATTATTATAAAAACTTAGATTTTTATTGTTGGGTAAATGTGTTGTTGAAATATCTTTTCAAATTTCAGGTAGTGGACAGACATCCTATCTCTCATCTACTATTTGTGATGAGTTCATCGAGCTCCTAGCTAGAAAAGTACTAACGCATATTGCTAATGAAGCTAAAACATCAATGTACTATTCCCTTGTTGTAGATTCAACTCCTGATATCTCGCATGTGGAACAGCTATCGTTTGCTTTGCGATATGTAAAAAATGGGAAACCTGTTGAGAAATTTATAAAATTTTTACCTAACGTTGGCCACAAAGCCCATGAAATGTTTGAAGCTGTTATTAAGACTGTCACTGAACTCCACCTTGATATCTTGAAATGTCGGGGTCAATCATATGACAGTGCAGCTAATATGGCTCGTGTTTACTCAGATCTTCAGGCTAGGATACTTGAAGTTTCTCCTCTTGCATCCTTCATACCTTGTACAGGACACTCTTTAAATTTAGTGGGCACACATGCTGTAAATTGCTGCATTGAAGCCACATCGCTTTTTAATTTGCTTCAAGAACTTTATAATTTTTTCTCGTCGTCTACAGCGAGGTGGAAAGCATTGAAGAAAAATAGCACCCTTACCGCAAAAAGCCTCTCCACGACACGATGGTTCGCAAGATATGATGCTTGTAGAGCATTAAAAGAATATTGGTTTGCAGTCATAAAAGCTCTAAAATACTTTGAAAGTGACGAATGTCAAAAATCAGCAACAAGAGCAGAAGCTAGAGGTTTACTAACGAAGTTGCAAAGGCTCGAAACAATATTCATGGCACAGTTTTGGGGAACGGTGCTGATTAGACTTCACCAAGTCAATAAGTATGTACAAAACGTAGAACTTGATGTTTCAGAAATTGCCACAGTTCTTCAGTCACTCGTAAAGTTCTTGTTAGAACTGCGAGAACAATTTGATGTATATGAAAACAAAGCTCTGGATATTTCTGAAAAGAAAGTTTATGAGCATGATGAAAAGCGTCAGGTTTTCAGAAAACTACAAGCTGACAAAAAACGTGAAGGCGAAGTTAATTTAAACGGACGTGATATCTTTAGAGTTAATACCTATTTCACGATTGTGGACAAACTCAAATCAGAGCTTGAGAAAAGGTTACAAGCTTATAGAGAGCTCGGTGAAAAATTTAAAGGAATTACTAAAATTTGGTCACTGACTTCTCTTGAGCTTGAAGAAGAGGGAAGAAAATTACAGGCAATTTTTAAAGATGATTTGGAGCCTTCATTATGTGATGAACTGCAATATCTAAAATCTCACATAACTGAGTGCAGCATTGGGTCGAAAAGTCCCTTAGCAATTTGCAAGTGGCTACGTGAAAGAGGATTACAAACAATGTATCCAAACGTTGATATCGTATTGAGAATGTTTGTGTGCACACCTGCCACAAATTCCTCTGTAGAATGATCTTTTTCTGCACTAAAAAGAATCAAAGATCATTTAATATCTTTGCAGCATCAAGACAAACTAAATGCCTTGGCACTTCTTTGCATTAAAGCAGATTTAACAAGATCTGTTGACTTCAATGAAACTATTGAAGAATTTTAATGGACGAAAGCACGAAGGAAAAAAATTTAATTGTAATTTTTAGATAAATTAGAAGAAATTATGTAGAAAAATTTTATTAAAAATATGTTATTCAAATGTTTATTCAGTATATATGTTTCAAAAACTCTTACTGTATATTAAATTTAATGTTATAAGTCAAAAATTTAAATGGAGGGAAGGGGGCGCAGAATGGTTCTTTGGCCTAGGGCATAAAAATATGTAAATCCGTCCCTGGACCAAGCTATCAATGCACTTGAATCCAGGTTTGATTTGATCAGTACCCACAGCAACTATTTCCAGTTTTTTAACAATATTTGTGATTTAAAAGATACCCCTCAAAATGGCTTACTAAAATATTGAAAAGATCTAGAAATAGTGTTAACTGATGGGAATTCATCAGATATAAACGCGCTGGACCTGGCAGACGAGATAGTATCGGTTTTAGCCTTACTAAATAAAAAAGAAAGTCCAATCGAGATTTTAAAATTCATTTCAAAGCTGGATTTTGCTCCAAATCTCGGTATAGTTTTAAGAATCTTGCTTACTCTCCCAATAAGTGTGGCAAGTGGAGAAAGAAGTTTCTCCAAATTAAAGTTAATTAAAAAATTTTTACGCTCTACAACTACCGAGGATCGGCTAAATGGCTTGACAACATTAGCCATTGAACATGAGCTAGTTGAAGAAATTGATGTCCAAAAAATTCTCAGAATTAAAAGTGAGAAAAAAACACTTAAGTTTAACTGTATTTTAAAAATTAGGTTTTTATTTTTAGTGGCTCTATAATTTGTTTTACTATCTTTTTAAAATATGCATTTTATAATTATATAGTAGATTTGTGTCTTTTCTTTTTTTCTGTGCAACCTTAATTTCAATTTAGTGCCAAAATCATAAATCAAGAAATTTGTATTTTTGGCAAATTAAAACTTTAACATTTTTAATACCAATTTTTATGCTCGCGTTTTATTTTACTACTAAGCGTGTGAAGGGTTTAGGTTATCTCTTTTAATGTTTGTTATAAAGGGGCGGCATTTTACCTTTTTGCCCGAGGCAGTGAAACTGCTAGCGCCGGCCCTGTGTTGACCTTTAGAAAATATTCTGCCAGAAACTAACCAACCTAAATGAGAATTTATTGCAACTGGTGTACCTTTTTCACCCGAAATAATTTGACCTAGTAACAAGTCAGCATATACATCTGCACCCAGCAGTAAGTCAATTGGGCTTGAAATAAAGAATGTAGGATCTGCTAGTGTTAGCCCTTGAATATGTGGCCAAAAATTAGAATCAAATTTGAAATTTGGTAAGTCACTTGTAATTTTGTTTACAATAAGTGCTGAGCAATTATATCCCTTATGTTCATTAAAATGAGGTTTAAATTTTAAATACACTTCACTAAGAGTTGTCTCAATCCTGGTATTGTTAATCGCAGCTAGAGTTCTATTAGAGACTCTTTCAGTCAATTTTAATAAATTTACACAGTTTTTGCTAATTAGACATTTCTGAGAGCCATTATCGATTAATGCTCTACATGTAATAAGATGGCCATTAATATTTTTCACCCTTATCAATGCAGTTGAAAGCAGTGTATTACTATTTGCATCATTATAATTTAGACAACAAGTTGTGCTAAGTTGAATGTCTTCCCTCACTGTAGGAACATTTTCAGAATTGGCAATGCCCGAGTTTGAATTAGAATAATAAAATGCATTGTTTACATTAGAATCTTCAGCATTAGAATAATATCTATGCAATGTAGTATTATGTTTCTTATGACATACTTTACAGGTGGAACTAGACAGGCATTTATTTGCAAAATGAAATTTCCTTAAACAATTAACACACATTTTTTTAGATTTAACTACTTTCCACCTGTCATCAACCGACATCTTATTAAATACCGGACATTTAACAATAAAATGGTTTTCATTACAAACATTGCACAAATTTTCTGTTCTGTTTACTATAACATTATTTACAACTGATTTTTTAGGAACAAACCTTTGTTTATATTCTACTTGAACAACCTCTTTATTTGACATACTTTTTGCTTGTTGTTCAAGAAATGTTGCCAACTCTGAAAATGTTGGAATATCTTGAGTAGTTAAAGATAATTCCCATCTTTGCCTTAATGAGTCATCCAGTTTTCCCAAAATAAAATATATCAAAATAACATCTACTATTGGATTAACCTCTAATTTTAAAGTAGACAGAATTCGGATTACTTCATTACACGTATCTAAGATTTCAAATATTGATCTAGCAGAACCAGCCTTAACAGCCTTTAAACTAAAAAGTTTTGAAATTTGAGCGAACGCTAATTCACGCTTATTGTCATATCTAGAAATTAAAGTCTGCCACGCATTCTTATAATTTTCCTCTGTGAGCGGAAATCCGGAAATAAGCACGTTATAATACTTCCAAGCCTAAAATGTAGATGTCGCCACCATACGGATAGACTTTGCGTACAACTTCCGTTGTATTGTTTTTCTTTTAGCCAGAGAAAGCCAGGATTTCGTAGCGTAAAGAGCTGTCGGTCTGATGTCCAATTTTGGACTATGTTAAGTCAACTTACTGTTTTATTCTCTAAATGTTTTTAGATAGTTTTGTAATGTGTAATGTAATCCGTCCCTTGTAACTGTGATTTCTAGAGTAATTAAATATGTTCTAAACTTTACCCCGAGATTTTCTTGATTACTTTTGGTTTAACACCAGTAACTACAGTAATGACAGTTACACAGCTAAATATTAAGGCTTTTAACTGAAACAGAACACTTTCCGAAAAAATTAATTAAATTATACCATTTTCACAAGAAAATGGATGCCGTAATACCATAAAGAAGCAGGAAAAAGTTTTATAAGACGCCCCTGAGTGTGCTCGACCAAAATTAAAATGGCACCAAGGGAGCAATATTGACTCACCTATATGATGCTCCCAGATATAAAGTAGTCTACAATTTCCGCGGATCTGTGCGAATGTCTCAACAAAGTACCTCCGCATTAGCCAATCCTGTGAATTTGTATGTGTATTCACTAGGATTATTCCTGTGTATTCACTTGGGTGGCTGCGACCGGAATTTATGAATATTGAATTTTTACTTTACGATATAAAATTTCTGATTTCACAAACACATTTTTTGTTCTTTTTGATTCAGTATGTTAAAATTCTGTATGTCAGAGGTAAACTACCATAAGTGAAATTTCTTCATTTTCGATATTTTTACTGTAAGTGACTCCTTTTGGATGGAGCTTCTTTGGGGAAAACTGTCCTATGCAAATCAAGATGGTGGTTGAAATATATAGTTATAAACTGTTACATATGTAAGTCCTGATGAGAGGTAAATCATCACAAAGCTCTCCTGAAAAACGGGAAAATTCATTTATGATGGTTTACCTCTGACGTACAGAATTACCGTGTGCTCTACATTTCATCCAAGAAAAGTAAATTATTAATACTTCTCCAATTAAAACAGAGCAGTAACGCGAACAAAATAATTTTTTCGGTGAGAGAGAGCTGAAAATATATTAAAAATTAAATGGGTATTAAAAAGTGTCATGTCTTTTCTCGCTGAATTTTAATCTCTTGAGGGAGAGGTCTCCCCAATTATTTTTCTTTTTCCTTGTAGTAACACTAGGGTTGAGCATTGGGGTATCTATTGAAGTGGTTATGGCTTAGATAGCTTTCGCTTGTAATTCATTTGAATCTTTCAAACTATAACTATAGTCATATATTATTCATGAAATAATATAATACTAGGTAAGTTTAAACAAATTTAATACATATGAACAATAGAAGTGCATCTTGTGTAGCTAAAGATCCATGTTTAAGTCAACTAATTGGAGTCTCACAAACCACGTCCTACTAGGACAGAACAAGTGATGTGTCTGTCTTCCACTGAGCGCAGGAAAAGTTCGATCTAAATATGAGCCATGCTGCGGCTTCATCTGCTACATACATACAGATATTTGGTCACTGCACCATAGTAAACACTACCTTAAAAATGTACCTGGAAAAATGTTTTACACAGATTTAAATTAAAAGGTTTATAAAATTTGTAAACTTATGATTTCTAACAAAATTGATTTTTTTTCACAGTTTAACATTGGACCAATAAGTTAAATCCTCTTGTGTTGGCTAGTGATTAACAAAATTATTTAAATAAAGAATTCCAAATGTATTGTAACGTCCTCGGTGGAAAATGAGACACACGAGAGGCAATTATATCACACAGAACTTGTATTACACAAATAAATTATGTACACTATGTACAAGGCAGAGAGTCTATGCTCCTCTGCATATGAGAGATTTTACAAGAACAAAATATCTTTCAAAAGTCTCTCAACAGAGATGTATCTCTCCAAAAGTCACTAGGACTAACCCGGGAGCCAAGAGAGGATTTTCAAGCCTTAGATCCGCAACAGCGCACATTCGGCCCTGCTTGTCGACTGAAAATAACCGAGGCTCAACACCAGCCACTCTCTCTGGCTGACTCCCACGCACTGCTCTCTCCTTTTGTTTTTCAGCTGGCCGGGGGGGTGGGGAGCGCAGGAGCGACCCACGATGGTTTCTTGGAATCGCAGCATAAGTAAATGGAGGGCTTGCTTGGGTGGCCCTTTTCCCCGAAAAGGCCCAAGACGCTACATAGTCTTTCCTTCCCCCTCCAATAAGTTTTCTTGCCGTGCTGGAAGAAAACTGCACGCATAAACACACAAGAGATGTCTTCATGAAGATACTCACGGTAAAAGTACTTAGCATTAAACATAAGGTAAGTGACCCACTAAAATATAATGGTACTAGTACCTTTACCATGCGAAACACATTATTAAGAATTTCCCCAAAAATTATATATTTATACACTACACTTAAACTACAATTAACTTACTACATTTCCTATATATATTCAAGAACAATTTTACTCTTTTAAACATAAAAAAACAACACAGCACAGTATGATTACAATTAATTCCTAGATTAATTTGTACATTCATGGGCATAAAATTAAAATCAAGAGCAGGGCTCGTCAATTGATATGGACAAGAACCGGATAAATTGCCGACAGCTCAGACTTCCGCGTTTGGAGGACCACATAAATGGATCGTGGTCTATCACAATCGTAAGTTTTTGCCTGTCTAGAAAATAATAATATAACCCTTTCAAGGCAACAATAAACACGACACACGCTTTTCCCGTAATGTCATAAAGGTTACCCACATCGTTCAACCCTTTGTTCAGCCTGGAATAGTCCACTGGCTCTAAATTTCCACTTGAGAAATTTTGCCCTTTAGGTGCCTGATAATCCGAAATTCCATTCATTTTAACCAGACCAAGCTGCCAAAATTTTTTCCATTATATAAGAGTTAGCGAAAACTGCCCCAAATTTAAATTTCTCCTACTACCAGCAGCGACGTAGCGAGCATAACTGGTGCCTGGGGCACGATACCTTTTTGGCGCCCCCCTTTCCGAAAAACATATAGTAATATGATATATAGAATTAGTGAAAAGGACCATTTGGCGCCCCTGTGTGAGTGGCGCCCAGGGCATGATAGACCCCCTTGCCCACCCCTCGCTACGCCATTGACTACCAGAGCCTATTAATCGGTTTCGCAATTTTCCCGGTGACACAAACCATTTCTTTTCTAGGGCCTTACGTCGCGTCCGTCTCCTCGTCCAAATTCCCCTTTCTCCGTAATTCAATAGGTACCTCCGTAAACCAATAGGATAATTTCACCGTTTATCCCTTCCGCAGCTATTCTCCGCAAACTTTAAATTTCTCCCACTACAGGGGTTCGCCATTCGGCTCCGTAACTTTCCCGGTGGTACAATCAACCTCTTAGTTATACCCGTGAGTCGTTTCCGACTCCTCAGTAGAAATCCCTTTTTTCCAGAGTACCTATTCGTTAAGGCACGAGTCGGGAAACCCTTCTCTTTACTGCTTTCAATTTTCCCGCGAAATTTGCACGGAACGACTCCTACAGATTAGAAAGTCTTATCTCGGGACTCGACATAATAGCTGTTGGTCTTAACCTGACTCGCGTCTCCTGTCTCCGCATAATATCCCGTGGTCATTATCTGAACCTTGTTTCCCCCCTTCTCTGGACACAGCCATCCAGTTTTCACCTCTTGCAAATGAGCGAGCTCTGGGGCAAAGTGTCTCCTGAACTATTAAGGTTTCCGGTTCGGGAGTTACTTTCATGAAAACTAACCGCAGGGTCTTTTTTTGTCTTTCCCATTTTATCACGGTCGCAACCCGAGAGGTTTTTCATTTTGCCTAACGAGGGATCTTTTTATCCCCTCCGTAACTTTACAGGGTAACTCAGTTTGTTGATCTACTGTCCGACCACAGTACGAAGAACCACGGTTGGCATAGTGCCAAGACGATTCTATTCACGCTGTAGGTAAGGCTGCTGAGCAAGGAGGGGGAAAAGTCTCGTAGTCTCTCGACATTCTTTAGAATCGGTTACTAACTGCGCTTGCTTGCTTTTTCCTCGTCTGTTATTTTGATTATTATATTAAAATTAATGGATCCTTTACCCAACACAACTGCTCGGAATAAGCCGTTCCGTAGTGATTGTAAACGTATAATACACAATGTAATTAAATTGTGTGATAAAGAAGCACTAGAAGGAAATGTTATTGTTCCACTTTCGCAATCCCTAAAGAGAGCTAGTGAAATGACCGGGATATCAATGTCCAGTGTAAAAAGAATACGCAGAGAAGCAAAGGGTGAAGAAACTCCAAAATTTGAATCTCCGAGGAAACTTCAGAAAAAAAGAACTACCGAAAACGTAGCTTTAGATAATTTTGATTGTGATGTAATCCGAAAATATCCACTGCTATAAAACTCCTATTTTTTAAATAGATTTGCTTCTTTCTTTTTATTATTTTGAAATTATTATTCACATATTCGATCAAAAATAAAGTTTTAAAAAATAACTTTAAAATTGCGGACAAAAAGCAGTCTGAAATACATTCCGTATTTCACAAACAAACACATCCGAAAATATGACGTTTTCCCCTATTTTCTAAGTAGACTAGCTTTTCTCGCGCATGCGTAACAGTTTCCAGGGACCTTGCTTCCGTGGTCGGACAGTACTACGTTATGTGGGCCGCAACTTAGTTCTCTATACGCCATCGGAGAGCGACGCCATTTTCTGCTTTGTAGACCAGAACTAATCGTTCCCATGTTAACGTCCATAGAGGAAAATTTCAAGGATTTTTTGCTTCAAAGCCAATATTTTTTAACTTATAAAACCTATTGAAATGTACACCGAAGAACGTCAACTTAATTTTAAAAATACTTTTAACCGTGTCCTAAACGCAATATTTAAAGGAAATTGAAAGGTTTCTATGGAAATAGGCTGTTTTACGCTTTGTGCTCAAACATTTGGCACAGAGTTGGCTGATTTTCGCCAAGTGCGAATTTTTTTTACATTTCAGATTTATCTCTGGTTTGGCGATAAATATCTCACCAGGGCAATAATTATAGCATTTAATAAATGATTTTGGAATAGAATGAGAAAATATAAAATGCATCTTTAACAATTTATTTTAAAAAAGTACTTCAATTATTAAAAGAAAAGGATTTTCATACAACATGAAAAAATACGTAATCTTTACGGATTTCTTAGAGATAAAAATAATAATCTAAAAACAAAGATTTAAAAAATTAATAAACAAAGTAAGAAAAATTTTTAAATTGTTTTGGGGAGGCAACAACTTAATATTTAAGCTACGATGCTCATATAAATTATGTCAAGTATTCTGTTGAAGCTTAGCCCTCAAATTCAAACAATAAAGCAGCCCCAATGCTTAGTGAAAAAAAAATTATTTTTCGGTGTTTCTAGTGAAAAGAAATAAGGTCTAAAATAGAAAAAACTTATATTTAATGGACAGTAATTGAAGAATCACTTGTGCTAAATAAAATCCCATTTTATTTCTTTTTTGATCGCCCCCAAAAGACACGTTTTCTCTCCTTTCTTTTTTTCTCTGTGTGTGTGTACTCCGATGGCGTATACGCCATCGGAGTGAGGCGGCCATCTTGGAGATCTTTGGAGAACAAAACTAGGAAACTCTATGGAGATTAGCATTGCCTCCTTTTTGCGGAGACTCACCTATCTCGGTTGCTTGAAACCTATCCACACTTAAGAAATTCCTACTATGTAAACTTTAGTTTATTTAAAATCTGCGATTTTTGATAAAAAATTACGCCTGGACACACCGTTTTTAATGAGAAAAACAATAAATATTATTCACTTTCGAATTTCACGTTGCCAAACACTGCCTAGTAGGCGATAAGCGTATTGAAATAGAAAATTATGATAACCCTTGTATGGTAACCTTCTAAATCAAAGATGCTAAATCATTTGGGGACTGTTTAGATAAATTCATTTCTGGTGTCTGTTGGCCGTGTGCAATGACGATAACTTACGATATTTGTTCTTTTTCAGCGGGAATTTAAATTTAATAAAACGAGGGCAAGATGATTTGAAGTCTTCCCATTTACAGTCATTTTATTACGACCCGTGTGGGATAATATGTGCATGTGTTCATGCATCAATGAAAAATAAAACTTACGATGTTGAAGTAAGTTTAATTTGTGTTTTTTTCTCTCAAATCTCCTTTCGCCTATTTTAAAAAATATATGCTCTTCTGATTGACTAGTATTTATCTAAGTAGATCTGATTGACTAGTATTTATCTTATTTTTCGAAGTAGATAATTATAGTTTATTTTAGTGTGAAAATTGAAGTTTGGACAGTATAAAACATAATTGAAAAGTTTTAAACTCACTATCGCCATTATGGCTCTTTTCGGAGTACTTAGGCTTATCCAATGATGACCATGATAAATTTGAGTAAGGGTGCTCGTGAAAATTGGAGAGTACAGGTTTTAAGCTATAATTATTTCTGAGTTAAGAGAATTTAAATTTAAATTTTAAATTTTTGTTTTTAATTAAATAAAAAGACGTACACACACAGAAAAAAAAGAAAGGAAAGAAAACATGCCTTTGGGGGGCGATAAAAAAAAGAAATAAAATTGGATTTTTATTTAGCACAAGTGATTCTTCAATTACTGTCCATTAAATATGAGTTTTTTTCTATTTTGGACCTTATTTCTTTTCACTAAAACATAGAAAAATCTTTTTTTTGTGTGTGCCAAGCATTGGTGCTGTTTTATTTTCTGAATTTGAGGGTTAAACTTCAACAGAATACATGACACATTTTACATGAGCATCGTAGTTTAAATATTAAGCTGTTGCCTCCCAAAAACAATTTAAAAATTCTTCTTATTTTGTTATTAATCTTTTAAATCTTTGGTTTTAGGTTATTATTTTTATCTCTAAGAAATCCGGAAAGATTACGTATTTTTTTAATGTTTTATGAAATCTTCCCGTTTTTTACAATTGAAGTAGAATGGACAGGTGTGCTTTAAATTCCGATGACTGCAGTCAACAGCAAAACAGAGCATATTTTAGTAAGGAGGGATAAATCAGATCTGTACTACATCAAAAATAATATGATAAATCGTATTCAGCTTTTGGTATAGTGCAAAATACTTTTAAATGAAATACGTCGGTTGTAAGATGAGAAAATAATAATTGTTGGTGAAGAAAAATAATAGGTAAAATTTTAAAACGAAATGTTTTGATCTAAGTCAAAACCAGAATATTTCATCTAACATCTGGCGTCTACCCGTCACCTCAACATAGTATTTATTGTCCTGGTGAGATATTTATTGCCAAACCAGAGATTAATCTGAAATGTACAAAAGCATTCGCACTTAGCGAAAATCAGCCAACTCTGTGCCAAATGTTTGCGCACAAAGCGTAAAACAGCCGATTTCCAGAGAAACCTTTCAATTTCGTTTAAATATTGCGTTTGGAACACTGTTAAAAGTATTTTTAAAATTAAATTGACGTTCTTCGGTGTACATTTCAATAGGTTTTAAAAATTAAAAAATATTGGCTTTGAAGTAAAAAAAATCTCGAAATTTTCCTCTATGGACGTTAACATGGAAGCGATTAGTTCTGGTCTCCAAAGATGAAAATGGCGTCGCAGTCCAACAGCGAGATAGCCAATTAGCTAAAACGTTACATTGAATTCCTGCGTAAGGCAGTCTGTTACGAAAACAGTTGTTTAGATCAGCGGTCAACAACCTACATTTATGTTAACTGCTGCTTAACCTCATGTACTTAAATGTTTCAGTGGGACCATTCACTTTTTGACATATAAATATGATACATAGTTTGTTTATAATAAATCTGTCTGGGTAAGTGTACATTATTAAGTTTCAAACTATTAATGCTCATTTGACATTAATCGATGAGAAACGTGTCGTCGTTTTTATTATATTTATGAACATCTTTACGGTTTTAATCATTGAATTGTAGTGAATATTGGTTTCTGTATTTATTTTAAAAATCCCAGCATCAAAATTTTTAATTTTCATAAGAAAATTTTTCGCATTAATTCTTTTTCATCTTTTTGAAACATTAATTTATTCATGCATCTTACATCAAGAGTGCAAATATTGTTTTGCTACAAGTCTAATTGTGTAAAGAGTTATCTTTTTAACTGTTAAAATAATATTTTGTAATTTTTTTCAACTCTTCTGTAAACATTTTAATGCTGTTGTAGCGATGTCTTTATGGAAAAACACTGGAAGAGTGTCATTCACCGATCTGTGTGTGATTATTTCTTCGATGCTCAACGAAAGGCGGCTTCACCAGATGATATTCAACCTATTATAGCAACCCCTCATCATTATTTAATTAGCATCTTCAGGAGAAACTTGTTTTTTGTTGCCGTAACAACATCTGAAGGTAAAATTTTTAAACAACAAATATCTAATTTTAATCACTGTTTTTTAATTTTCCTCATAAAACTCAATTTTTTTTGAAATTTTACATCTATATTTTGGTTAAGTTTTTTAAGTGCGAAATATTTCTGTATGAATAAGGGAACTGTCTGTAAAGGATAAATACTAAGTATGTTTTGCCAGATCATAATGCTTAACATACAAGCGTAATAAGTATATAGATATGAATTTTATTATTGCTGATAAATCAAAGCACTGTTTTGTGCTTGTACCTTTATCTTTTGATAAATATGAAATTGGCTCTATAAAGTTAAAATTTTAAGTTTATTAGTCTGTTTGAACCCTTGGTAGAGATTTAAAAGTTTATATGTTAATGATGAGAAATATGTATAGAGGATAATTTTATTGTGTTCTTGAGAATTTTTTTTTTTTTTTGCAATTAAATATTGAAATATATAAGGATTGAAATACATTTCGTTTGTACTTTAAATATTTTAAATTTTGTTTCATTTACAGTGTCTCCCTTATTTGTGATTGAATTTCTCCATAGAGTTGTTGATACTTTTGATGATTATTTTGGAGATTGTACGGAATCTTTAATTAAAGAACACTATGTCATGGTTTATGAGGTATAAATGTTATATATATTTCATTTAGAATAAATATTAATTGTTTATTTATTACTTATTTTTAAAGAGAATTTAAAATTTCATAATTAATGGGTTAAAATGGTAAACTAGTTCTATTATTTTGTACATACTGTTTGAAAATTAAATTTAGTTAACTTTAATTGATGAAATAACAAATAATGTCAATGAATGTGTATGTCTCAGCTATTATACATTAATAATTTTGGCAAATTTTATCTTGCAGTTATTCATCTGTATAAAACATTGTCTATAAAAAACAATTTGATGAAAAATGTGTAGATTTTTAAAAATCTTTTCTATTCTGTAAATTTAATGGATATTTTACTCCAGGAAAGATAATTATATAATTTTGAACTTAAGTAAGTTTTTGTTAAAATTTTGTAATGGAACCATTGATTATGAAGTGAAATTTTATGAACAATTTTTTAACAAAGGGTGCTTTTGAGCTTAAAAGTTATTTGATGTTTTTAACATCATCAAATAACTTTTGTTGTCAAATGTCAAAAACACTCCATTGGGGATATTTCATTTTTATTTATAAGAATCATCAAATATCTAAACCTGAGACTGGAAGGAAGGTGTCTGCATGCCATATCTATGCTTCCTGCACTTTTAATATATTGTCTAGTCATTATTTGAAAATTCCTAGAAAATACTTCATTTAGTTATCATATCAACATGCCTGTTGAGTCTTAGCCTGAATAGCTTATTTTTAAGGTATTGTTATTTTATTTACAGCTACTGGATGAAATGTTGGATAATGGATTTCCTCTTGCTACTGAATCTAACATTCTAAAAGAAATGATTAAACCCCCTAATATTCTTCGCACAATTGCAAACACTGTAACTGGAAGATCTAAGTAAGTTTATTTAGCATTTTAAATTGATTTTAATATGAATTTGTATATATCTCTGCATAAGAGTCAATTTACATTGCAGTTTTCTTGATTAATCTATTTTATGAGCTGAAATTAGTTTTAGTAAATAACTTAAATGAATATATTAATATCAATATATATTAAAATATTCAATTTATTTATACATTCGGCCCAGTCAAAATATGGCCATCCCTTTTTCATAGTTTATATGATCTCTGGTATGCTACCATTACTGCAGTTTTATGAGGAAATTGTTTATTGAGATTGCTGATTGTTTGTACAGAGATACTGCCAAATTGAAATGAACATTTGTACAATATTGAATCTTCTATATGGTTAAAATCCAGTAGATGTAATAGCTGGGATAATAAGTTGCTACAGTAGTTTGCTTTAAATTATTCACTGGCATATCAACATAGACAGTATCACAAAGAGATATACTCTAGAAGATAGATAGATTTTTTTTAAAAAATGATCTTCAGTTTTTGACCAAAAGTATTCTACTCATCTTAAATGAAACATTGCCCTTCCTTTGTCCTATCTTTCCTATTTTCCTAAGATGTGTGTGTAAGAATGATTCCGAAAAGTAAGTCCCTATTCTTTCATTGGAAAGAAAACTCTCTTTGCAAAGTTAGAAATGTTAGTTTTAGAAAAGCAACTTTTCCCTTTATCAAGGATTCAGGGCTTTCATTCAAGTTTCAAGCATAAGTATTTACCTTATGACGATAACTCTGAAGATCCATTTAAAGCAGAATTTTACAAAAGTTATCAACATGGACTTATATGTCCCTGGTTAAGTTTCTATTTCATTGGAGGAGAGTCCTAAGAAAATTAAGCAGATTCTTTGTTGTACTGTAAAATTAAAAATATATATATTTATATAAAATTAGCTAAAGTACCTACTGTTGTCCGGGATTTTAAGAATGTTTGTTAACCAAAATCAATTTAAAAACTAAACACAGTATAAATAACATACAAAAACCTGCAAAATGTTATACACATGAATAAATGAAAACCTAGTATAAAAATATATAAACTTATAATAAACTCCTCAGTATTCAGCTAGATTTAGCCTTTCATCATTGGAGCAAAAAAAATCTGAAATTGCAGATTTAGCAGAATTTTCCAATAGAACCATGAAATGACTCCAGCATTGCCTCTTAAAAAAAATGAAGTATTTGATTGAAGGCTGCAAACCATTCAATTCCTCTCCACATTAAACTCCTATAAACATCCTCTACATATTAAATTCCCCTTTTCTCCATAATAAACTGCTACGAATTTAGTTAGATTCAGTCTTTCATCATTGTACCTAGGGATGCGACATCGATGTCGATGTTTTAAAAACATCGATGTTTTAAGCATCGATTTATTGAAGCCGATGTTTTTTTAACATCGATGTTTTGTGCTCGATGTTTTTTTTTTTTTAATGAAAAAGTACCGTAATTAAAAAAAATTTACCACGTAGCATAATTTTCACACTCAGTAAATGTAAGTCTGAATTCTGAAAAGGACGAATACAAAAGGGGGAATGATTCCTTAGCAAAAAGACAAACAGCAATTAACAACCAATGAACCAATCAGAGCGCTTGGAATGTTCCTGACACTCCAGAACCTTCCATGGGGTTTTATTTTACAAATAGTATATACACGAGTGCATCCATTTAAGTTTTTGTTTTGTTCTGGTTTTATATAAGGTGACGTTAATATTATTAGTAAGATGCCTCCCAAAAGTGCCGTTTGGGAATATTTTTACAAAACCACTGACAAATTGGCAAAATGCAATATTTGCCTTAAGTCCCTCAAAACTTCTGGCAATACCATGAATTTATGTGAACATTTGAGGGCAAAACATGGCAGTATTTACAACGAGAATTTTGAGTCATCAATGTAGCCCAAAGTAACCAAGTTTTTGTCATTTGTGCCTGCCCAATCAGAGAGTAAAATTAAATCACCCCTTCCCCCCATGACTAACGGAAGTAACATTAATGTTAGAGATTACTAAACTAGTTTTAAAAAATGGATCTTCTAAAACATCGATGGATTTTGGGCGATGTTTTATTAGCATCGATGTTTTAATATTGAATATCGATGTTTCAAAACATCGATGTTTTGTTATCGATGTCGCATCACTAATTGTACCACTAAAACCTGAAAAGTAAAAATGTCAAACTGTCTTCTTGCCTTGAGAACTGTACATGATGGAAGGAACTGAAAAAAAAAAGTTTGTATACCAAAATCCATTAATAAACTAAACACAGTATAAATAACATAGAAAAAAAACAAGCGAATGTTATACACATAAAAAAATATAAATACCCGATATAAAAATTATATAAATTTATAATAAACTCCTCAGAATTCATCTAGATTCAGCCTTTCATCATTTGAGCAAAAAAAACCCCCTGAAATTACATGTTTAGCAGAATTTTGAAATAGAACCATGAAATGACTCCAGCATTGCCTCTTAAAAAAAAAAGAAGTGTTTGATTGAAGGCTGCAAACCATTCAACTCTTTTAAACATCCTCTACATGTTAAACTCCTTTTCTCTCCATAGTAAACTCCTCATAATTTAGGTAGATTCAGCCTTTCATCATTATACCACTAAAAGCTGAAAAGTAAAAATGTCAAATTGTCTTTTTGCCTTGAGAACTGTACATGATGGAAGGAACTGAAAAAAGAAAAAGTTTGTTTACCAAAATCTATTAGAAAACTAAACATATAAATAACAGGATAAAAAAGCATACAAAATGTCATACATATCAATAATATGAAAACCCAATTTAAAAATATATAAATTTATTATAAATTCCTCAGAATTCAGCTAGATTCAGCCTTTCACCATAAAAAAGCTAAAATAAAAAAAATAATAATAATTAAAAAATAATAAAACAATAAAATAAAAGCTAAAATTACAGGTTTAGCAGAATTATGCCATGCGGGGAATCAAACCCGGGCCAAAATTTAGAAAGTGGGCCAAAATTTAGAAAGTCTCCGACTGGGCTATGATAATGCAGAAATATGAAAAGTAAAGTGAAAGATCGCACTGAGATTATTGGAAAGTTCTTGTGGGTTGGTATGTATATATGTGGGAGAAGTTTTAAGTTAGAAAAAAGATAGCAAGATTGAAGAGAAGTCGTTAGCTCTTCAGTAGACACAGATATAGGTGAGGGATTGCAGTAGTGATTAGAAAAGAAGATCGCGTGACACTAAGTGGGGTTGATTCGAATTTTCCATCGCATGTCAAGAGTGTCAATATGCCATTGGATCTGATCTATTTTAGAGCATAAAATCTGACTTGAAAGATTATTATTTTCATTTATTATTCTGGTTTAATATATGACTTGAAATTTTTTATTTTATTTATTTTTTATAGTTTTTGCTCGCTGTTCGCTCTTTAGTCCTAACATGGTCGCTTTGCGCTGTGAATCTAGAGGGGATGATTCCAGGAAAAAGAACAGCTTGCTTTTACTGGACTCGCCCTTCAAAAATTGTTGGTTTTTTATTAAGTAAAAATTAACGGTAATTAATTTTGATTACGGAAGTTCTTACTTCCCTCCGCTGTGTTTAGCGATGCCATAAGTAAAATTTCCCGATCGTCGCTTCTAAACTGTGGATTTCTATACAAAAACAGACGAACTGTCAGACAGGCAGACAAATTTTCATTTTTATGTATTAGACCTTGTAGTAGCATTAAGATGCTTCAATAGCATCAAATCTTCAAGACACCAGAGAAATTCACACTTTGTAAAAACTTCTGCTTTGAAAATTCTTCAGCTTATTTAAAAAAACTCTTTAGTTAGATTAATAAGTATCATACTTTCAATTTATTTAATTCAATAAACATTTTTTTATTTATTTATTCAACATTTAAGATGTAGGGAAGAAAAACATGTTTTGTTCGCCAACTGATTTGACTAGTTTTGAAGCTATATTTTCTGTTACTTATGGTGTGCTTAGAAAAAAAAATTATTATTTATTGTTGGTAGTAAACTTCCCATTTTCTTCTGTCTTAAAAGGTTATTTTTCCCCTTTAATGTAAGACAAGCATGCACAGCTTTGTTTTAGTATTTATTTTTAGGCTACAATTTTTTAGAGAGGGGGGGGGGGGGGGTATCTCATTTTTCTGGACTTCCCAGAGTCCCAAAAATGGGATAAAAGTTTTCAAGATTTTAAATAGCGATAAAAATTATTGACTGCCAAAGTTATATTACTACTTAGTTTTCTATGAAATTCATATGACTTTTTTTATTTTAGTATAAGTAGTACACTACCAACAGGGCAGCTTTCTAGCATTCCGTGGCGTAGAACTGGTGTAAAGTATACAAATAATGAAGCATACTTTGATATAATTGAAGAAGTGGATGCTATAATTGACAAAAGTGGTTCTGTAATTTCTGCTGAAATTCAAGGATGTGTAAGTGCTTTTTTAATGAATGCATTTTCCTGCCAATTTTTATATATGTAATCAATTATTTTACATGTCATGTTTGGCATTCTTAGCTAAGAAATTCTTCTAAGTCAATATGTTTGCTTTAAATTTTAATGGTTAAGCATGTTTATTTTGATTCTTAAGAATAGATAAATTATTTATTCATCATATAGTGAATAAATCTTATGGCAATTCTTTAAATCAGTGGTTCTTAACCTTTTTAAGCCGCGACCCAAATTTGAGAAATATGTTCATGTCGCGACCCAAAAAAAAAGTCAAAATTTTTTCATTGCTTTATTTTAGATTGTATTTTTAAAAAATCTTCAATCCTACGATGATGATTTTTTTTAACTTACAAATTTTTTATTTATTTTTTTAATAATAAAGATAAACAAAAGTACTTTTCGATCCAAGGAAAATTTAATTAATAACCAAGTGTTTTTAATAGTTTTTATTGACCAAATTAAAATATATTTATAACTTTTTGAAAATAATTGACATTTTAACTTATTCCTAAAAAAAAAGAAATATCAATACATATGTTAAGTCTTTTAAATTTTAAATGCAAGTCATACAGTTTTAATGAGAACCTTGTGCTTGAATACATTTTGAAAGATCTTCAAACCTCGGTTGAATGCTTGTCAAGGAGCACCTTATATCTATTTCAGGATTTAACTTGTTCCGGTAATTGTTTTTGATTACACACAGAGCCGAAAAACCACCCTCACACATATATGTTGTTGAAAAGGGCAATAATACTTTTAGGGCTTCTTTAACAATTATTGGCTTTTCGGTTTTTAATTTTAACCAGAAAGCACATAAAGATTCAGTGTTTTTGTAGAAATTGTATCGAAGTGCTTGGTCACTTTGTATTTCTATTAGTTGTTCTTGAAATTGATTAATATTAACAAATTGCTCATGCAAATCACTTACATCAAAATTAAATGGCATTCGAACCCAATTATATTTGAAAACATCGTCTGCAGGGAAATATCGATCAAAGTCTGCTATTAGTTTTTCTAAATGATTAATAATAATTTTCTGTATTTCAAAATCTGTGATATCAATATTATTGTCTTCAACAAGTAAATTAAGAGTCGGGAATGAAGCAAGTTTCTTTACTTCAACCTTATTTCTCCATAATTTGAGTTTATTTTTAAAACATGTAATTTTTTCAGTTAATTCAATAATAGTATGATTACGTCCTTGCATAGACATATTTAGATTATTTATTTCAAATAAAATATCTGACAAATAAGCAACTTGAGTAATCCACTTCAACTCGGAGAATTTAGATGCTAATGGGTGTTTCTTTTCTCTCAAAAATAATTCAACTTCTGTCCGTAATGATAATACTCTTTGAACAACTTTGCCCCGGGACAGCCATCTAACTTCAGAATAATATAATAAATGTTTGTATTCTGCACCAAATTCGAAACACAGTTCGCGGAAAATTCTACAGCTAAGAGCTCTTGATTTGATAAAATTGACTACCGCAACAATTTCATCCAAAACGATACATACTTCGGGTGATAATTTTTTTGAAGCAAGATTTTGTCTATGTAACAAACAATGAATCGATATAATTTGTGGATTCATTTGTTTTGCTCTTGTCGAAAATCCCTTTTGAGATGCTGTCATGGCAGCTGCACCGTCGGTGCAAATACTGAAACACTGATTCCAATTTAATCCTTCTTCTTTAAAAAACGAATCGACCATAAGAAAAATATCTTCACCTCTAGTTGTTGTTGACATTGGTTTGCAAAATAAAATGTCCTCCTGTATATCTGTTAAACCTGGATACCGCACGTAAACCATGAGTTGAGCATCTTTACTTACATCTGTCGTTTCATCCAGTTGAATACTAAATAAACCAGCAATTTTTATAGCAGAAATAAGTTGATTCTTAATATCAAATGACATATCATTAATTCATAAACGAATTGTATCATTTGATAATGGTATCTTTTGTAATTTCTTTGAACTTTCATCTCTGCACATGATACGTGCCATGTCAATGGCAGCAGGTTTTATAAGTTTTTCAGCAATATTATGGGGTTTCTTTTGTCTTGCAATATGCCAAGCCACATGAAAAGAAGCAAGTGTAGCTTGTTTGGCAGAATTTATAAAACCACTACTACTTGGTGCATCCAAACGCTCTCTTTTTAAATGGGCTTCTTTTCTTTCGAAAAAAGTACGATCTTTTCCCTCAAAGGAAAAATTTTTATGTTTTGCATCAAAATGTCTTTTAAGTTTGTTCGGTTTCATCGATTCATTACTTAATATTTCACTGCACAACACGCATTGCGGCTTGTTCACTCCTCGATCATAAATGCAAGTAAAATCTAATTCTAAAAATGCTTCCTTGTATTCACGTTTTGCCATTATTAGGGTGATTATAATTTTACAATATGCACTGCAGCTTGATCACTCCACTATTAATAATAAGACAAAATTTGTTTCTAAAATGCTTGTATTCATGTTTCACTGTTATTACACGTTTCACTGTTATTCACAACACAATACGCAGAAACGAGTTTTTGACAGAGAGCTTACTGAGTCTGCATGCACGCAAAGCAATGGCGTGCGTATTACCAACACCTCCTAGAAGAGAAAGCCTCAGGACAGGAATTGGACGTCACTTCCGGAAGGCCATTCACGAAGAGCGGTAAAACCGAAACATTGTATTAGGGAATAACTCTTCTTGGAGGTGTTGGTATTACTTATTATTTGGTGTATTACTAACTTTTTTGGTTTGACTCAGCACGACCCAAGAAATATGCTTCGCGACCCATAGGTTAAGAACCGCTGCTTTAAATTATGTTTTGAACTTGAAATCTTTTTGAAATTATCTGTATGGAAATTTTAATCTATAAATAGTTAACGAGAATTAATAAATTGCAGTTTTTTTTTTAACGAAAGTCTATGTAGTTAATAATAAACATAATTATTTTTCTGTATTTTATTTTCTATAGATTGATTGCTGTATAAAATTAAGTGGAATGCCTGATTTAAGTCTTTCATTTGTGAATCCTCGAGTTTTTGATGATGTGAGTTTTCATCCATGTGTTAGATTCAGGCGCTGGGAGGTAAGAGGTCATAAAATTCTCCATGTTTTCTCTTTTATATAAGAAATGTAATAGAAAACTTTTAAAGAAAGTTTTTATATCTCAAGAAATATGCAGAATTATATTTTTCTTACTGAAAATCCTCTGTTGACACCATTTAATTTTCTGTACATTGTTGCTGTTTATGGAGATTTTCCTTTATTCAATTAAGTTGCATTCTTTGCAGAAGCTACTATTTTAAGAATAATTTTGGAGAAATGTATTTTATTGCTAAATAAAACATGTTCCATGGTTATAAACCTTTCAGTTTATCTGCAGATGTATCTGTGTGTGTTTCATTGGAATAAATTATTTATATTTTATGATAAAAAGTAACATATATAAACATTACTGCATGTTATATTATTCAGTTACCCTTCTTTACATAATGGAGAAGGTCCTTAAATTTTTTTTATGTCTTAGTTTCTAAAGATTCTTTTATTTATTTTTTTCCTTCATATTTAGGCATAAAAACACCAAACACGTGTGCATATATCTCTGTATGCGTCTGTATATACAGACAAAATATTTTATGTGAGATTGTTATTAGTCTTTCTCTAACTCTCTTCCAGAAAAAAATCTCTGTATAATTGGGTCAAGATGTTTTCTTATAAATATTAACATCACACATGAATAAAGTGTCAGTCTCACACGAGACAGCACACTTTCATGAGAAATAAAAAGGCTCTTAATGAACATGATTTAAAGTAGATATATTTTTCCAAAACCTACTAAAATATGCTCTTTAGCACATAGAAAGTACCTGTGACAGTATTGTTCTTTAGAGTAAGAGTAAAATTATAAATATCTAAAATCTTGTGTATTTATCTGGAAAGAAATGTATAATTTGGACTTTTTTGGAAAATTTATTTAAGATTATCATAAAGTAACTGTTTTTGTTTATATTAAAGGAATAATTATTGCTTTTGCGAATTTAACATCTATAGTTGTCTAACTCCATGAAAATTTATGCGGAAAATCAGTTCTGAAATCTTAAGGAAAATTAAAATGTTAAAGAAATATTTCTTTTTGTCTCTCTTTTAGTGTTTGTATGATCAGATTCGCTAACAAAAATTATCTTTTATTTATCTTAAGTGATAAGGATATTTTAGCATTGTATCACTCATACTAAAGAAATTTATATTTCTGCTGTTTATTTACTAATGCCTATCATTTTTTTCAGTGTGGAAATATTTATGTGTCTTAATGTTAGTTACTCTCTTTTCCTATAAATAATTTGTAGTTTTATTTGACTGGTTTCATTGTATGAGTGTTTTCTGTTTGTTGAACTTTAAACTGACTGTAATGTTTTTCATTTCTGATTTAGTCTGAGAGAATTCTTTCATTTGTTCCACCTGATGGTAACTTCAGATTAATGTCTTACCACATTGGATCACAAAAGTAAGTACCGCATTTAAGTAAAAAATTTTAAAAAGTATGTTTAGCTTTGTCTTTATCTGATCTAGAAGTTGTTTCATAAATGTTTAATACTTTTTATCAATAGTAATTATATGAAAAATTTCTTAGATAAAAGGATTTATCTACAGTAACAGTTATTTCTGCTACCTATTATTCTCTTTCCCCTCTTTAATGAAACTCTGTGAATGGAATTTATATAAAAGTCATTGGATAGTGATGGGCTCAGTATTTGTTTATTAGCCATAATTACTGTCATGTTTTTCAGCATGGTGGCCATACCTCTGTATGTAAGACATCATGTAACATTTAAAGAAGCTGGTGGTGGTAGAATGGATATAACTATTGGACCGAAACAAACCATGGGTAAAACAGTAAGTTATATTTTGACCTTAAAACATTTATTTATTCATGAAAGTATAAACTAGTATTGCAGGAAAATTAATTTTAGTGAGTATACAATGAAATTTCTTATGTAAAAATATCTGTAGCATGAAGAGGTTCAATATCTAAACAGGAAAATTTTTATTATAATCTTAAATTTATGTTTGATTATTTCCTTGTATTTTTTTTTTCCTTTTGCATATTAAACAATGAATGTTTCAGGTTGAAAATGTTGTTGTTGAAATTCCAATGCCAAAATCTGTCTTGAACATGACTTTAAACCCCAGTCAAGGAAAATACACGTTTGATCCTGTAAGTAAAGTCATGGTATGGGAAATAGGACGAATAGAACCAGGCCGAATGCCAAATATACGAGGCTCGGTAAGTATATTTTTCCAGTATCTATATATATAAAACAGTTCCATAACTGACTGACTGACAGACAGACAGATAACGCACAGACCAAACTGCTGGACCTAAAGAGCTGAAATTTTGTATGGCAATTCTTCTTATAGTGTAGGGGTGCACTAAGAAAGATTTTTGAAAAATTCTTCGTTGATTTTTTAAAAATTAAATTTTTAAGCTGTTTTAATAACTTTTTTAAAGTTTGCATTTAAAATAATAATCTGAGGGTTATAAAATTTATATCACAAGAAAGATCATAAAAATTCCTTTAAAATGAAATTTTTTTTTAATCTTTACCTCCATTTTCTGATTTTTGGTGAATTTTTAAACATTAATTTTTAGAATTTAATTTATTAAATGCTGATCATGTGATTTCTTTTTCTGGTACATTAAATTAATTTATCATCACATGCATAACAATGAAATAAATTGACAAAAAAGTATTAAAATGCAATAAAAGATAAAATTTAATCACTAGACTAATTGAGATGGAAGTTTTTAAGAATTTAATTCAAATTAGTGACTACCATCCAGGAAGTGATAGATCACATTTATCCAGGAATTGCTCAAATACAGAATAAGCCTATAGAAGGGTTTTGCGAAAGGGCCATTTTGACTCCAGTAAACGATCAAGCTGCATTCATTAATGACATGTTGCTTTGATAGGGAAGAAATGGTCTACAAGTCAATACACACTGTCTGTAATTCAGATGATGCCGCTAGAGTTTTTAAATTCCCTTAAACCATCAGGTCTTCCATACCCTAAGCTCTGTTTGCGAAAGAGCACACCCGTAGTGCTCCTTCAGAATTTAAAACCACTGAAATTGTGTAATGGCACTAAACTTCAAGTCAAAGCCCTGCATAAAAATTTAATCGAAGCCATAATTTTAACCAAGTGCGCTCTAGGAGAAAAAGTGTTCGTGCCACGCATTCCTCTAATACCCAGTGACCTCCCCTTTGACTCAAAGATACTTCAATTTCCCTTCAAAGTATGCTTCACCATGACGATAAATAAGTCTCAAGGCCAAACTTTAAAATACGCTGTTGTAGATTTTAGAGAAAATTGTTTCTTCCATGGTCAGTTTTACATAGCTTGCTCATGCGTAAGTTTGCGGACAAGCCTGGCAGTATTAGTTCCATCCAATGAAAAAATAAAGAGTATTGTTTTTGAGGAAATCCTCTTAAAAGCAATTTCATTATTTTTTCATTGTAATTATCCTAAAATGTATTCCGTATCGAAGCACGGGTATTCAGCTAATACAGATATATTTATTCATTGCATGTCTTAAAACCTGAGTTTCAGAGTTATACAGGATTAGCACAAATAAACTACAGGATTTTAAAAATTTACATTTTCAAAACTATTACATATATTACAATAAGTGATACACGAAATTAAAGAAAAATATACCAAGTTTTTTTTTGCACCATTGATCAATAGATGGCAGCACATCCATTCAACACTGTGGTTGAAATCCAAAATTGATGATGATGACAGAGAAGAGTTTTTGCGTATTAGAATATGTAAGGGTTTTTTTCAGTTATTTTTGTACAGTGTGCATTTAGAAATCGCTATGGAAAGGAAGCACCAAGTTACAAGAACATTCTGCAGTGGTATTGGAAATTTAAAGATACAGGTTCTTGTGCAAAAAGAAAAGCAGTGGCCATCCTCGTGTCTCAGAAGAAACGATGGCGAGAGTAAGGCAGAGTTTTGTTCAAAGTCCATGGAAGTCTACGACAGCTGCCACCCATGAACTTAGAATTCCCCAGAAAATGGAATGGAAAATTTTGTGAAAAAATTAAATTTCAAGCCGTATCAGTTACAATTGGAGCAACATTCAACACCAGATGACACAATTCATCGATTTGACTTTTGTGTTTGCATGCAAGAGAAATTATAAAGTGAAGATTTCGCAAATAAACTGATTTTCTCAGATGAAGCAACCTTCCATTTATCAAGAAATGTCAGTCGTTATAATGTTAGTGTGGGGAAGTGAAACTCCCCATGAAATTGTGCAGTTGCAAATAGATTCACCAAAAGTGAATGTTTTTTGTGCTATGTCACATACAAAATATTATGGGCCTTTTATCTGTGCTGAAAAAAGCTGTAACAGGTAGCAATTATCTGGACATGTTGCAAATTTAATTATCTGGACATGTTGCAAATTTGGTTATTTCCACAACTACATAAGGACAGTACAAATTTTGTGTTTCAACAGGATGGAGCCCCAGCCCATTGATCTTTGCATGTACGCGCTTACTTAAACGAGGAGCTTTTACACTGATTGATGGGGTGTGTGGGTGACAGTGATTTATCCTTAATCACATAGCCTCCAAGATCCTCGGATCTTACGCCCAGTGACGTAGCGAGCATAACTGTCACCCGGGGCGCGATACCTTTTTGGTGCGCCCCTTTCCGAAAAACATATAGTAATATAGTATATAGAATGAGTGAAAAGGACTATTTGGCGCCCCTGTTCGAGTGGCGCCCGGGGCATGATAGACCCCCTTGCCCGCACCACGCTACGCCACTGCTTACGCCATGACTTCATTTTATGGGGTTATGTCAAAAACACTGTCTATGCACCACCAATGCTGAAAACACTGCAAGAACTTAAAGAATGCATTTGTGCAGCATTAGGCTACGGCCACACGAGCGATTTTTCCCGGTACGGCTTTTCCCCGCGCTGGAAAATCTACACCAGCCGGCCACACGTGCATGTGACATTTTTTTCCCCCGCTGGGACTTTTCCCGCATCTTGAAAATCTACGCCGGCCACACGTGCGGTTTCTTCATGCGAGGTCAGTCGTTTGTGCTTTGCAGTACAACATGAATCCAGTTTCAATAAATGAAAATGCTGTTAACGCGTTATGTGCTTTATTAATTGTTCGCCGACAACGTCGTCGACGTCAAAGAAAGTACTGGGTACATCCTCTTATAAGTGAGAGATCAGTAAAGGGAAAATTTACACTTCTACACAGTAAGCTGAAAGGATACCCAGACAAGTTTTTTGAGTATTATAGAATGTCGATATCTTCATTTGAAACTCTATTATCTAAGGTTGAAGTTGCAATTAGAAAAAGTGATACTGTAATGCGATGTTAGTATTGATATCGATCGTTGCAATCGATGTTAGTACAGTCGAACCCCGTTATAACGAACTTCAAGGGACCAAAGGTTTGGTTCGCTATATCCGAACCGTTAAGAAAAATGTTCACAAAATGTAGAATTCATTAGTTGCTATGTGTATTCAATAATGATGTATTAAAAAACGATAAAATCTATTAAAAATGACCATTAATGAATTAAATTGACTAAAATCGATAACATTAAACTGATACAATACTAATTAAACTAATTAAAAATGAAAGACAAATGGATATAAATTCATTTTACCTTTAATTCTTGCTCACTGTTTTGTTACGAGTACACAGTACAAGCTACTAACTAATAACAGCAATAATTTTGTATCAAATTCTTTAAAATTGTATACTAGCAAGTTTTGTATAATGCCCTCTTGTTATAACAAGACAGCGAATTATATACACTTAAAAATGGCAAAATATCCATGCAAATATACACTTAAAAATATAAATATGCACTTCATATAGAAATAGGTCTAAATATTACTTATTTATCTAAATATTGATCTAAATATTACTTACCTGAACAAAAGAACATATTTAAAATAAGGTTTCTGTTGTTGTTCAGATGTGTAAAGCGGGGATATAACTTTTACATAATATATTTTTTCTGAAGAGAATGCAATTTTTATTTATAATATACTTAAAGTGACTGCCTACGTTGAAAATGCCATTTTTTGACTACTTTGATCAATTTAATTTTTTGCAAGAATCTTGTAATTCAGTCTTTTTTTCTTTCCAAAACAGTTTTGATTTTCATTCTACGTCAATTAGAAGTAGAGTTATAGCTATTTTAAAAAAACATCGTCTAATACAAAATTTAAGTGACAAACAGCTTTAAATGCGTCCATTTTTTTACCATTTTGGTCAATTTTATTTTTTGCAAGAATCTTGTAATTCAATCTTTTCTCTTTTCAAAACCGTTTAGATTTTCATTCTACATCAATTAGAAGCAGAGTTATAGCTATTTTAAAAAACATCGTCTAATACAAAACTGAAGTGACAAACAACTTTAAAGGCGTTTTTCTCAGAATTATGTTTTTTAGCACAAATCTCTACCGTTATCATGATATTTCAGATAATAATGCATATAATTTGATAAAATTTTCAGGAAATGTTTTAGATGCTATTGTTAATGAAATGACGTACAATAATTGATGTATAATAAATAGTTTTTTGTTTGGGGCTGTTTTTATAAGGAAAGGAATGACGAATTGGGGAAAACTTTCATATTGGAACATAAAATTGTCTGTATTATTTTTGCATTTTATAATTTCTCTTAGATTGTAGGTCATTTTAAAGATAACTGTTATATATATCATGTGTGAGAAGGAAATTAAAATAGTAGCATTAGAATTTTGTTCAGAGTGATAAGCGTTTTAGCTAAATTTCATTAAAAATTACTTCAAATTGACCAATTTATAAAAAAGTATGGTGTTTACAGGAAAGATTTTTTTATTTTTAAATGCTGTTTTACCATATGAGACCAAAAAATCCTTACAAAAGCAATTTTTTAAAAAAATTGGCTCCGAACGTAGGCAGTCACCTTTTCTGTTGTTGTTCAGATGTGTAAAGCGGGGATATAACTTTTATATAATATATTTTTTCTGAAGCGAATGCAATTTTTATTTATAATATACTTAATAGAAAGACACATGCAAATCAGAAAATATTGTATGCAATTGTATATAATCCACGATCTAGTTATAACTATCACCTACTTAGAACTTAGGTTATAACTTGTAACTTAAAAAATAAAATTTAATTTGTTTTACTAATTACCAATTTTATTTCTTCCATTTTCGTCCATCTGGTCCCATTTTTCCCCAATAACATTCTTTGTTACGGTCATCCATGTTTCTCTTTTTAGTTCCCGGTTTTTGAAATCCTTTGTCCGTGCATCATAAAGACATGGATATTTTTCTATTTCTAAGATCAAAAGTTCGCTATCCAAGTAATAATCCATGATATTTTAAATATAAAAAATTTAAGTATAAAAAATTACTAGAACACACGAATATAGCAGCAAGAGAAATGGGAATAATTAAAAAAATCGGATTAAAATTATTATAATCAGGCTCTGTACATTATACCCTATCTTTACGTAAACGTATTGAATACTACCAGCGACTGTTCTCATGCACGTGTGGCCACCGATTTAGCTTGAAATCCAGCTAGAAAAAATAGGTCTGGTTCTATCCTCCAGCGGCCGACCTTGAGAATGCGACAGACAACTCCCCCGCTAAAGGGAAAAACAGCTGTGTTTGGCCACCCCTATGTTACAGAAGCTTATCTATATTTTGGGGCTTGTTTTCCAGCTGTGTTTCTCAGGGAAAAATCGCTCGTGTGGCCGTAGACTTAGGAACCATTGAAACGGCAAAGCATGGAATGGCGTTCTCCTGCATCACCTCGTCGGAAAAAGGTCAGAGCAGAAAAATCACACATCAAAACGATGGTCATCACCTTTTGTCAAGGCATTATCCACAAGGAATTTCTACCTGAGGGAACGACGATGAATGCTGATGGGTACATTGAATTTTTGACCCGTTTCATGAAACGTCTACACAGGGTACGATCCCAGTACGCACAACAAGGTTCATGGTTTTTTGTTCACGACAATGCTCGCCCTCACACAGCCAATATCGTCAAACAGTTCCTGGTAAAAGAAGGGGTGGTGCAAATTGAACATCCACCATACTCGCCAGATCTCAATCCTCCAGACTTCTTCCTATTCCCACAACTCAAACTCGCTTTGAAAGGAAAGAGATTTGACGATATTCCTGACATCCAACGAAATGTGACGAGGCTTTTGAACTCTATCCCAAAAGAAGACTTCTTGCAAAGTTTCCAGAACATGTATAGCGGATGTCAGCGGTGCATAGTTATGGGAGGTGACTATTTCGAAGGACAGTAAGGTAACTTTCCTTAATATTTCATCTACGTTAATGTTACAGGACTATTCACCGAACTTTATTGTCAGACCTTGTAGAACTAAAGCTTCTTACTTTATGTTACAGAGGATCAAAAGTTTTAATATTTGTTAAGATCAGAAGTTTACAGTAAAAATGATATTAGCTGAGATATCCATAACAAAATAGCAGTAGCTAATAACTGTTTTCAGTACCAAGAAATACTTCGAATTATATGTCATTAAGAGATGTACCATAATTAAATTTTGGTTAGATCTATCACAAAAATGTCCTTTGAATTCTAAACAAAAATGTTTCGAGAAGTATCTTTCAGATATAAAGATGATGCAGTAGTGAATTATGCAAATTATTTAATAAACTAGACATTCTTGAATATATTAAATTAATCAGATTTCATTCCACTGGTTTCCATTATTACATGTTTGGTGATAGGATTATAAAAGAAATATCACCAGATTGGGCCATAAGAAAATAGGGTTAGAGGTACACCAAAATGAAAATGGGTTTTTATTGCTGAAAGTTGCAAAGCTAGATAGAGAGATGTGTGTACTTTTGTAAAAGGTTTAATAAATTTTTAAAAAAAACTTTTAAAATTATATACCTGAATATAAGATTGTAAATTTTTGTTTATCCTCAGTTATTTATATTATGTTCAGTTACTAGTCTAAAACAATATTTTAAAATTTTTGATTAAAGTAAATCTATATTTCTTGCCTTCTAATTCAAAAGAATTAGAAGGCAAAATTCGTGACCTTCCTTTTCTTTCTGAACAACTGAAAACTTGTTTTCTTACCAAACAAAATATTTTTTCATTTTATAAGCTCTTTTATATTTATATGCAAAAATACTTTTATTATACATTAATTCAATTATTTATATTTTATATTTTATGTGTGTGTTTTGTTCTTTGGTTATTACTGTTATAATGCCCTTTTCTAAACCACTGTGGCTATGAGTTCCTTGTTAATAATGGTTAATTTTCTATTCAAAATTTTCAGATTGCTCTTCAGAGTGGATCATCAGCTCCTGAATGTAACCCTACTATTACGGTTAGTATTTATTAAGTGATGAGCCATTACTTTATTTGCCTAGTTTTTTTTTTAACTTCTAGCTTACGGGGCCCAATTTTTCAATTCCCTCTTTAGAATGGTTTAACATTCTTGTCAAAAATCATCTTGGGTTTTTTTTTTTTTTTTAAAATAAAGTCCACATACTAAGAATGCTAAAACACGAACATTTAATTACAGGACATAACAGAATACTCTACATGCTGATTCAAAAGTAACGAATTAACACATGGCACGAACACCGGAAAAACATGGTCACATGACATAGCAAGTGCTGAAAAGAAGAGTCTATTTGTGTGTGTGGGAGGGGAGAAAAAGAGTCTGTTACAGTGGGAAATTTAATACCCCCTTTGTAAGAACAGCCACTAAGGGGGTTATATATTATATATATATATATATATATATATATACACATGTGTATGTGTGTGTGTGTATATATATATATATATAAATATGTACTGTATTAATAAAAGTAGTAATAATATAGCCTTAAATTTGTATCCTCATAATCTGGAACTAATACAAAGTAGCCATAATAATATTAATGTAAACTTTTTAGATATAAACATCAAAGTTAATTCTCATAGTAATTTTACTTTTGACCTATATGATAAAAGATCAGATTATGAATTTGATATTGTTAAATTTCAAAATTGCCAAACCTGTTTACATAAATCTGTTTTTAATAACATTATAGTAAATCAGCTTGTACGTATAAATAAGCTGTGAATAAACATATTATGAATTGTTTGGTGTGCTAAAACATAATCATTACCCCAATAGTCTTTCTAAGCACATAGTTGGTTGTTTTAGTTTTAATGAATAGCTTAAACTGCTGCACTTATTTCTGTATTAAAATTTAATAATAATGCATATTTATATAAATTTATGTTGTATAATATTTTTATTCTTAAGTTAAAATAATGTATAATATTTTTCTTCTTAAGTTATAATAATAAATAATAATAAAATATTAATTTTGGTTTAAATGTCCATTATCACTATCTCCTTCGTAAGTCTGTATCTATATTTTCCCTTAACTCCATGGTTGCAAGGTTTGTGACGTCAGTCGCCTTGCAGTTGATTACTCTTAACTTCAACATTGTCTAATGTCAGGCTTGGTGTTTGTTTAGATAGCAACATTTCATACATTTCTTCTGGTTACTTGTGGATTGTTTGATGTCTAGGTATGTTTGTTGGATAGATCATACTTATCAGATACAATCCAATTCGTTTTTAGACAGTATCGGCACCGCTGATGAAGAGATGCTGTCAAAAACCTTTTAAATTCTTATCTTTCCATATTTTTAGTTTCACACTGCATAGTGTAATATAGCTTATGCTGTTTTTTTCACTTTCAACTTTGTCTTTTATATATATATATATATAATATTCATTCTTGGGATACATGTTATCCCACTCTGTAAGGAAATGGTTAATTTACTTAAGTTTGATGTATTTTTATAGAAAAATTGATTTCCATGTTGGTTTTTTATGTTTTTGAAGGACATCAAAATTTTTATGCAATATCTAGTCTTTACCTATGTCAATGTTATCATTAAATAAAAGACTGTTTCCTAAACGAAGACCTGAAAACTACACATTTCTTTTACCAGATTATTCTCAAAAGAAAAGATTTAAAAAAAAGAATTGTGTATATATTCACATCTATTTTGTATAGTTCAATGAAAACCCCTGAAAATTTATATTCTCTCCCTTTCTCACTGACATGCACCTTTTGTTACATTTTTATTTTCTGTTGCTTTGTGATACATCTGGGAATAACACAGGTTGCCAGGTATCTTATGAAAAAAAAAAACTGAAAATATTTAAATGCAAATTTACAGTATAGAAGTATCTTTTACCAGATTATTCTCAGAATAAAAGATTTTTTTAAAAAATTGTATATATATTTGCATCTATTGTATGATTTAATGAAAACTCCTGAAAATTTATATTCTCTCCCTTTCTCTCTGACATGCATCTTCTGTTGCTTTGTTATACATCTGGGAATAACACAGGTTGCCAGGTATCTTATGGAAAAAAAAAAAAAAACTAAAAATATTTAAATGCAAATTTACAATATATAAGTATCCCCCTATCCCCAACCACCCTTCTGAATTAACACCAACATTTACTTAGTACTGTGAACCTAAAAGGAAATATTTCTTTCCTGGTTTTAGTAATTAAGATTGATTTATTTTAACATAGGATTATGTTCCTCCATAACGGTCTTCTGGAAAGCAAAATTTCAGATGGCCTGCATCTCAAGTTATAATATTGGCAGCATGCCAAACTCAGTCTGTATCGCTTGAGCAAGCAGTAAACAGTTAAACAGAAAAGTACCACAATGCATCAAAATTTTGACATATATATATATATAGTATGTATATATATATGTATGTGTGTAACAAGAAATCGCATCCTCCTATAAAATTACATTTACCGTGTATTCTAAATTATCTTATTAATAAAGCACGACCCCCTTCCAAATTGCAACCTAAAAATAATGTAAGTTATAATTTATATTAGCCCTGCAAATAATTAAGCAGGCATTTAAAATATCTGAATTCCATAACATCACCATATCTGGCCCGAACCGAACACTTCATTAAAGTTGTATATAATAAATAAGTCCTGTTTTCAAATTCTTCCTTTTGGTAAAACGTAGATCTAACAAGCACGTGATCTGGCAATAAATTAATCCCCGTGAGAACCACGACGTGGACATGTGAACTCCATCAGACTAAATTTGTCCAGTTAAAAATTAATTTAGGCCCTCTAGTGTCAATATCGCCAAACACTCATACTTATCAGAAACAGTCCATTGGTTTTTAGACAGTATCGACACCGCCGATGAAGAGATGCTGTCAAAAACCTTTTAAATTCTTATCTTTCCATATTTTTAGTTTCACACTGCATAGTGTAATATAGCTTATGCTGGTTCTTTTACTTTCAACTTTGAATGCAAATTTACAATATAGAAGTATAGAAGTATCTTTTACCAGATTATTCTCAAAAGAAAAGATTTTTAAAAAAAATTGTATATATATTTGCATCTATTTTGTATGATTTAATGAAAACTCCTGAAAATTTATATTCTCTCCCTTTCTCTCTGACATGCACCTTGTGTTACATTTTTATTATGTGTTGCTTTGTGATTTAATATTTGCCGGAACAGAAGACATTTCTTTCTATGCACCTAACTCTCATTACTGTCAGATCTGCTGTCCACGGACGCCAGAAGTTCGGTGGTTACAACTGTTCTTCTGTTAACTTTATCATGTAAACAGCTCTCTGCGCCCCGTCCTGTTGCATGGACGCAGGGCAAGTCCAATGGCCACTGCAACTAATGCCCTCTGATAAATAAAACACGTCTTGGAATTAGTGTTTCTCTCCTAAATTTCTTCAATGCTTACCTGGATCAACACTTTGCCCGACTGCATGACTCCCTCGTGCGGACTGCATCTCCAATAAGTTCTATGCATCTATTCCCATTGTGATTATTATCACATATATATAGTATATATATGTATATATTATGTATGTATATATATGTATATACATACTTACATACATACAAAAGAGGTAAGCAACAATAAGTAATCCTACATTAATAACCCACGGTAGTTTCGTTAGAAGACACTACCTGAATTTTTTAAGATTAAAACAAAATAGTAGGGAAGTAAACTTTATAAGTAAAATGAAATATTCCTGTTTAAAAAATTTAGGCCACCATTAAGTTTAATGTAATCGGAAATGTCATTTAAAAAATACTGATCATGAGATAATTTTCTCCAGTACATCTTCCCCTTTTCAGTTTTGCCACCTACCCTTCACTTATGTTGGAATTCTCAATCTTTATAACTACTCAGTTCCACCAAAGTGTTCGCCTTAATTTTTTGCTTGAAAGATTTGTTCTCTTTTCCTACTTTTCATTCATCTTTGTCTGCATCAAAAACAAATATCATATTAGGAAAGCAAAATTCATTTTCTGAAAACAATTGCTTCGAAGTATTTAGTTATTGTGACAGCTCTAAAAGATTATAGCGTTATAATATTGACAAATTCATTTTATCAAGTGTAAAAATGCTAAATTAATTCTTTGCTACTGGCATCTCCAATTTTGTTCATGGTATGATTACTATTAAATTTTCATTACACTTTAGAATGATATTTTTCATCAAAACTGTAAATTATTTAGCATACAAAATAAAATTTTTTTTTTTAATTAAAGCGCTTATTTTTTTTTATTCTCATAGTATTTATATTAGTTTATTTTTCTTTTGTATTACATCACATGAAGTGCTATCTGACTGTTAAGTGTACCTGAAATAAAGAGTCTGTTTGAGTTTGATGTTAACCTTTTAACTGTCAAGTTATTTTGATGATTTTGGTATGGAAAATGTCAATATTTTTATTGCAAAAATCAAATGTTTAGTACAAAATAACGTACATAAACTGCCATCGACTGAATAATGCAAAAATTCACATCCCAAGATATGGTATAGAATACTAGTGCTGCCATCTATTGAATAAAGCCCAAATCAACTTGTCCAGAGATAGATTCGGATTTGACAATAAGATGCAAGAAAAAAAAAATCTACCTAGAGACTGTCTCGGGCACGACATTTGGAATGCAAGTGCCGTGACCGAGACTATCTTGGGCACGTCAGTTAAAAGGTTAATAAGGTATTTGTAACATTTTTTATTTATATATTTCAGAGATAATATTAGAAAATAAACTGATTCGGCATGAAAATTGCTCCATTACTTTTATCAGTTAGTCAGATTTAATTAGATGTTGTATTTTATTTTATAGATTATATTCACTATTAACCAGCTGGCTGTTTCTGGTTTGAAAGTGAATCGTCTTGATATGTATGGTGAGGTAAGTGTTGCTGTTCATTTCTGAAGAGTACTTATAAGCATTTCTTCTTTGTAACCAGGATGAAAACAAATTCTTTAACTGATATGATTTTTTATTACTCATTTCAGAAATATAAACCCTTTAAAGGTGTGAAATATGTAACAAAAGCTGGGAGATTTCAAGTCAGAATATGAAGTGACTGAAAATGACTAATAAAATAGTAGAAATATATAAAATGTTTGTAAATATATTGATGAATTTATATTGGAATAATCATTTTGTTGATCAAAATATTTTCTTGTATATTATGGGAATTGAAGCATTAAAATATTTTGTTATTTATGTATACTTTGTCATCCTGTCATAAAAACTTTGTTTTTAGTTCTTATAATTTGTGCATTTGAGCATGCAAAATTTTTTTCATCTAGTGCAGTGGTTCCTAACCATTGGTCCACGGACCATAGGTGGTCCACGAGAGCCTCGGGAGTGGTCCAGCACCACATATAAAAAAGTTGCTAAATAAATGGGGATTTTGAAAGTAATGTTCATTGAACTAGCCGAAGAGATGACTATCAGGTGTTGAATTAAAATTTCTGAAAAGTTTAGCATAATTATTTTATTATTAGAATATGAAACAAAAGAATTTGCATAACCTATGTATGTTTAAATGGGGCAAATAAACTTTCACCAACAATAAAAAAAAGCAAAGAAATTTGTTCACAAAAGTCACACTGAGAAAAACATTAAGCTAAATATTTTTTCAATGTCCTTTTCAAACAAAATTATTTCAACATAAATTTGTAATTGGGACTTTTATATTATTTTGAAGTAGGCTTGGACCTATATACAATAATCATTATAAAAAAGTAGTTTTTCTGTATTAAAGAATTTGTAGTCAAGTCGTACTGTACACTGTACAATAGCAATAATAAATAATGTATTCTAAAAACTTTTACTTTATCAACCATGAATCAATATGTTTCAATTTCAGGCTGAGATTTAGGCCTGAATTGTAAAGATTGAAAACAAGTTTGAAACAAAATGTGAGTTCATTCATCATGCATCCTTTTGCCTGAGGGATATTCTATACCCTCAGAAGATCCCGCCCCCTCAAATTGGGGGGGGGGGGGGATTCCGCACATGGTTCAATTTCTGCATTAGTGGTCCGCAGACTTCTACAGGTTGGGAATCACTGATCTAGGGGGAAACTAACTGTATGAGAAAATACTATTCAGGGGAATTTTTAATTTGTGCTTTCAGGCTTCTTCATTAGTTCATTATTCACAAACACAGTGAATAACTATCACAGATAAGCAATATAGAACAGTACTTCAACAAATGATGGTAAAGTGAATGTCGAACTACAATATTCATGGGACAAATCAGCAAGGTTACTTGTCTTCTTTCTCTTAAGTTGAAGGATTAGTGGATCATTTCTTAAAAGGATAGTAAGCGGCAGTGATACAACCCCATCAACTTCGCTTTTCCCAGAGTTCATAGACTATATCAAGGGTGTGAGAGAATTATTATTATTATTTAACCTGGTGCTTAGGATTTTAGGATTCCTGGACCATTTTCTTAGGTTAGCTGGTGTTGAAATGAGAACTGAGTTAAGGTAATTATTTGTGAAGGTGAATGACAACTAGAAATATTTAATATAGAATTTACTGACGGAAATGCCATTAAAAATCATTTAGTGGTTATGTTAGCTTAGATGTTAAATTTGCATTGTGTTTGTGCAATAACCAATATATGCAGGTACTAACTGATGCACTCATAGGGGTTATGAATCAAAAGTAAAATTAATGAAATTAAATTCCTTAAACTAAAAAGAAACCTGAGAGAAAAGCTGAAAACAAAAAAAAACCCTGAAAATTCAATTTAAAACCTATAAAAGGAAAGGACTAAAAAATAAAACTTAAGAACATTACTGAGAGGTAGAAATGACGTGACACAGTCTTAGAGAAATGAAATAACATTATTTATTTAACGTTGAGATACTGTACATGATTTTACATGACCTTTTAAAATGTGGTCATCCTTAACAACAGGAGGACACAAATGCATTTTAGTATTATATAACATATTTAAACGCAACAAAAATTATCAAGTCTGAGAAGTGGCTGTGAATAAGAAAAATTCTTTAAGTAATTAAGTTAAAAGATTTTTTTAAAAAAATCATACCGCTTCAGCAAATAAGGAAAGGAAAGGATTAGGATTGTGCATGCCCTAAAAAAAGAAGAAATTCATCTCTTGCGTTCTCGGATCTCCATTCCAGGCGTCTCCTTTATCTTGGATCTGTCGAGCTCGTCTCCCGTCATATTCGGTGAGGGCACGTCAGTCCTAGTTGGGAGCGAAAGATTGTTTAGGAGATCATTTAGATGGAAACCGAGCTGAAAGGTCGTCGACACCAGCTCCAGGAGAGACGACGTGCCCTCGCCGAATCTGACGGGAGACGAGCTCGTCTGATCCAAGATCTAACACAGTAACTTTGGTACCAATAAATTCAGTACCTCATTTCGGGGAATATGTAGGCTTGATTCCGGTTTTTACAGGCGAAAATCCAGACCTGTCAATTTATGATTTTATTGACCGCGTAGAAGAGGTTGCTTCATACACTGGCTGGAATCCGGAGCAGACATTGTTCGTGGCGAAAACGAAACTAGCGGGTGACGCTGCTAAGTTTTTTCGTTCACAACCCCAACTGAGAGGAGCAAAAACCCTTCCTGATTTTAAAAAGGCCATCATAGACAGATTTAGTGGCACAAGCACACCAAATGTCTTATTGCAGTTTACTACTGCGGCACAGCGTACCAATGAAACGGCGAGGGTCTACCTCTCTCGTGAGTTAGGGCACAAAGGTTTTTCCAAAGAAGATGAGACGCGACAGAGAATCTTACTCTACCAGTGTCTGACGGGTGTTCAGCCTTCAGTACGTAGATTTGTGATGGCTCAAAGTCCATCAACGTTTGAAGAAGTTTGGTAGCTGGCCCTTAAAGAGGAATGAATGCTCAGCACTAGAAAAGAATTCAGCCTAAATTAATTTTGCGGGAACAAGTGGCGATGTTACGGAAATAAAGGAGTTAAAGAGTCTATTACAACACACGATCCTAGAAAATGACAGGAAAATTATAGAATTAGCAGACGAAGTAAAAAAAGTTAACTATAGCTTTGTCACAGCGTCAGTCCCTTGAGAGGCCAAATTTTATAAGGAATAATATTGTATGTCATAAATGTGGGAGGGTAGGTCACATCAGCAGTTTTTGTTGAGTTCAAAGACTACCAGCACGACACCAACAACTGCAGCAACAATATCAAACACCAAAAGAGGGAAATTTAAGCTAATTTCGGGGTAAAGCAGGAAAGTACTCTTTGAACATCCTTTTGAGTGCGTTAGGATAGATTCAATGTTCAATTTTAGTAAGAATTTGCCTATTGTTAGGGTTGCATGTGGAGATTTTATTTTGAATACCCTTATCGACACAGGAACGTCTTTTAGCATCTTAAATCAAAAGGTATTGCCGAAATTACAAAATGATGTTATAAATTCAAAAAATAATTGTGGTGTGATAACGGCAAAGAACATTCCTCTAACGGTGGACGGAAATGTCGTTCGTTTCACCACATGCCCTTCGGAGAATTTCTTCAAAGGAGGGACTTTGTCCCGTGATATGAAAAAGGGGCGACAATTCTCGGGGTAGACTGAACTTAAAAAGGAAAGAACATTTTAATGATTTCTTTTTGTTTCACCAGGAGTCATTTATTTCTAGGTTGACACAGGGCAGGACTCGGCTATTTCCTGTCGCTCGAGACGAAAGAGATCTAAAGAATGAGAATGCCGTAGTACAGGGATCGGTCGTCAGCGAGGGACTTAAAAGTCAAATTGATAATCTACTAGATGCAGGTGTTATTTCCACAAGTGATTCTCTGTATGCTTCTCCAGTAATTTTAGTAAAAAAGAAAAATAATTCTTATCGCCTTGTATGTGATTATAGGAAATCAAATATTAAAACGCAGCCTTTTCCATTGCCATTGATTTCAGATTTACAAGGGTTGTAAATAAAGTAGTGGCAACGTCGCCCAGAAAGTCGTAGAACATCCGGCATGCTCAAACAGGATATCGGACGAGTGAGGTGGAGCTGTAGTCGATGTGTAGAGTACATAAAACCGTAGATCCAGTAGAAGGGGTAGTTGCTGCGGGACGTTGAAGTGGACAGTGTCGTCTCTACCGCTCTAAATCATGTTTAGAAAAATGATCAGCGGTCGGGGATTAAAATCAAGATTGTCCATGGCTACAGCACCATCTGCACCCGGAGGTTGTTGGAACACCCTCCGTACTCCCTTGACATGACATCTTTCCTAAGTTGAAAGAACCCCTTCGAGGCATCAGATTTTCCTGACGTGCCCTCTGTGATCCGAGCATTAAGGCGCTCCGTCGCTGACATACACCACCTTGCCAACGGTATCCTACGGCTTCCTGACATCTGGCAAAAGGTACATGACTCTGCTGGTGATTATATTGAAGGAATGTAATGTAATTTTGTTTGTACGTACATTAAAAAATGTTTTACTAGTATGTTGCCATTACTTTATTTACAACCCTCGTATTAGATTCGCTTGAGGGAGCTAATTATTATTCTTCGTTCGGGCTATTGGCAGATAAATCTCCAGTCTGAGGATAGACACAAAACAGCTTTTGTGCGGATTTTGGATTGTACCAGTATAACTGTCTTCCTCGGGGACTTCGTAATGTCACGTCGTCCTTTCAAAGGTTATTAGGCGTAGTTTGGGCCAGTTTAACTGAATGGAATATTAATACATATATAGATGACTTAATCATTGCTTCAAAAATGTTCGACGAACATCTACAGAAATTGGATTTAGTTTTTTTCAAGACTAGGTAAACATAATTTAAAACTCAACCCATCAAAGTGCCAGCTCATTAAGCATAGAATTAACTATTTAGGCTCTTAAATTAGTAATGGTGAAATTTTGCCTGATACGAGAAATGTAGATGCAGTTTTAAAATTCCCTATTCCAAAAACTAAGAAAAATGTCACGTCATTTTTAGGTCTTTGCATTTTTTACAGAAAATTTATTAAAGATTTTACGTCTATTGCCATCCCTTTAAATAACCTCATACTGAAGAAAAAACCATTTTGAGTGGAATGATGGTGCTAATTTAGCCTTTTAAAAAATTAAAGCAAGCCCTTATTTTCTTTCCATGTCTAAATTTGCCAAACGTAAACAAAGATTTTGTCATCCACACGAATGCTCCAGGTTTTGCCATCGGGGCTGTGTTAAGCCAATATGGTGATGAGGGACAATTACATCCTGTCGCTTATGCTAGTAGGATATTAAGAGATGCAGAAACCAGGTATATTGTTTTTGAAAGGGAGACTCTTGCGGTTATTTGGAGAATTAATAATTTTAGACAGTATTTGTATGGTAGGAAGTTCACCCTGTTTTGTGATCAGAAGTCGCTGTCCTACGCGCTCAAACTCTAGGATAGTGGTATGATTACTAGATGGGCACTTACCTTACAAAATTATGACTTTGACATTATACACACCCCTGGGAAACAGAATGTGTCTGCGGATGTACTTTCAACAAATAACAGTCATCCATATGAATACCCCCTTAAGCTACTTCTAAAATTTGAAGAGTTTTCTGTCCAAAATTTATGGAGCGCCGGCGGACTCTTTTTCGTACATTGTGCTGTTCGCGGAAGAAGAAAGAGGTGGGGAGCGAAAGAGGGTTCGGAGATCATTCGGATGGAAGCCAAGCTGAAAGGTGGTCGACACCAGCTCGAGGGGAGAAGACGTTGTGGGAATTTCAAAATGTATTTTAACCAAGAATTCAAGAATCAGGCTTCGAGCGTCATACTTTTATTCGTTCAATAGAAATGGCCTGTTCACATAGGAGTCCGTTGCGTTGCGTTAAGGAAAAGATGACGTTAAGACGAAAATAAACCAATCATAGGCCTCCAAACGATTAGCAATGAAATTTTTAACGCCTATGATTGGTTTATTTTCGTCTCAACGTCATCTTTTCCTTAACGCAACGCAACGGACTCCTATGTGAACAGGCCCTAACACTAATTACAAATACACGCTTCGCACAAACCGCGAAGCAGCCAGGTGACGCTACCAGTACGCCAAAAAACTAGATATCTTTTCAATTTGCAGCAGACGTGCCCTCACCGAATCTGACGGGAGACGAGTTCGACTGATCCAGGAGACACCTAGAGTGGAGATCCGAGAACGCAAGACATGAAATTATTATTATTTTTTTAGGGCATGCCCAATCCTAATCCTTCCCTTTCCTTTCCTTATTCGCTGCAACGGTATGATTTTCCTTTTCTTTTTATTTTTTTATCATTTAACTTTATTACATAAAGAATTTTTTTTTATTCACAAGCCACTTCTCAGACCTGAAAATTTTTGCTGTGTTTGAATATGTTATATAATCCTAAGAGGCATTTGTGTCCTCCTGTTGATAAGGATGACTCCATTTTAAGTTGGTCATGTAAAATCATGTAAAATTTCTCAACGTTAAATAAATAATGGATTTTAATTTCTCTGAGTCATGTCTTTTCTGCCTCTCAGTGGATTTTTCAGGGTTTTTTTTCAGCTTTTTTCCCATGTTTCTTTCAGTTTAGGGAATTTAATTTCATGAATTTTTATTTTGATTTATAATCCCTACGGGTGCATCAGTTAGTAACTGCATATATTGGTTATTGCACAAACACAACGCAAATTTAACATCTAAGCTAACATAACCTCTAAGTGATTTTTAACAGCATTCCCGTCAGTATTTCTGTATTAAATATTTCTATTTGTCATTCACCTATGAACACCCTACAAATGACACCTTGACAAATATCTTTCCAACACTGGTACACCTAAAGTTCTCAGATCGGGTTCCCCTATAACCCTATCTTCACCTTCCCTGAAATGAATATCCCTTACCTAGAGAGATTCTAGATGCACAACAAGCAAGAGACTGGAAAACACACAAAGATAAAGATAATTTTTCCGAGCTGCAAAGACAAGGACAAAAAGAGCCTGCAGGCCTTTGTGCATGCAAACCCCAAGTGCACTTGAAGATAAATTTATTGCGAGAAACAATTGAAAATTATACTACATCTTTACATAAACCTTTTTGATGTGCTGTGATCCACAATGCAGTACTTTGTGTTCACTGTCCTGCACTCTGCACCAGGACTGCTTTAGAACCTCTGACGTAATCCTGTCATTTAGGCAGTTACTGTAATCCAACCCCTCTATACATTTTATTACATTCAGGAAAATCGTTAAACATTGTTTTTTTTCTCTGTCAAAACTTAATATACCTCATTGACGTACATTGAACCTCACTGTAGTGCTTCTGTTGACATTACAGATCTTCAATTCCAATGTAAAACCGTGGGACATTTATCTGTCCTTATTTTTCTATGCACAGATTGGCAAATGCATTTTTTAAAATTCTGTTTTTTGCTCACGAAGGTAGACATTTAAATAAGACCCCCGTATCTTTTAATAATTATTTTCATGATTAATTTTTTACAGAACATTTAAATTACTGTTGTATATCATTACAAAACTATTTTTTTAAATTAAAAGATTTTTGACTAATAGGTGCATATTATTTAAAAATCTATTTTAAAATGATGAGAAAATTCAAAACTATTAATTTGCCAATCTGTGATTAGAAAAATAGAGGGAAAAAAATTCCCCGTAGCATTAGGATTGAAGATTTGCGATGTAATGTATCGCCTTACGGTTCTCTCCTATAATCTACCGAGTGAATTAGGGACAAAATAGTAATTCCTCTGTGGTGACTGAGAAACAATTTAATGTGATTTAAGTGTATAATATACATTTTTCGGATTAGCAGGGCCACCCCTCTCCCGAAGTTCAAATTTTTAGGTGTTATCACCATTGCATTAACCAAAAAAACACGGACCTGGAGCGAGTGTGCTTTTCCCATAGACTTTACATGGTAACTTTGCTACTCCACCACGGCCGAACCGTTATCCGAATCCCATTTTTCTCTTCGACTGGTACATCTACACACTGAGACCTTTATTCTGATACATCAACCCCATTTTTACGTTTAGCCGTTCTCACAAAATAAGTCTCAAAGTACAAAACCTTATTGAAATAATATATAGATAGTAGACCTGTGGGGAAATGATTCCATACCGAGTAATCACGCGAGGAAGGTTCTTTTTTTTCTTCAGAGAAGTATGCGTCCACTGGATCTCATCCCCTACTCTTCGCCAACATGTATCCTTTTTCCTACAACCTGGGAGACTCCATGCTGTAAATGTTCGAACAATGAGGTCTTTTTCTGCCACGGGTTGATGGTTTTGCTTGAAGAAAGGCAATATTTACTAGAGAAATAAAGAAAAATACACATCTGTTGCTAATAACTGAAGGAAAACTTACAACTCTGTGCCAACTGGAATATTATTTGCCGTGATTTGCTCCATAATCTTAAATGTTTAGTTCTTATATACCGTAAAGTGGGGTGATATTGTGCTACCACGGAATTCAGTAAATCAGTGCTCTCTGGTCGCTTGTTAGTATGCTGCCAGCTGGTAGGTATTAGTTTTCCCGTTTACCACGGTGCAGCAGTATGTTGGTGTGGGAACAGTGTTATCACGCTCCTCTGATACAACCTTTGTGACTCCCGCAATTTTTTTAACAATTCACTATTCTATCACTTTGTTGCAAGCTGGGAAAAGTGTTGGTTCTCGTAATATGAAGGATTAGTTTTATGCACTGGTAAGTAATATATTTTTATTCACCTACTACTTGAAGTCTTATCTGGGGAGTTTCATAACTGTACCTTTTTTAGTTGTCATGTTATAACATTATCATTAAAATAAATTCACTTGACGGGGTGAGATTGCGCCACCCTTTTTTGTTATGTTTTGTACTGAAGCACTTTTTTTTGTAAACTTATAAATTATTGACACAACTCTAACTATTAAAATAGCTAGAATTATTGCAATAATTCCTCTATTTAAATTTTTTAAAGAAATTTTTACTATCTGTATCAAACGTATTTTAAGGGGTCCAAGACACAAAATTCTTCAAATTTTTGAAATTTTTTTATTGCATTAAAAAATTTTGTGTTCTTTTCCGCTTAAAATGACTTTTAAATCATGTTTCTATCTTAATTAGAACAGGAGATATTAATTTTTTTGCAACATTCTAGTAGCAGCCAATATTTGTTTAAACCTGTAAATGCGTTTTTCTGCACGATGGGTTTTTTCACCATTTCTCGTCTTTAAATTGTTATAGTCAAGAACCATTAAAGATAAATGGTTCAAACTTGGAACATGTCTTTTTCAATTATTTTACTTTAATTTTAATTCAGCAAATTTGAAAAAATATTTATTTTTGAAATTATGATTTTTTAAAAATAAGTTATATTATTCTTTTTGAAAATTTTTTTCTCTAAATATTTTTAAAAACGCTGAGTCAAAATTAAAACTTATATATTTCTTTTAATTAAATGAAAAAATTTTAAATTCGACAAATAACATTTCGAGTTATAACGATTTTAAATTACCCCACTTTTTAAAAAAATTTAAAAATTTTAAATTTTAAAAGTTTAAGTGAAGAGGATTCTTATCAAGTTATTAAAGACTGACGTTTTATTTCAGTGAAAAAAACAGCTTTGTGTACTTAAAATAAAGAGTTTTTGAATAGCATTCTTCCATGTTTCAATTTATTTATTGAAAACTTTAAAAAATATCGTTAATTTATGAGAAAAGATAATTTTAAAAAGTCAAAATTAACTGGGAGTGTTTTTGCTTCAAAGTAAGAGGTGTGTGAATGTGCCACGACTTAATCCATTTTTCGATTTTTTTCTTCGCTTATCTTAACGATTTATACATAATTTCACTAGAGTCTAATCCTTCATTACTAAATCTGGCCACTTATTTTTTTTAACTTTAAAAAACTAGATATGTAAGGAAAAATCCAACCGATGGAATTGCCGCAACTGCTCATAATCACCGCTCTACTATACATTCAATGAAAGGTATATAATTTAAAATCACTACTTTATGGATGTAAAAATTATATCGCGTCCAAATTATAAAATTATATCGTCCCATTAATACTGTAAAAATTATATTTATTTGTGCTCTAATGGTTACACAAGAATCTGCTTCATCAATTATGAAAAAGTTTTTATTAGAAAAAAAATCCACCTTCTATAAATCCAAGCACGATTCTTAATTTTGTCGAGATTTCTTAAACTCCTTCTCGTTACCTGAGAAACGGAGAGTAGCATGGTGCAGGGGTTAAAGTTCTAAAATACGTAGATTACTTGAATAAAAAATTACGAAATTCGTTGTTTTCTGAAAGTCTTAAAATACTTCTAGTTCCTATCCCATGTAAAATATTTATTACCCCCGACCCTTACTTCCAAGAACTGAGAATTGACTTTCCCAAGACGCAACCTCAAAGATCGTCACAGCAGGGAGATCGTCACAGCAGTCCAGAGATTGGGGGGGGGGGGGGGGGCGGGGCAACGTCCGCTCTTAGGGTTATATATATATATATATATATATATATATATATATATACAGGGTGTCCCATAAATACCGAACAAACTCTGTACAGCCAGGTTCCTCGTTGGGAGTACATAAAAAATGCCCAAAGAACTGTACCTGTACGATCCATAGTTTTCGAGAAAAATACGAAAAACAAAGTATGAGTCACATCCGGTGCAAGGAAAAGAACACTATTTGACACATCAACAGCAGTATTTGCAAATATTTATAAAGGCAGATGTTCAAAGTGTTCGCCGTGCATATCGAGGCAGGATATGTGGTCTTCCAACATCGTGACAACTGTGTGTCGGGCAGACGCTTCCAGTATTTCGCAGTCCGTCGTCCAGCCTGTGGATGACTTTGGCATCGGGAGGACGGCGTGACGGATATCGACGGGCATACTCCCTGGTAGTTCGTAAGGTATTTCCATTACATTGGACGTAGATCAAATACATGTCGCAATATTCACGAACGGAATACATGATCACCATGCGAAGAATACCAGTAGCTGCAAGATGCAGCCTTTTAAATACGAGTTAAACGACGGCTTAACGTCATTCCACGGAGCGCGCATGCATGACGCGATATGCGCGGCGAACATTTTGAACATTATCGTCGGAAAAGATATGCAAATACTGCTGTTGATTTGTCAAATAAAGTGTTTTTCCCTTGCACCGTATGTGACTCATACTTTGTTTTTCGTATTTTTCTCAAAAACTATGGGTCGTACATGTACAGTTCTTTGGGCATTTTTTATGTACTCCCAACGAGGAATCTGACTGTACAGAGTTTGGGTGGTATTTATGGGACACCCTGTATATATATATATATATGTAGGACGGCGTCAAGGGTAAGTAACTTTACGGAAAGAATTATACGAAAGGAATAAAAAGATTAATATCTAAACTAACATTTTATTGAGTATTAAACACATAAAGAAAAGACATCACGCTATTTACAATTTACAAATTTGCGAGGAAGGTAAATTAAGGTGTTACTACAGAGCATGGTTCACCTGTGAGATGGGGACTCCGAAATATCCCAATTCGTTTAGCGAATTCGATAAAAACGCGACGCGGGGAAGAAGGCACGACTTTACTCGTCCATGACCGCGGGGGGCCTGCGTATGAGCTTCGAATGCTCTCCGAAAAGGTGACGTCACCCGCTCTAAGCTTTCTTATTGGACGCTTAAGCCCAACGGAATAAAATTCGTTCAGGTCGAAGTCTCCATCTCTCACAAATCAATTTTCTACAAGTTCGGCCAGCCTGGAATCTCTGACCTCAGTGATCTGACTTTACATAAAACGATTGGCCTAAAACATCACTAAATAAATGTACATCAAAATTTCCGAAATGATTTAGATATGAGAAATAACCATACAATTCGCGCAAATCAATTACAATGAGGAAATACAATAAACAAAAATAAAATAAAAACACAGTAAACAATTTCGTAATCATAATTTTCCAACAGTAGTGCCCATCTCGCTATACGAGTAACTAAATCTTTTTTGTCCATAGTCTTTTGAAAAGCTGAACAGTCCGTTATGATTTTGAAATGTTGCCCTAGAAGGTAGATTCGAAATTTCTTTAAAGCGGTGACAACAGCAAGAACTTCCAGTTCATAGCTACTGTATTTCTCCTCGGCTGGAGTAGTTTTCTGCGACATGTATTGAACAGGGTGTAATTTTCCGTCATCCGCTTCCTGGAGCAAAACAGCGCCATATCCTTGTTGGCTTGCATCGGTGTGTAGTTCGGTCCTTTTCCCTTGCTGAAAAATGCTTAAAATGGGACTTTCAGTTAATAGTTTCTTGAGCTTTTCGAATGCTTCAATTTGGGCTTGTTCGAATACAAATGGATTGTCTTTCCTTGTAAGATCACTCAGAGGTTTCGCTATTTTAGAGTATGCGGGAATAAATTTTCGAAAGTAGCTGGTTAGTCCTAAAAAACTCTGGATCTGCTTGACCGTTGTTGGCACTGGGAACTTCTTGACGGCTATCGTCTTCGCAACTGACGGGCGCATTGTTCCGTTTTCGACGACGTGACCCAAAAATTCGACTTTCCTACTTAGGAATCGACATTTCTCAAACTTAATTTCTAAGCCATACTTCGAGGCAACTTCAAACACTTTCTTTAGTTTTTCTAAACCTTCTTCTTCATCTTTTGCCGGAATTATCAAATCGTCCATGTAAATTACTACAATACCTTTTCGCATTAGTTCTCGAAAAATGCTGTACACATATCTTTGGAATACGCTGGGACTAGTGCTTAGGCCGAAAGGTACTTTATTGAACTCGAATTGTCCGTCTGGAACAACGAAGGAGGTGAGATGTTTGCAGTCTTCATTGACATCGACATGGAAAAATCCATTTCTCAAATCTAACGTAGTGTACACCTTGGCTTCTTGGAGTTTATCTAACACGTCTTCTATCATCGGCAATGGAAAACGATCCTTGACCAGTTTCCGATTCAGCTTTCTGTAGTCCACACTTCCGGCTAAAGTGAAGTCACCCCTTCCTTCATATTCCGATTTAATCTTAATTACGCCCACTGCGGCTATTTCGGATATTTTAGTGGCCAACGCCATTTGTACCAATTCTGAGCAGTCACTTTTCGTTAAGCTCGCTAATTTCGGCACTGCCCAGGTACACATAAATAAGGGTACAGAGCTTGGATTCGTGGAACCTCTGTACAGTAATAAAAATATAAATTCGCTAAATTTTGTTGACAATGCTGATATTGCAACGTTAGATCATACGGACTTAACGTGGAATACAAATTTCGAACTTGATCACCTGCCCACCCAATTAAAAAGTGAAGTGCAAAATTTTCTAAAAATCAATTCGGATGTTTTCGCTGCCTCGGTGTTAGAGCTACCAGGGTGTTCGACGGTACCCCATAACATTAAATTAATAGATGACGAGCCTGTAAAATGCAAACCTTACAGAGTGCCATATCACTTACGTAATGAAATGAATGAGCAGCTAAACTTATTGTTAGACAGCGGCATTTTAGTTCCCTCAGATTCCGAATTTGCTGCGCCGGTTATGTTAGTAAAAAGGCCGATGGTGGATATAGATTAGCAGTAGACTTCAGGAAATTAAATAAGAAATTAATTAAAGATTCATTCCCCATCCCTAATATTAATGAGACTATTGATGCCTTATCCGGTGCTAAATTTTTTTCAACCTTAGACTTGACCTCTGGTTTTTTTCAACAGTTAATTAAAGAGGAGGATCAATTTAAACTTGCCATTTCGACCCATAAAGGTCTATTTAATTTCACGAGAAGCCCTTTTGGACTTGCCACCAGCCCCAACGCTTTTCAAAGGTTAATGAATGTTGTCTTAGGTGACTTAAGCGACCTGTCCATTCAGATTTACATCGATGATATTGCTGTAGCATCGCACGACATTCCTTCGCATTTTGAAAAATTGCAGCTTGTCTTCCATAGATTAAGGCAGCACAATTTAAAATTAAAACCAAGTAAATGTTCCTTTTTTAAATCTGAAATAACTTTTTTAGGATTCAAGGTACAGGACGGCAAAATTTCTCCCACCGATAAAAATGTAAACGTAATTAAGAATTTCAAAATTCCTACGTCGCGTAAGCAAGTTCGTAGTTTTCTTGGCACATTAAATTTTTACAGAAAATTTCTCCCCGACTTTTCTAAAAGAGCCCTCAATCTAACTAATTTAACAAAGGACAAGGGTAAATTTTTTTGGTCAGAGGAAGCACAGGCAGAGTTTGAGGATTTAAGCGCAGGTTTGGCATCCATCCCCACCTTAAAGCTTCCGGAATTAGACAAACCCTTTATTGTTTATACTGATTCATCAGGCTTCGCCTCAGGCGCAGTTTTAGCACAGCTGGATGAAGACAATTTTCCCAGGCCTGTAGCGTTCGCGAGTAGAAAACTTAAGGAGGTAGAAACCCGTTATTCTGCGACTGAGCGAGAACTCCTAGCTGTCGTATGGGCCGTAAACTATTTTAAATGTTATCTCTTTAACTCAAAATTTACTCTATTTACTGATCACGCTGCGCTAACGCACGCTTTAAAACTTAAGGACCCCACGTCACGTATTGCCCGTTGGCTGTGTTCGTTGGCGGATTTTGATTTCGAGACTAAATATATAAAAGGTAAATGCAACTCCACGGCCGATTTTTTGTCTAGGTATATAAATTTTGAAATTTCTGAAGAGGTAAACTATGTAAGCGAACCTGTAAATGGTGAACAGTGCTATGCAATCCCTCCTGATCAGGTATCGTTTAATGTCATCGAAGACCAAAATTTTTTAAAAGAAGTTAGGGCAGCCCAGGAGAAAGATCCATTTTGTAGTAAAGTTTTAAAATTAGTGAAAAAGGGACTCCAGGTGAGACCTGTCTAAATGAATTTTTTTATTTCCCAGAATAATGTTTTAAAATGTAATGATTTGAGGGGTAAGTCCCGAAGAGATTCCCAAGAGAAGGTGGTGCTTCCGCTCAGCCTGTTAACCAAAGTTTTTTCTTTAGCGCACGAATCCTTAATAGCTTGCCATATGGGACATTTTAAGACCTATAATCGGCTTAAACAATTTTTCTTTTGCCCGGGGCTAAGTGCGCATGACCAAAATTTAATTAAATCTTGTATGCAATGTTTGGAGCGCCGTGCTCATAAACCAGGTGGTTTGGCGGAACTGCAGCGACTTAAAATTCAGGATGCACCCATGCAGACAGTTCACCTAGATATATCAGGTCCGTACCCCCTAACCGAACAGGGAAACCGTTACATTGTAGCATATGTATGCGCTTTTTCGAAGTGGCCAGAGGCGTACCCCGTTTCTAATATTACCTCAGATACCATTGCTGACACATTGGCAGATTTTGTTTCACGACACGGGTGTCCCAAGACCATTATAACAGACAAGGGGAGAAATTTAGTCGGGGAAGCGATTTCGGACGTATACAAGAAATTTAACATACATCACATTTCTTCTTCCCCTTATCATCCGGCCGCAAATGCCAAGATAGAAAGGCAACATGCTACAGTCTCCTCGGCCTTAGCTCATTTAGTGAACAACAGCCACACGGACTGGGACATTAAACTTAAATTTGCCCTATTATCCATTCGGTTCGGCAGTCCATTTAGCCACTAACGAGACCCCAGCCTTTATAACTTATGGTAGAGATCTGCGCCTCCCTTATAACGTTTTAGCAGGGGAAAGTAAAATTTCGTATCACGACGCCCCCTCTTACTGTCAAAATTTAATACCGGCCCTTCAAAATTCTTTTAAGCTAGTGAAGTCCCATTTAGAGAAAGCAGCGGAATCGCAGGAAAATTATAGAAAAAAATTCGCTGTTCATAAAAACATTAATATCGGAGATTTAGTAATGCTATTTTCCCCAGCAATTAAGCCCGGTTTAAGTAAAAAGTTATCAAAATTAAATAAAGGTCCATATCGTGTAATGCAGCAAACCTCTAAAGTTAACTTTAAAATTCAGCAAGTCGCAGATCCTTCGCACGAAGAGGTAGTCCATATTGACAGATTAGCTAAGATCCCAGAGCGTAAGATTTTTCCTGCTTGGCCAGAAACACAGGAGACTGAGAGATCAGCTGACTGCCACGGTTCAGATAGCGACCGGAGAGGAGTAGATAGTGTCGCTCCGTTACCAGGGTTACCCAAACACAAAACTCGTTTTTTCGTAAACACGGCTAGGAGAGGGAGAGAGAGACGTTCACAGGCGGTTAATGCAGGCTCACCCGCTTCGCCCGTCCCAAGGGAAGCTCATACAGGCGGAATTAATGATTCGAGGGGGTCTCAGCACCAGCCAGTCAGAAGGACCCGTTGGGATAATTTACCCCCATCAAACATAGTAACCAGATCTCGCGCAAAGAGGGGAACCGCTGCCGCCAGTTGATAGTTCAGAGGGGTTAGTAAAAGAGTTTTATAGTGTTCATAATGTGTTTGTATTGTATAATTTTTAATTGTGCGTTACCACACGCTGCGGTGTATGTACAGGGATGGGTAACTTATACTGTGTGTCAGCTTACGCCGAGTGTATTGATTTTCTGACATTCGGTTGCCCCGACCTATAGTCAGCTCTTATGTTTTTTTTTGTGTGTCATTAAACTGTCAAAAGATGGAACGCTGGGGGCAACTAGGACGTGACATGAGGCAACTCCCAAGGTAAAGTGCCGAAGGACGGAAGGTGTTAGCGAAGCAAGTACCCAAATTTGTGAGATGCAGCCCAGGCTTCAGTGCCCTTGTACGTAGTCTAGTTGTCCCATGTCTTGTAAGGCAATGCATGCTTGCCAGGTCTCCCTGCATGTTCTGACTTTCCCGATTTTTTGTATACTCTAGTGCCCTTGGGGAAAGGGTTGCGTCTGGCTTATTTATGTAGTGTCTATTGTGACAGTTTCGGTGGCGCTACATAATGCCCGGACACTCCACACTATTCCCAAGTGCGAAAGTGTTGGACGTGTTTCCGCTCTTGCGGTGTTAATGCTGACTATTAATTTTCCCGAAAAATTTCCCTAGACACCGTGTGGTAACAGTTTTGCGTTTGTAGCGAGATGTCTTGTTATTTTTATGTATATGTACATATGAGGTTCCTGCAGAAATTAGTAGTGGAATGACTAAGTGTGTCGATTTTGTAAGTTAAGCAGCGCAAGCCCTTGTTTTTTTTTCTTTCTTTAATTTTATTATCATGAGTTTGTCGCATACAATGTGTCTACTAGTATATATCGGTACCCATTGAAACTATATATGTGTGTAAAAAGTATTGATTTTTTTTCTTTGTAATGAAGGACTTGCTCTTTGTGTAATGCTTTCAACTGTTTTTTTTTCTTTTTTTTTGGTGCGTGTGTGATTTGTAAATTGAGATCGTCTATCCCGTTAATTTTGGGACAGACAGCCGTGGACGCATGACTGCTCTGTGGGGTCTAGCACCCATGAACTTGTCACTTCTGACTGGGGGCAAATGGGTTGTCAACTTTCAGAGTGAGAGTTCGTGGTAGCTACCCACTCTGCATTTTTTCTTTGGGTAGGCGCTCTCAATCAAAAAAAAAAAAAATTTTTTTTCACTACGTTCAAAAAAATTTTTGTCATACAAAGGGGATGTTGTTATATCACAATTATTGATGTTAAAAGAAGTGTTTAAGTGTGTAGGTACAGTTAAAATGTAGTAAGGTGGCTGAGCGACGGCTGGCGGATTTTAGTCAAGTTTACAAATAAAAAATTATTAGTTTCTAAGTTACCCCCTTTGTCTGTCCTTAAAATCCTGTATTCCCTAAACTGTTTTCTTTCTTTCCCAAGTCTATGTCTGGGTAACTCGATACCCTCCCCTTTTGCCATTTCTTTTTACTTGTGCATTGCAACAGTTTCCCAGGATGTTGGGAAAACAGATTGAATTCGCAGGGGAAAGGAATTTTGATTACTTTTCCGTATTCCTCGCCCAGCCCGAGAGGAGACCAGCGGAAGGTTACAAGACGGCTATCGGCGCGCTGCTCTGTCTTCAAGTGTTCTCTTCAAAATCAAACAATAACCCAGCGCTACGCAATATAGAAAAAAAATACTACAATTGACAACCCATCGAAATGTGAAAAGTTGTGCTTTGTGGACTGATTTTTACGGCGTCAGGAAAAGGCGTGGATAAGAACTATTTCCTACGTCCTGCCTTCCGGCGCGCATGCATTCGGGGGGTGAAAAGTTTTTTTCTCCCAAGAAGGGGGATGACTTGAGGAGCAGTTCCGATTTGACCCGGGTAGCCGCCAACTGCTTATCCGATCCAGCGCTGATGCTTCCTTGTGTGATGGAAGGGCTGAGAGATGTCTCCCGCAGAAGTCCGAGAGCTATCGGAGGCTGACGAGTGATGACCAACTTTTTTTTTATTTTATCCCTTTCTTTTTTTCCTCTTCTCTTCTCTTTTTTCTTTCAGTCGACTGAAGGTATCGTTAAATTATTTTTTTTATAATTTAAAAAATTAATTGTTCTAGAATTGAGCTCAAATAGTTAAAAGTAAAGTGAAAGAAAAAAAGTAAACAGGTTTTGATTCTACGTTTTAGGGGTATTCGCCAGCCACCAGAAATTTGCTAATGTTTGTTTAATTGTTTTATTTTGTGAAAAAAAAATATATGATTGGAGATTATTGTGTGTCATTAAATTTAGAAAAAACTGTAAAAGAAGAAATGTTAAAATTATAGAAATTAAAATAAATGAATTATTTTGCCTCTACTCTAGTGTGTAGCGAATGTTTGAGTTTGTCTTTTTGGTGGGCCAACAAGTTGCACTTTATTCTAAGTAAAGCTTAAAGGGGGGTTAGTTTTGAGAAAATAATTTAGTTATGGGGATATGTTTTATTATACGATCACTGGCATTTTTCACAGCAAAACTTAAAAGTGAAAGTTAATTATGAGAAAAGAATTTAATTAAGTAGATAAGTTAAGCATACAACCACGAATAAAACATAACACAATCTAGTGGTGCCATCTTTTTTCTTGACTAGCACAATTGGACTCGCATAATAAGATGAGCTTGGTCTTATAATTCCTTGTTCAAGCCATTCGTCGACTTGCTTGTTGACTGCTTGGTTCTCGGTAAAGGATAAGCGACGTGCAGGCTGGTAAACCGGTATGTCATCTTTCAAAATAATCCTCATGGACACGTTTGTCGTTTCGGTCTTATTTGGCTCATAGTTGGAGATCAATTCAAACAGTTCTTTTCTTATTCGTGGATTGCTAACATGTTTGACTTCAATTTCGTCTTCAGTTTTCGCTTCGTATACTTGCGTGTGTATGAACCAAATTTTATCTTCATGTTTACGGAACTGAACACTTTCTTTGTCGAAGAAGACGGAGGCTTGTTCCAAAATATCTGATCCGATTACTGCCTGAAATTCTAAACACGACGTAGGTACGATGTGCCACGTGAGGGAATATTCTTTTCCATCCAATTCAATTTTCCGTTGGAATGAACCTTTTGTTTTGACTTCGTACTTCCCTAATCCGGATAACACTACTATGTCTTTCGAGAGTTCTGAGGGTTCGATTATTCCTTTGCATATATCTTCACGAATGAGCGTCGCTGAACTGCCGGTATCGATGAGAGCTTCAAAAGTCTTGTTACCCATAGTTATTTTCTTTGTTTTAACTCTTCCTTGAGAGATTCGTGAGCAGACTTGGACCGGAGAGCTTGCAGATTTATTAATGTTTGGGTTTTGGGGTCGCTTTGTACAATCTACGGCATAATGACCCTGTCCTTTGCAGTAGCTACAGATTAGTTGCTTATTTCTTCCGACGTAAGGAATTCCGTTCGATTGAAAGTATTTTTTTCATGCCTATTGTTCCCAATTTGGAAATGTTCAGGTCTTCGAGAATAAGTATCGTTAGATCCTCTTGCTTCATATTTTCCTTTCGCGAATGAGTTGGATGACTTCGGTTTTAATGTTCTTCGGACATCTTCATATTCTTCAAATTTTTTAGCTAGTTCGGCAGGTGAGTTAATAGTAGACCATTCGTCTAGAAAATGTTGCTGAAACTCGTAAGGTGCTTTCTTCTTAATTTGATCGGCTATAATTAACTCTCGTAGTTGATCGAAGGTTTCTATTTTCAAACCGGAAGTCCATCCGTCGAAATACGTCTGCAGTTCGTAGTGAAAATCTTGCCATGTTCGCTCATCAGATTTTTGGTGAGATACAAATAGTTGACGAAGTTTTACCGGAGACAACTTAAATCTTTTCAATAGTAAATCCTTGACGTGGTTGTAATCATTACATTTATCCGCTGGTTCTCTTGCGATCAGATGAGCAACGTCAATGGGTATCAATCCTATCAGTCTCTGTACCCAATCTTTCTTCGGCAAAAATATCAATTCTGCGCGCCGTTCAAATAAGGTGAGGTTCAAGCTGATGTCATCCTTCATATTAAACTTATGGAAAGTTTCGTGAATCAGTTTATTCGGCGATTGGACGTTTTTGGCGTTGTTCGTCGTATTGACACTCTGTTGAGCCTGTATTCCTAATTTCTCGAGTTCATGTCCTCGCTCTTCTCGCTTCTGTTCAATTTCTCTATCTTCTGCTTCTCGGCGTAATTTCTCTTCTTTTTCTTCTGCTTCTCGGCGTACGCGTTCCTCAACTATGCTATCGATCAGTATTTTGACATCTTCCTCTACGTAATTTGGACTTTTCACGATCAGTTCTTTTATCTGAAGTTTAGTTGAACCCTTTTGGATACTTAACGAAAATTCTGCGGCAAGTTCTATCAGGTCTTCCCTTTTTTTAGAGAGAAGAAATGCCATTTCGTATAAAAATAAATCAGAGTGGTAACCCAGAGAACAAATTTAATTTAAAACTTAGTTCAATATTTCTTCAAAACTTATTCTCAATGTGAGAAATTTATTTAGTCACACTTAAAAAGAAAACGCTTGCTCAACCAGGAAGAAAGATAAAACGTGAACAATAAAATGCAATCTCTTACGATATTCGAATTAAACAAACAAATATTAGAAACTTCTGAAATCCGAAAATGGCACTATAAACATATGCATAAACAACTTTTCAATTATTCACAATACCCAATTATTCATAAACAACTTTTAAAACCAGAACAAAATATATATTTTTTTTCAATAAAAGAACATTATTTGAACTCATGTTTTCACACAAAATGCAAAACATCCTTTCTCAGCATTAGACTAAACAGAGGAAGAAAGATAAACACTTCTCTTTTTTCCCGCCACTTGTCGCTACAGCTATTCGCCTAATGTCTGCGAACGAGCGGAAATGATTTTTTCATTTTATCACTCTACTGTTAACATCTGATAGCAAACAAACACTCTGAGGGAAAAACTTTAGCTTTTCAATGTTCTATATCGAACAAGGCTGTATACCATAAAAATGGGTTAATTGATATCAGAAAAATGTTAAATATTTAAATATAGACTATTCTTAATTTATAAACATGGAAAGATAAATATTCAAACGAAATTTCCACACATATATTTCATACAACGTAATTGTAATATCCCTCGAAAATATGACTATGTTAATACCATTTTATACAATCAATGTATTGGCGATTGTTCTTCGGCGTTGTCTCCTTGGCTAAGGGATAATAAACATCACTGACCTGGCGATGGCGATTTCTCGGAGATTGATGTGATGTCCCTCTTTCGCTGGCGGGCTGATTTCTTTGGCGAATCTGTTAGCTGTGAACTTAAAAATACGTTAGCATGGGAGGTGAGGTCTCGACGTTGGTCTGTGAGCGAAATGCGAAAAAGGTGAACCGGAAAGGAAAAAAAATGCTCTTAGTTAAAAATAAAATTCTTCAAACCGAAAACGGAAGTAAAAGTAAGGATGTTCCTAGGTAAATGCCTAATGTAAGGAAGCAGGTTGTAATTCCGGCCGAGCCCCCAATTTGTAGGACGGCGTCTAGGGGTAAGTAACTTTACGGAAAGAATTATACGAAAGGAATAAAAAGATTAATATCTAAACTAACATTTTATTGAGTATTAAACACATAAAGAAACGACATCACGCTATTTACAATTTACAAATTTGCGAGGAAGGTAAATTAAGGTGTTACTACAGAGCATGGTTCACCTGTGAGATGGGGACTCCGAAATATCCCAATTCGTTTAGCGAATTCGATAAAAACGCGACGCGGGGAAGAAGGCACGACTTTACTCGTCCATGTCCGCGGGGGGTCTGCGTGTCAGCTTCGAATGCTCTCCGAAAAGGTGACGTCACGCGCGCGCTAAGCTTTCTTATTGGACGCTTAAGCCCAGCGGAATAAAATTCGTTCAGGTCGAAGTCTCTATCTCTCACAAATCAATTTTCTACACACATATATATATATATGTATATATATATATATATATATATGTAATACTCCGTACATCACGTAGTGGAGGAGATGATACACCCAAGATTCGCGGGCGCGATTCAACACTTTTGTAGTCGAGGCAGAGTGGCGAGAAGAGGCTTGAGGAACACTTAGTCAGGCATATTGTAATCCGCACATAGGGGAGGAAAACCTCACAGAGTGGAGAGGCATTGGAAGGACGCACACAACAGAGATGCGACGCATATTAATTTTTTTCCTGGTTATTCTGCAGACAAATATTATTCAGCAAAACACAGGTATCTTGACAACTGGACACACACAATAGCCACGCCACCGGTCCCTGCCGGGGCACATTCAGTACGCAAATTTTACATCGTTATCAGGGCCGTTCCTAGGGTAGCTGCCGCCCGTGTGCGATAATAATTCTCCCTCCTCCTCATACCGTATGGATTAATTGAAATTTTTTACCATAAATAGAACAACGAATTACAGAAAATATTATAAATTCAGTTTATTTTTTTAATTTTACAAAACTTAACATAATAATAATTATTAATGTATTGATATAATAACGAACCGAATACGTTATATTAAATACATACAACACATGTCTATTAATACATATACTCAATATATCAGTTAAAAAGCTTAAATAATCTTTGATTTTCTTGCCTTTTTTTAATGCAAATTCTGTTATAATATCTAAAACATCTATATCTTCCGAAATGTCCTTTTCGATTCTAATAATAGATAAAATTTTTTATAATTTTAAGTTTTGAAAAGTTTCTTTCCCCGCAAGCCACAGTCACAGGTAATGTTTAAAAAAAATCGTATGGCAATCACTAAATTTGAAACCAGATAGACACATGTTCTATCTGGATATACATGTCTTACAAATGAGGTAATTTGTAAATATGTATTGAATCAAATTTAACGCGTTCATTTCAGGGGAAATATAGGGTACAACGTTGTTAATTTCATCGCATAAATCTTCAGCTATAATATATTTTTCATTTTTAAATGGATCATGTCACATACTTTCAACAGATTTACATTTTGTAGACCTATTTGATTTAAATGTTTCAAGGAAATTATTTAGATCGTTGAGAAAATTGAAAACTCTGTGATGTTTTATTTGTTCGAACCTTTCTTCTATTTTTGATAATGCAGTGTCCAATATTACAAAGTAAAAATTAATTCTGGATTTTTTGGAGCCTCATCTTTACATTCGTAGTCAAATAAAGAACTTATAAAAAAGGCGCAATGTAAGTTAAGCTGTTTCTCGATAAAGATTGACTTTTGCAAAGAAAAGTTCCAAATCGATTTTATTTTAATTTTGTTCATATTTTAAATACAATTCCCCCTACGTTTACTTTAGTAAAAAGAAATCGTATTTTCCTGATCTCTGAAAAATTTGCCATATTTCACGCACCTGTTAAAGAAATAAGGTGATGCAGTTCAAAATTCAAGTTTACACTTGTTCTTGTAGTATATGTTTAACATTGCAAAATAAAAACATTTAAAATAGAATTAAGTAATGAATACTAGCTTTTCTTCTTTTATTTTTGCAAACAAATATCAAACCATAAAAGTATTATTTCGATTCGAACCGCTAACCGCGCAAAAGAAGGAATATCAAGTTTTCTTACCTCTGAAATACACTGAAGTGCCACTGAATTAGGGATACCTACCTAGTAACGAGTTGGGCCTCCTCTGGCCTTGATAACGGTTGCCACACGACGAGGCATAGATTCAACAAGTTTCTGGAAACGTTCCACGGGAATGGCTTGTCAAATATTGGCTAAAGCTGTCCATAATTCAGTAAGGTTCTTTGGTGCTGTGTGATGGCCTTTCACGCCTTATTTCCAAAACATCCCAAAGATGCTCAATAGGATTTAAGTCTGGGCTTCTAGGTGGCCAATTCATGACAGAGAAGTCAGAGGAATGCTCATCCAACCAGCCAGTAGCCAACCGGGACTTGTGAGAGGTACAGTTGTCTTGCTGGAAAACTCCATTACCGTGCGGATAACAGAACAGCATAAACGGATGGAGGTGATCACCCAGCAACTCTACGTACCGAATTGCATTGAGGGAGGTGGTACACGCACCAAAGATCCCAAACTGTGCCACGAAAAAACACCCCAGACCATGATTGAGCCACCATGCCCTTGTACAGTTCCAGCCAGGCATGCAGGATCCATGGCTTCATGAGCCTGACGCCATATTCTCAGCCTCCCGTCGGCGTTAAGTAGTCTTGTAAAATGCATTTTTAACTCTAAGTTGTTAGCTTGCATAATGATATTTTTATATTGATTATTTTTCTAATAAATTAGTTTTAATTTTTTTTTCAACCGGGCGGTTGACTTGCCGCCCGTGTGCCCCGCACCCCTGGCACCCCCGGGTTGGAACGGCCCTGATACTTATTCTTATGATATTAAAGTTCCGTAAACCAAGTAATGGCAAATGGATTAAACAAAACTCTCTGATGACTTAACTTGTTGAAAAAGAGGAAGTCGCATTTTTTAAACTGTGACATTGACATTGACGTAAAACACTATAGAGGCACCAGAGAGCAAGAGCTCCTTATCCTCAGTATCAAGGTTAGTATGTGACATAAGATTAACCGTTCTCAAGTTTACAAATAGTGTTGACAATGATCTAGGGACAAAGAATAAATTAATTAGTTGAAAAAATCAACTAATTAACTGGAACGAGTACGAGTAACCAATGTGGCATGGCTAACTTAAATGATAATGGAGAAATTAAACAAGGGGTGAAACAAAAGATTATATAAATAAATAATAATAGTAATAATAATTAAAAAAAAAATTAAAAAACTAGAAGACGGGAAATTTGGAATCTGATTGGATAAAAAACAAGTTAGTGAAAGTTACAATAAAGGGCGGTCGGTCCGAAGTCCGTAAGTGCGAGTAGCGAATCAAAGAGGAAAGCAAGCAGGATTGGAATTTCGGCAATAGGTTATCAATCCCCTTCTCTAGCAAACAGCTGGTCCGAGGGGGAATCGCAGGGTAGAAAGATGAACAATCGAAAAAGAAAGACAGGTGAGAACCCAGAATTTTTAACTGTTACGATGGCCCAAAAATCTGTACACATTGAATCTGTCACATGAAGTGTGACGTCTTCTTCGAACGTGATTGGTTGCGTCATTATTGATATAACAGTTGCCAAATGGATATGAGAATAAGTTTTTATCTAACAGGGCAACTGACATGCAAATTTTTTTGTTTTTGTTTTCACTTATTCATTGATTTTTGATTTCACCGAAGATCAAAAGTTAAGATTAATTTCTACTACAGCGCTCCCTATAGGATATGACTAACAGCTAACTCTGAAAGATGTCTGCTTAGTTTGGGTATCGTTCCTCACTAGCCATTGGTCTGCAATTATAACATGGCTGTACAGTGACGGCTGGCCGAAGAATTTAGGGGGTTGTGGGTTTAAAAATACTGGAAGGAAAGAATTCAAGTAGCATTAGTCGTTTATGCATTACTGTTCACAATTACTCTAGTCATGTCTTTCGGTGATGTGATATGCTTATTTTTTTTCATATATGTGACGCTCATGTTATTATGTTCCGTCAGCCGGTCCATTAAGTTTTATGTCAAATTGATTTGTTATTATATTGCTATATTTTCTGTTACGACTGTTGCTATTCCATTTTCATTGTTACGCCCTGGAAATCCTGATAATTTGTTGTAAGTTATGCACATTTATGCCTCTTGATGTTAATAATCGTGCTTATAAAATAACGAAAAAATGTATATGGTTAAGTCTTTCCGTGTGACTGTACATCGTATTTTATTTATTGTGTGAAATGCGATTAACTAATTATTAGTATTAATGAAAATTTGCATTTGTCTTCCATATTTTAAGATCTAAAAGTAATAAAAGTTTAAGAATTCGTTTCCTAATGCTTAGTTTTATTATATATGCATGTATTTAAATTTTAAAAAACGTAAGTTATTCAAAATTGACACTTGTATAGTTTCGAATGACAAAGTTTTCAAGTGTATCGAGATTTACATAGTATGGTAACTGAAGTTTCTCTGGGTGTCAAAAAATTTGGGGAGGTTTTGATAATATTTTAATGTCACTATGCAATATTAAAGAAATAGTGACTGTTGCTTTTACCTCAGGGTTTCAAAGCTTAAAGGAAATTTCTCTAACTTTTCTTTTTTTTTCTAGATATGCTTCATGGATGGTTCATCATATCATTTCTCGTGTGTTTGGATTAAAATGGGATGTAAAAAATAAAGAACTTCTGAATTCGAAAGAACCATGTGTATATGTCTGCAATCATCAAAGTGCATTAGATATCAGTGGTATGATTATTTTAATGTATATAGTTTAGCATGTCATATGTAATTGAAACAATTTTTCTCTAAAATATGATGATATATAAATATGGCCATCTAATTTAATGAATATAATTTAATTTTTTCATTTTGATAAAATTATATTAATTACTTATGTGATGAGAAATGTACATTTTTATATAAATTGCTAAAGAAATATTGATGATAGAGGAAGTCATAATGTATGTATGTTATTAAATTAGTATTTCAGTTTTTCTGAACCCAATATTTCAAGTCAAATAATTTTGCTGACTGTTAGGGTAGAAATTATTGAAAGTTAAGCACTTTGAAAAGTTGTATGTAATATTTACATCGTAAATCTGTTATGTTGTTACATACCCATTTGTGTATATATTCACATATATGCATTTTTATATATATATAGTGGAATCGCGATCGATCGTTTTTCCCGTATGTGTCGTTCATTTTACCCAGTCCCAATGATCATATTGCTTTGTTATGTTTCCGCATCTATCGTTTTCCTGCATTTATTGTTCATTTCAATCGGTCCCTTGAAAAACGATAGATCGAGATTCCACTATATATATATATATATGTGTGTGTATATATATATATATATATATATATATATATATATATATATATATATATATATATATATACTATATATATATATATATATATATATATGTGTGTATATGTGTGTTATATAATATAATATGTTTTAAATTTCATGATGTTTTAAACTTAGCGTGAAAAGTATAAAATAAATTATTTGTAAAAAAAAACTGTAATTATGAGAAAGGTGATTGGATATTAGATTCTCATACCATTTAAATTTTAAACTTATGTGATTTGTTTTACTATTAAATGTTTATTTTTAAAGGTCTATAAATTACTTAAAATGGGAAGAAGTTACACCAGTAAAAGCATCTATAATAATCAGTTAAAAAAGACTAAAATTTCATTTTAAATGATCTTCAGTACAAAAACATTTTATATATTCAAAATTCTAAAAGGAACCTTTAATAGTAAATCTATGTATATTCAATTTATTTAATCATGATTGTTTTAAAGAACCATACGTTTGAGCTATATAAGGCATATTTATAGGATAGCTGTCAAACAAGTATTTCTTTAGTTTAGGGATTATTATAAAATGAAGTGACTCTAAAATGACCATGTTCCTAAAACCACATGATTACAATAACGATAACAATATGATTCTAGATATGTTAGCTGTTCATGTAAGTGAAAATAGTATATTAATCTTACAGAAATTCTGTAGATTCAAAAATTGCGAATTTTCGATAAATTTTTATAGTTATTTTGTGTTTACTAGAGAATGTGTGACATTCAGTTTTATATCCTAGAAATATGAAAGATAATGAACATCCATAGTCTATAGTTTTCATGTAATTAATAGTTATTAAAATTAACTTTCTTCATTTTGAAGGATTTTATAGCTTTATTTTTATGAGATTAAAAAAAAATTGCTGTTGAATTTTGACTAAAAAAGTAATTGTGTTAAAATAATTTGTGGTGTATAACTGAGAAATATTGTTGATGAGGGATAAATATATACAGTCTATTCCTGTCAATCGGACCACATCGGGATGCGATCATTTTTGTCCTAATAACTGGCTGGTCCAATTAAATAAACATACCTTAGGTTACAAGACAGGATTTGGTCCAAATAAGCAGCTGGTCCAATTAACCGAAATCGACTGTATAAAAATTTTAATATCAATGCAGTATGCTTATCTATTATATTTATATCATTTATAAAGTGGTATAATAATCAATTTTTATTTCTTAGAGTAATATTTTTAAATGTTATAGTTTTTTATTTTAATGATTCATTGCAAATATTTTATTTGGAATTTTGTGATAAAATTGGGATTTCTTTTAAAAGTTTAATTTTATTGTATAAGAATTCTCGAATTACATGTCTGTTGATGAAAAATTTTTTCTACTTTCTGATTAAAATGAATAAATTTAAAATCTTAATTGTTAGAAATGAATGGTAATGATGTATATTTTAAATAAGTGTCTAACTTGTAATTGTAAAATATTAATTCCCTTTGTACTTGGTAATAGTTATGAATATTTTATAAGGAAATATATAATAGTTTAATTTTCGTTTTAGACTAACTACACTGTTGAAAATCACCTTATTATTCAATGTTCCTTAGGTAGATGTATATTTGGCCTCTCTTCCATCCTTGTGTGCCAGTTTTGAAAGGGAACTTCTCTTCAGTGGGCCCTTGGTATTTTTTGTTGGTTATCTGGGTTGTATTTTTGTCGACAGATTCAATTCAGAAAAAGCAAGAAGAGATATACTTAATATGAAAGTCAAAGAAATGAAACAGCAAAAGGTTTTAAATTTCTTTCTTTCTTTACTCTAATGAATATTGTGGTTGTCCTATTAAATAATTCATAACTGATTTGTGTTTAATCTAAATAAATGTGTGTGTGTGTGTGTGTGTGTGTGTGTATGTATATATATATATATATATATATATATATATATATATATATATATATATATCTCATATATATATATATATATATATATACTATAAATATATATATATAAAGCAATGTGGTAACGGCTGCCATTTAGCTTTTTATATCAATGTTAGAACCTCTAAATTCAGCAGAATAATGTACTTATTTGTATTTTTAACCTTTTTACAAATAACTTTTTTCTTGTAAATTCATCGGTTTAGAGATACACAATGATGAATCAGCATTGCTGAGAGATTTAAATGAATTTCTGTTGAGCCTTCTTGGTGATTAATAAAAAATATATCCTTTTCTACATAAAATAATACCTAGATTCAGTTATCTACCAGTGCCACATTTCCCCACCCCCCCCTCCTATGAGTTTAAGTTGATAAAGTGTTCTGATGGTTGGGTTAATCCTTCATAGTATATTTAGTTAATTTATTTTCATATACTCGTGTGTGTGAGCTTAAAGGTTAGTGCTTTAAATAGAGCTAGTGCATGAAAATAGGCTTAAAGCTCATTTAAAAAATCATTTAATGCTTTTAAAGCTTTGCCTAATTTACATTACTTGCTATTTAAAGGGTTTACTTAATTATGTCATCTCTTTTAGTAGTGTTTTGATGCTGTTGTGTGCTTATGTTCACATAAAGGAGATGCTCTTGAAATATATTTTTATACTAGAGTGATGTAAATTTTAGTATATCCCTAATATCCTTCACTATTTATATAAAAGGTATTGATTTTTTTTTCTTCTTTTAAATCATGCACTTGTTTTAGTTGTGATAGTTTGTTTTGGATTGCTATGGTTATCTTTTTGTCCTCTGGGGTTAAACAGCTTCAGTTGTAATGAGTTTCTTGCTTCTCAGGAATAATGTTCAATGTCAAATTTTGATTTTATTTCTATGGTGTGGTAAAAGTAGTACATTGCAAAACTACCTTAAAAATTCTATATACTGAGTAAAAGTATGTTTGTAATTTTAGTGGTCCTTTTAAAGTTTTTCTGCTTTGTTTCAATCTCTAAAAGTTTCTAAATTGTAAGAATTCATGTAATCTCATCTTTGTCTAATTTTGGTTGTTGCATCCAGTATTAATAGATGATTATGTTATTATACCTGAAATAGAATATATGTATAGACACAGAGTAAAACCCCTCCTAACAGCAACCCTCTGCAGGTATAAATACTTTTCTCATATGAACTCTTAGAAATTCCCTTGCAGAAATGTATTCCCATCATTGTATTGCAAACCTCTGTTTTCTGGACATCCTCATATATGGACAAAGACTCTATTTTTCAAAGTTCTTGATATTGGAATAGAACCCATGTACAGTTATAATTTGAACTCACTAGACATTATTGAAATTTCACCCTCATTCAATATGGATAGAAAAGGGTAATTGTCATGTCCTTTACTGAAAATATTTTTTTTATTAAATAACCCCCTGCATTTCTCTTACAGCAGCTTTTGAGAAATGGCTAGTCAGTGGCTATTGTTATGGTTATGTGTTGCATGAAATGTACTTTAAACCTTTTACAGTAAACACAAATGCATTTATTAACTATTTACATGGATGAACATTATTAGGTTTTGTCCCACCTTTATACAGTAATTCAGTACACATCATTTCAAAACAGTACACACTAATTAGAGGACTTACTCGCAACTTTAAACCTTTCAGCCCTGCATAGCACCCCCTTTGCTCATTTCGCTACATATGTATCAGAGACATAGATAGGCAGGTGCTAGTACTACCTCCATCCTGAAATTCAGTTTTTTTTATGTATTATTATGAAGTATAAACCAAGAAAGGATATACACCACCCTCTCTCCCCATATACAAAGTCACAAGCATCAACACAGAGTTTTACCTCTGGCTTTGTACCTGATGTGTTTAGACATAGTGTAAGGGTAAGGAATTTTCAGAGATAGCAATGACACAGGCATCTGAAGAAAAATTTATTTAAAATATGACAAGCAAGGTTAGTTGGAAATTCAGAGGAATTTTCCGACAGGTCCTTTGAAAAGTCAGTTTTAAACTTGAGGTATAGACTAGGCAATGCTGAGGTGTATTTTCTATGCTACCTTAAACTGTAACTACAGTATCATGAAAATGTTGAGAGAAGAGAATCTTAACATCTTTATACAACATCCTTTTAAGTTTTCTTTATCTTTTACAATTCTTACTTTCTTTACAATTTTATTCATTTGTAACCTTTTTTATGTCATCCTATAAAGTGATTAAACAAGTTTGATATAACGGATTCACCCCTCCCCCAAAAAGTATTTGTGTGAGTATGACCAGAATAGATAATTTTGGATAAAGGTGTCAGAAAATTGAAGTTTCAAAACTTGATCTAATATTTGTATCATAGATTATTTTTTAATTAATTTATTAAAACTCCTTTTTCACCAAAATTAGTTTCCAGCTTTTAAATTCAGCATTCCTATATTGTTTTGTTATGTTTGGCATGTAGACTGTGTAAAGTTCTACTGAAAGTGTTTAAGAACAAATAAAGCATCCTTTGTTTCAGACTTTTGGAATAAGGAAGCATTTAGTGTCTGAACACATTCTAACAAGTTTAATACTTGATGTGTAATAGGAACATAAAGTTTCTTTGATTTGTTGTGATGTACTTCACTACTCTTGAAGGACCTGTTCTAACAAATCAGGCAATAAAAAGGCAGAGTAGCTGTTGCTGCCATTTTTATTGTCTTAATTTGAAACATGCCTCCAAAAAGAGTAGCTAAGTACATCACATTAAACCCAAGAAACTTTATATTTAGTATTTAAGGAAAATTGTGCATTATAACAGCTTTGAAATTTTAAAAAAAATTAGAGCAGTTTTTTGTTTCATTATTTTACCCTGTATGGATATTTGATTATAAAAATGTTTCCTGTGTTCATAAAAAGTGTTACAATTTAAAGATGCTAAGAATTTCCATTATTTATGTATTGTAATTTTTTTAGTTTATTCAGAATGAAATTCATCCCGTTTAATTTCTGTTTATGCTGTCCATGACATTGTCACCAGCCTTTTTTTTTTCTCCCAAAGTATTTGATTGTTTTAATTTTGTTAGTTACTGTGAGGATAAATTGACTAATATTGATCTTTCCTCCTAGGTAAAATTATGGATATTTCCTGAAGGAACCAGAAACTGATAAGGGACACATTATTACCCTTAAGAAGGGTGCATTTCATATAGCAACCTCGAGCAAAGGTAAATGCTTTTTATAGATTTGTTTTACTAATTTAGTGCAGTCTATTAATCCCACAGTGATCAAGTTATCATTTAAATGCAGTAGATTCACAGTCTGTGAAAGCTTTATCACATTTGAGTTTTCAATACAGATGTTTTGCAGGTTTTGATTTTCCATTTAATTGACCAGTTTAATAAAATATATTTAATTCATATTAAGATGTATTTTAGTACTTCTATTATTTTAAGGAAATGAGTTACAATTATATATTCAAGAGCAATAGTTTCTAAAGAGTCATATTACAGGGTCATCGAAAAAGGTGTCTGTGATTGCAACATGAAATAAAGAACCATGATAATAGACCTCCATGGTTCTATTATATGGTTCATGGTATGGAAATTATCTTTTCACCAAAATGATACAGAAAGAAAGTTTTGGACATTACTAGTGGGTCTTGATTTGAGCACCCCTCATCGTGTGGCACCCACATTAGGTGATAGTTGATATTCATCCAGGTCACACTCTATCATAATAGGAGTCACAGTCATCTATATGGCGTAGTCCCCTGATATTCTCTACACAATGTTTTTAGGTAACCCCATAAAGGAAAGTGTAGAGGATTAAATCAAAGAGGGGCTACTTGGTGGGCCAAAATATTGGACCGTCCCTTCCTATCCAATGTCAAACACTCATGCAGGAGGACAGTGTGATGTCACAGCGTCAGCACATGACTCTAGCACAGTCACTGTCACCATGACAGGGAAAAATAAAACTTCCAGAGTCAACATACCATCTGCTGCTACGCAAAATCCAATCGGTTAATTGTTGTTCTCGGTATGCACAACTGAAATCACAGACACTTTTTCCGATGACCCTGTATTTTAGAGCCTATAATAATACCTGAATATAAGTTGAACTGCTATTGATAGCTTTTATAGAATTTTAGATGATTGCAGGACTAAAGCTGTTGGGTAAATGACGATTGTCTTGAATAAAAGCCAATTTATTCTAAGGAAGTATGAGATTTTCTCTACTTTCTTTTGCTTCATTTATATATTTTATACCATCGTCATTTAGTACATCATTTATTAGTTACAAAGCCAGCCTGTGTCTTAATCAGTACTTTGAATGTTGGACATTTTTCTATTCTTAACTTTTGCAATCTTGTATATGGTTCCCATGTTTCCCATTTTGTCATTAAAAGTTTGTGCTTGGTTCTGTATGGTCGGCATGGTCTCTTATAAAGCATGGCATTCAAATTCTCATTACTTATTTCTAATAAAAATCTCTCAATAGCATTATTTCATTTTTTTTTGTCAAGTTATTTAGTTGATCAACTTTAATGTTTCAGCAGATTCATTTACTCATAACAAAGGACATTAAGAATAGAAAGTTCTTACCACCCATATTCATAGTCGAAGAATATATAAATTGCACAGTTTATACTAAAATTAAGAATGGAATTCTGTGTAAAATAGGAAAGGCAAGAGACAATAAAAGAGCTGAATTAAAACAAATAAAACTGGATGAAATATGGTAGTTACGGGTAGATTTTCTATATTGAATGATCCATAACTGAAAGCTAACTAACTAAAATCTATTTATCTAGTTTTTGATTGTTAGTAAAAATTCATAAATATTCAATATTTTTTTAGTATTTTAATAATGTTTAATGAAAATTAACTTTTTAAATTTCTGTTCATGATTTCAAAAGTGTAAAATTTTCCTAATTTTTTAATTTTTTATCTTAGATTCCTATTGTTCCAATTGTTTTCTCTCATATACTGATTTTACAGCATCAGCAAAAAAATATTTGATCGTGGTAAGTATTTTTTTTTTTCACCCTATGCTTTTAAATGAATATTGAAATGGGGGGTCGACCAAAATTATTTCACATAAAAATATTCAAATCATGTCAGATAGTTTGGGCTGTATAATTTTTTATGGAAATAGTATTAAAATGTAATGCAATATTGACTAATAAGGTATTGTAGCATATTTGTTAAAAGTTGTATGTGATGTTACATCAATGTTTTAAGAAGTGATAACCTATCACTCTTAATTCTATTATTCATACCAATTTGAATTTGGAATATTCTTGAGAAAAAATATAAAATTTTTGAAGATAACTTGAGTTTTATGGACTTCATCTTAAAATGCATAAGTATTTATGATCATATATGAAACTATTTTACAGAATAATGCTGTACCTGTAATGTGAAAATCTCCCATTCACATGGTAATTTCTTTATTTGGTTAGGAATCTTTTACTTACTTCCTATCTGTTTATAAAAATGGTCATTGTGGAGATAGTGGAAAGTAGGCTAATTGCTTTCTCATGGGCTGTAGGATATGTGAACAAAAATTTCCTCTTTCCCTTATTTTCTTACATTTGGGGCTGCTTTTAGTTAATAAATACAGATGGGACAAAAAGAAACTTTGCATATTTTTGTTTGCTTATAACATGTGTTACTCTAAAAGTTTTTATGGATGAGTGTATTTTATTGGTTGGAAAGTGTCCAGAAAAATTCTAAAAAAACAAATGGTTTTTCAATTTTAAAATAATCATAGAAGATAAAGAAAAAAAAGAATTTTATAAATTAGAGTTTAAATATTTTATTCTGAATTCTGTACACATTTTCACATAAATTCATAACCTATATATATATATATATTCCTCATAAGAACTGTGAAGATGAAAATAAAGATGTATTCTAACAGATAATACAAATATATATTTATAATAGTTAAAACTGAAATCTTTGAAATGATGAAATATGAAATTCATTAAACCGATGGTATAATGGTGTACCTTTTTATCAACAAAACTGGCATGATTCTTTAAGTATAATATTTAAGATACACATTTTTGTGAAGAACCAGTCTTTGAAATATTGGAGTAAAAAGCCCCCAAAGGAAACAATATCTAGTATGTATATGAAGTGTATTATTGTCCTATGCTAGGTAAGTTAGTCATTAGAACAACACACACACATAAAAAGTTGTAGTGACACTGAGGACTACTTAAAACTATCAGGAAACTGAAAACCAAGACTTGAAGGTAATCCAAAACAAGTTGACCTGAATTAAACAGTGTAATGATTATACCTTCTTGGTTTTGGAGTTTATTTCTAGATTTCTTGTTTTGGATTACTTTCAGATTTTTTTTTTCAGTTTGAACTTTTATATTTTTCTATTACAGAGAAAATTGCAGCAATCTACAACTTACTATGGTTTATATTAAACTCCTAATTCTTATTTGTGATAGTTACCATTTTAAGAACATTTTTTTACACATATAGATGCAATATAAATACATATATATATAAATGAAGGTTGTTTGATAAGTCTGTACTAATATATGAAACTTTTTTTGTGAAAAACGTTAAAATGTTTTATTTTTCTACATAATCTTCCATAAGGGCAGTATATTTAGTTAAGCAATTTTCAAGCTTTTTTATATCCTCCATAAATTAAGTCTTGTCCAGCTCTGCAAAATACGCATTTTCAGAATTTTATGCAATTTTTTCTCCCCAATGTATGGGAACAAGTAGTAGTCCTATGGTATGAAATCTACAGAATACAAAGGGTGAGGAACTATTTTGAGTAATTCTAACAGTTGTTTTGTAGCTGCAGTTGTCAATAAATGGGTTCTCTTTATCTTAATTTGATTATTTAAAAAATCCAGTAAAATGCTAGTACAATGGTGATGTCTTGCCATTTTACAAGTAATCAATAAAGATTATGCCATGAGTGTCCCCCCCCCCCCCCCCAAAAAAAAAAAAAAAATTGTCATAAATTTTCTTGCTGATGGAACTGTTTCATTTTCTTGTGCAGGTTCACCTGTTTCAAATCTCTGTTTTGATTGTTCTATCATTTCTGGCTGGTAGGGGTATATGAATGTTTCATCAACTGTTATGGAATGATGCAAAAATTTATCTGGATTTCTTTAAAAGAGCTCCAAATTGTGCTTTGAAGTGTTTACCCATTCATTTTATTGATTGCTAGCAAATGCTGCACCCCCCTTGTCAACTTTCTTTTATTTAAATATTCATGCAAAATATTATGTACATGCTCTGATGAAAGTCAAAGAGCCTGAGAAATCTCACACACTTTGTATCCTCTATCCTTCATCACAATGTCAGGGATTTTTTCAGTAATTTACGACTTTGTGGCCTCAGCAGTGTGATCAGAAAGTTCAGTATCAGTTATGCTCATTCAGCTACAACAAGAATTGACAAATCACTTGTAAATTATTCTATGTGAAGGTGCACAGTTGCCATTATATTTTTCAAGTCTGAATTTAATTTGAGCCACAGTTTTTCTTCTTTAAATGTAATGTTTTGTCAACTTGTGGAATTCCCCCCCCCCCCCCTCCTTCTTTTTAGTAGTAACAAGAGTGGACCGACTGAAATGGCTGTTAGTCACAGATTAAGATTTGAATCTATTTGCAATTTTACATTCATGCCTTTGAAGTGAGCTAAATGTGAGAGCACCAACAATTTCAGTACAGTAGTGCCATCTTTTGTATTCTGCTTGAACTTATATACAACTATATATATATATATATATATATATATATATATAAAGTTGTATATAAATCTATTTACATATATTTATACATGCATATATAAATACAAAACATGTGTATGAATCCATTGGTGGCTCCAGGGGGGGGGGCAATAGGGGCAATTGCCCCTCCCAAAAAGCCTGGCATATTATTTTTTCTTAGACTAAAATTATATAATTGTAGACCTAATATTTAATGAGTTCAAATTTAAAATGAGACTATGTTTATTTCCTATATATATATATATATATATATATATAAAGGTGGTTATAAAATAACGTGAGGTGTTCAGAGCCCTTTAGCTAGTAAAGTAATGGATGGAACACAACCAAATTTGATGAGCATACATAGTGGACCATGAGATTTTGATTTCTAAAAAAAAATTAGTACAAAAAGTCACCACCAGGGGAAATGTTGGTGCTGTTTACCGAATAAAATGCATTAATTTGCATAAACATGTTCTGTGTAACGATCATGGGCATAAAAGGAAAGGTCGGGGAAATTCTCATCATTCTGAGGCCAACTGCCTTTCGATGGCTCTAACCTTATGGGACTGTACTTTGTTAGTCAAGCTGTATTATCAGCGGAACGAGAATGCCATTGCTGCCCTTTGTGAATTTCGATAGTTAAAGACATTGTGAAAAGGACCGATGAGCATAACAAACTTATGGAACATGATTCAACGAATTGAAACTACAGGGACTGTAGAACAGCAACCAGGCCAGGGACGTAAAATGGTTAACCAGCAACAAGTTGAAGAAGTTGCAACTGCTATTGTCAAATAGGAGATGGCGAATGTTCAAGGTACCAGCAGTGCTCGGGCAGTATCCCGGCATGCACAGATCCCATACTCAACGGTGCGGAAGATCCTGCATCAGATGTTGAAGTTTTTACCCGTATAAAATCTCATTTGTTCAAGAATTGCTCCCTGGCAATGCAGCCACCCGATAACAATCATTTGTTGGTTAATAAAATTGATATGTGCTGTGTCCTTTGGCATTTAATCATTCAGTATTCCCACTAATACACTTTTGCTGTGCCAACAATTCCCCTGGTGGCAACTTTTTGTACCTTTTTTTTTTTTTTTTTCTTCTTTTTTTTTAAGAACTCGAAATTTCATGGTCCACTATGTATGCCCATCAAATTTGGTTATATTTCGTCTATTACTTTACGAGCTAAAGGGCTCTGAACACCTCATGTTATTTTATAGCCACCCTGTGTGTGTATATATATATATATATATATATATATATATATATATATATACACACACACAGTGATTTCTGTTTATAAGAATCACGTTTGTTATTACTGTTTTTGATTCTTATAAGCGGGTGATTCTTATAGCCGAAATTTATGTCTTTGGACAGGCACACACACACCTGTTTATATACATGAGATAATTTACCATAAAAATACTCTTTAATTTACGTTAATTATCTTTTATTAAAATTATTTTTTATAATTTTAAAAATACAACTTAATTTCTAGACTTATAAGTTGATACTCATAATTATAGTAAAAGAAGAAAAAAATCCAATATTTGTTACAACATCCCACTTAACAGGTTTAACATTTCAACTACAGGAAGGGAGCAATTAAAACGTTTCTATGGTAGTTTGACGTAATGGAGTTTTCAGGAGGCCGTTTATACCTCTTTCAATACCAATAGTCTCAGACGAAGATTCACCTTCTAGCTTATGTTTCACAGTTTGATAACATGCTGAATCTACTAATGTTATGTTTGCCTACTCATAGTGGACACTTCGCCGAAGATTTATGTGTTTCAGGGTCCAGGAAGCCGTACCAGGATGTGGGAGGTGGGAAAAGAGTCCCTGTCTTTGTTTGCCAATGGAGAAAAGTGAAATCGGACCCGGACGGGTAAAGATGCCCACGGGTCAAGCTAACAGAACAGTGATGTGCTGAAGCGTTTAAGGGGAAACTATTATGTTATGTCTAACAAAGAAAGGAATGCATTTTACAACTATACTCCATCCCATCTTATCACTCTTTCTTTAAAAAACATAAAAATAGAACTTCGTGCCTTTTGAGGGTTTAAGTTGCTTTTTTGGAAAAATGAAAGCGAAGAGTGTAAGCTGATTCTTAAAACAGGTGGATTGATTCTTTAAAGTGAAAATTCTGACATGGAAATAATACTTTTGTTTTTGCGATATCAATTCTTATAAACGGTTGATTCTTATAACCACTGATCACTATAAGCGGTGGTCACTGTATATATAAAACCCTAAGAGCTGACGTTGTCCCCCAAAAAAAACTCTGGACTGGAGCTGTCCCTGTATAAATCTCCATTTCAATATGTCTCATAAAGTAGAATTGAGGTATCTCTTTGTTTCTACCTTGTTGGTTTTGGTTCATTTTGCAGAATGACAACTTTTAGAATCTACATGCATAATATCTTCCTACTGTACAGCATACATATTTGTTTGTACTACTAAATACATGATTTTCATAAAGGAATTTTTCAAAAAAATCTTAGTGTACTGTGAGAGATTTGTATAGCTAAATTATTGACTTTCCAAATTCCAGTTCCTCCAGAGAAAATTAGTTTTTCTATGGGTGTGTTGGGATTGTGGGATTGCCAAATGTTTTCCAATTTTTTCAATACATCTGCTAAATCTTTGTTGGATTTGGGGAGCTCAAACTTAATCTAAAGAAGCCATTTCACCATTACTCTTATATCTAATTGAGAAACAGAAATGTTATTTTCATTTTCTTGTCACCTTCACAGTCCAAGCTGGAATTAGTAAAAACATCATTGAAATACTGCATCAAATCTCTAATTTTATCTCCTGCTAAGTATCTGAGCCTAGGTTTTTTAGACATAGTTTTCTCTGAAAAAAAAATTTAAAAAAAAAAAAATTCTACAGATGTAAGACTTTATAAATCCCATGCAAAAAATAAAAGTACAGTCTGATTTCAACTACCAATATTAGAGCAAATCATGGCAAATAATGTTTTGCATGTTTAAAAGTTGAAATTTTCTCTAATTAGCAACAGATGTTATTTCCTCATTTGTCACTTGTAAATGGTCTAATTTTCTCTCCCAAAAATGGCAAACCCTGAGTAATATAAGGTTCTTGGTGATTCAATATCTTGCTTCTACTACAGTCCAGTGGCGCACCCAGGGGGGGGGGGGCAAGGGGCCCTGTCCCCCCCCCCCAAAGAAATAAAAATTGCATTATGAATATTGATTTTGCATTGTATTTTTATCCGTTCATCTTGCTTCCCCCCCCCCCCCCTCCAAGAAAAAATCCTGGGTGCACCACTGCTACAGTCTGTGAGAAAATAGGGGTTGGGAAACTTTGGGATGACACCTATCTCATGCCCATGTTTTTTTAGGCTATTTCCTTGGGATATATGCTGTCTCTCCCTGTAAGGAAAAGGGTAAGTCGTTTTACTCCTCGACTCCCTCCGCTTTCGCGTATCAGCCCATGATTCGCCGAAGACCAGTCGCTACACAGCAATTCCTGTATATGCAGATGAAGGTTAATTTCCCAGGTTCAGTGAAATGTCATTGTTGTGGACCTAGGCACTGGACAGACACAGGTCTGCCAACCAATTGGGGCAACCCGGGGTCCTTTAAGGAAAAGGGTATCAAAAGATATACTCTAGGGGAAAATTACAGCTCTATATTCTGCCCCCTCCCTTTTTTGTGTGTGTTTGTTGAGTTCTGAATATTGGTTTCAAACTTAAGATTAAATAGAGGTAATCAGTTATGTCAATATGTCAAAATAATTTTCTTGAGGGGGAGGAATCATCATTTGGGTTTTTGCAACTTTTGGTACATGAAACGTTAAAGATTTACTTGTAAGATTTAGTTAGTAGATTTGACACTTATGATAAGTAACATATTTTTTTGTTCTAAAAAAAATGTGTACATGTTGCTTAAGATGCTGAATACTTAGTGTTTCAAATATAGTATCTAAAATGTAATTACACTATGTTGCACTCATACATTGTTAAGAAAAATTAAGCAACTATTCACTTATTTTCTGAGTGATCCATATAGATATGTTATATCTGTTTGGTAAAAAAGGCTACTTCTGTCTTACATGTTAGTCAGCTTTTCTGTTTTTCCCAACTTGTACACATTTATAGATTTTATTTTTTTAATTTAGCATGTTTTATTTGATCTTTGCAAAATTATAGTTTCATTATATATTTGATTGGAATACATTTCTATAAAAGACTGATTGATTCAATGGTAGATTTGTGTTCTGATCCAAATATCTGACCTTATAGATAATATTAATATCAGATACCTTATTTATCAAGCTCTTAAAGTTCTCTCCTTTAAAACTTTTTGGAATTGTGCATTTTTGGTCATCTAATTAATGGCGAAGTTTTTATGCCATTACACAATTTGATATGGTTTTTCTGGAAATATAGTGAGTCCCAAGAAATCTAAATACACTAGTTTAACCCTAAATATCATCTGTGTGTTTCAGTGCTCTACATAAAATATATAAAGTAACATAAAGTATGTATATCTCTGTGATAGTCTTATTAAAAAAAATTATGTACTATGTATATAACCAGTTTGGGGGGGGGGTATTTATGATATGTTTCTGTTCCATGATAAACAATGTCATGTTCAATATTTAACAAATGTATTCTTAGTCATGTTTCACAATCTGTGAATGTCATTGGAAAATCAAAAGGATTGTTTTGCTTGAAAGTGGTTTTTTAAGAAGCTTTCATGCAGAGTTTTTTTAAATTTCCTCAGGAGTCTACAAATTGCAGTTTTGGACCATTGGATTACACAATTCATTTCAGAAGTAGAAAATTTTAATATTATTAAAGTTTAAAATTTTCAATAGTTTAACTTGTTTCAATAGTTTTTATATAATTACTTGAAAATTTGTGACAGACTTGCAATTTTATTTTTATTATATACACCCTTTTAGGCAATGCATGTATTAATTTAAAAATAGAAAAACAAATTACAGAATGTTAAGATTTTTAGTAAATTGATGTGTATATTATTTATTGAAACTGGAAGTTTAAAATTTAGTCCTATGATAAATATCTTTATTTTGGCATTTACCATCAATATATTCCTAAGTAAATTTTAAATTTAGAAATTTTAAAGCAATTTCATAGGGTCAGTTTTGTAAAAAATATAGTTTCCCACGATAAATGAAGCTAAACACGGATGTTTTTAATATGACCTTTATATAATTGATTCACTTCTTATGGTATGATCCATAGATTTGTAATTTATATTCTCCAAACATAAAATGGGAGCTTCAGAACAACTGTATTTTTCTGTGTGGCTGTAAATTTAAAATAATTTTTTAATTTCGCTGTGAACTTAAATAATTTTATTCTATGAAACAATTTTCTCAGATTTACTTCAAATAGTATTCTTTTCCTAGTTCTTGTTAAAAAGGATTGACATTTTTGAAAATCATGAAATCTAAACATCAAATGTAATTTTTAGTAATGAAATAGTGTTTTCATTAAAATTGAGAATAGGAAAAAATATTGTGGAATAAGTATATATTTTGCAGGGATAATCCACATTGATGTAAATGCCACAATGCTGATAAAAAGTCTGAAAATTATTCAAAAAATATAAAAGAAATGCCACACCATTGAGAATGAATTCTCTAGGCACCATGTTCAATTTTCATGAACCTAAAATGTTTATTCATGTATGTATCTTTTAAAAACAGTTTAAATACATTGACAAAAACAAAAACAAAAAAAAAAACACTCATGTTAAACTATCAGACAAATTATTTCTTCTTTCCATTAACGTTACTGAATGATGCCTTTTATTTGTTTTAAAGAATTGGAAATTAATTTCATTGATTTTAGAATATCTTGACTGTCAGAAAAAGTATTTTGAAAGAGAAAAAGAAGGATTGACAACAATTTTGCATGCAATTTTTGTTGCAACCACTTCAAACACTATAGTAGAATTGGTTTCACACTTCTGAAGAAATGAATTTGCCAAGTGAATGCTACACCAGCACATGTACTGCAGATGAAGAAATTTAATTTTTAAACTCCTATAACTACTGCTTATCTACCCAAATTATGGTATGCACTGTGTTGATTTTCTGTTAACAGTTGAACTTCTCTAAGTAACAACTTATCTTTAGCAGCATAAATGTTCTTTTCTGACATTTCATTATTAAGGAAGCATTAATATATCTTTGTTCCTGTTTAATATTCTTACTTTGATTATAGGTACAATAACAGTTACAGTTTTGCCGTGGATAAGAACAGAGGGCTTGACATCACAGAATATACCTTTTCTTACTGAAGAGGTTCGTACTATTATGACATCATGCTTAAAAAGTTCAACAGGCAATACTGAAGAGAAACCAAACGGTAGCACACTCACTGGGAAACAAATTCACTGATTATGCTGTAGACTTCTGTAAATATCTTTTTCAGCTTTTTGTTGTGAGTGTGTGTGTAGAAATATAATTTCAAGTTGTCTATGAAACACTTTAGTTTCAAGCGTGAAACAAAAAATACCAACAAAGGTTTTTTCTTTTTCCCAACTTATATAGCATTTTACAATCATTACTGCTCTTTAATCATTCCTCATTAAGTTTATAAGGACAATTTACACCATGGTATTTCTCAAACTTTTTAATGTGTAGTTTTTTAAAGCAAAATCATTATTAAAAGTTGAAAAATATGTATATGTCATGAGAAAAAAATTATATACGAGTAAATGAGCTTTGATTGAAATACAATTAAAATAGTAAAATGTAATGCATTTCAAAATATCTAATAGCATGCAGGAAGCTAATTTTCCCCTTTAAACTAATTAAGCCTTTTTAGAACTTCAGAAATACTGTGCCCTTTTATATTTTAAAGAGAGTATAAAATCAAAGCTCATTTAATATTTATTTCAAATTATAAATTTATAACTACACTGAGTATTAACTTTGTACCCTTTAACAAAATAGATAACATTTGGTTTGGTAAACATTTCGAGGTAAATTTTAAGGTTATTGTTAATCATTGTTTTAAATGTATTATTGAAATTTTGGTATCATAAATTCCTTTTATTTATTGAAGATTAATCTTGAGCCTTAATTTTCTTGTGAAGACTGAAAAATTGAGCTTAAGCTGTTACTTATTCTATATTATTTTTTTTCTACGTGCTTTAAATGTACCAATTAAGATTTTAAGATGTTTGAAGAATAATCTTAGTTATTTTAACAAAGCTTTAAGTTGTAATATTTTCTAAGTCAGTGGTTCAGAGGTTGTCATCAAAATCAGGTAAACAACATTGTAAAGCATTGTGGAACTAAAAAGATAAAATATCTCTAAACAACTGAGTACTCTAGGAGTAAGAGCTTTAATTTCGTATGTAAAATGATAGTGTTTTATCACACATACATTTCCATCACATACTTTTACATTTCAGTACAATTTTCTCTTTTTATAAATGTAATCATATTCCATTATCACTGATGTGTTCTTTTTTTTCCTTTCATCAAATTATGGAGGAATAAATCTGTTTTGTCCTTAGTTTAGTTAGAGTATTGTTCCAGTGCCATTGCATTTTACTACCCTACACTTATATTTTTTTCCCTTGGATATTATTTTTTTGTATATCTTAGTATTATTTATTTTTTACTTTATTTATTTTACACTTTCTATTGTATGTAAAAGGGAAAAAAACTTGAGTGCTATTCAAAGCCAAAAATTTTTATTACTTGTATAACATTCTTTTTGTTTGTTTGTTATCGGCTTTTTTGATACTTTTGTTTACTGTGTTTCTGTTTTTATATTTAAAGGTTGTTACTTGATGAAAATGCCAAAGTTTTATTTTGTTTTTTAAATTGTTGCTTTAGCCCTTAGTATTTATAAGGAATTTTTTTAATTTCGAGTTAGTGACTTTACAACACAATTTTTTGTTTGTTATGGTTTTACTTGTATTATTATGCTTTCACACATTTTGCATAATTTGTATTACTTAAGGCTTAAAATTTAAGTCTTAGTTATTGTTTTTTGAACAGCTATTTATTTTTAAAATGGATTGCTTCCTACATGTTGAACCAAAGATATAAATCTTATGTATTGATTAATGCAACTATTTGTACTATGTGCTTAGAGCATAGCACCATATCATACTACAGTTATATTAAACACAGTTTGAGATCAGCATGTCAGTAATTGAGGAAGTTTTGATGATTTAACAAAGCTGTACATTTAAGTTACATTTTCATAATGTGCCATCTATCATGTGATAGAACACATGATCATATGGTAGTGTGCTTCCATGGATTATCAGTTAACAGACTGCCAGCTTTAATTGTCTAGGGATGCAAAATTTACTTTTGACTATTTACCTCATTTTGAATTTTTTTTCCCTTGATATTTCTTGAAATGATTTATAATAGAAAATAATGTTCTGTGTTAGAAATACATTGATTTAGGTGTGTTTTGCCTTACAAATAAATTACTGTGATTGCATTTACTTTTCTCATTAAATTAAACAAGTATGATAACTAATTATTTTCTGATTAGAACTTTTAATTAATATATATATATATATATATATATATATATATATATTTTATTTATTTAAATAAGTTATATTACATTGAGTATATTGATGTTTTTGTTACTGAATTTCTTAGATTGATCAATATTCACATAAAAAAGAAAGTTGTATATACAGTATAAAATTAGGTCATATTAAATCTGTGACTATTTTTACTTTAGTTTATTAGTTATATAAAAATGCATGCTGTTTACACATCTTTAACATCAAGGTGTGAGCAAACTTATTTTTCTTTTGAAAGTTCTAGTTACAACAAATTGCTTTTGAAGCAGGGTAAAGAATGTATGAAAATTTCTGAGATGTGAAAATACATGTAATATCTTTATAAGCATAAAAATTAAAATTAAATAAAAAGCTGTCCATTTTCAGAGCATTAAAATTAGTTTCCTTTGTGCAGATTAAGACAACTGCTGCATGCAATTCCTGTATTCTTTACTGATCCTGTATCAGTAGAATATGTATGCAGAATGTATTAATATTGTCTGAACATTTTATATATGGTTTTTTTTTTTTTGTGTGTGTGTGAAACTAATTATGAATGCTTGTAACTTTTTAAATATTAATATGAAATTCGCAAAGATGTTTTATATTTTTGATTGTTTTTATAGGTTGATATAAAAACACTTGAAACTTATTTTGAGTAATTGATTACTACATTAGCTGAACTTTAAAAATAAATGCTATAGCTCTTAATCTAAAAAATGATGGTTTATATATATATGTATATATATTCTTTGTCATTATATATATTCTTTTTCATTATATATATTGGAAGCTACTGGAATATCAGTATTATTCTAATTCAACTTTCAGTATTTCATTTATCAAATGATTTTATACATTAAACTAAAAAATATCTTTTTCTTTGCACATTTCTATACACATTTAAAATTTTGCATCATCTCCTTCCTATTTGATAGTTATGGATTGCATGAATATTCTTATTTGCATACCAAGAATTAGATTTATTCTTAAGGGCTTAATTTTAAAATCTATTGAATAGTTTTATTTGTTATGAGCAATGGAATATTTTTTGCTTTTTCTTATGTAATGAACACTAGGCCATTGTTAGGGAAAATAAAATGGTGTTACTGGGGATAATAAGGAAAAAACTGAATCTTATCATGAAACCTGGAAGTGTCAAGGAATGTCATATTCTGAAATGTGGAATTGTCAAGGAATACCATACAGGATTCCTGATACTTTGGGTAAGTTTGGGAGATTTTTAAAATTCTGCTTTAGGCCTAATTATCTGTCCATCAACTGCCATTTACATTTGAAAATATTTAAGAAATGTGATCAGAATTGAAACTTTCTAACATTTTGTAATTGATCTCCCCATTTCAAAATTTTCTATCCTAGAAAAGAAAGGGTATAAACTATCCAATCATATTTAACCCCCAAAAACTGCATCATTGACATTTTGTGATTGCTCCTGAAAAGTGCACGCGTACTCTTCGTATAATTAATGATTCAATCTTGAAAATGCATTACATGGGACTTTTGTATATTTAGATGAATTGTGTCTGAGCATGAAATTTTTTTAAAGCAAATACCAATTGTTTTCCTCTAATTGATGAAATATTTAAGGTGAGCCAAAAAATAGGTTATTTAAAATTTTAATAACATCATTTTTTAAAAATATATAAAAATTGCCCATGGTTAGAGAATTTGTCGTATTTTTTGCATTCCCTGGTCTGATTATAACAGAATTATCCAAGAACTTCTCTCAATATTATAAAAAATAGCTGAAGACAGAACAAATTAAGATAATCTGATTTCTCTGTAATCCCTTAAACATGCTTAAAATAAACAAAAGCATATTTGACAACAAAGATATGTTAGATTAACTCATATCTTTGCATACAGAGTTTGACATTATTAATTAATGTCATATTTTAAGAAGTTGAAAAAACAAGACCTTATAAAGTGTATTGTAATTCAATTTCCACCAATTATTTTTGCTTCACCACATTAACTACATAATATGCATGTATGTAAATACCCTATTACATGTGTTATATTAACGGTTACCTATTGTAATAATATTTTATGTTTAGAACTGTTTTATTTGTTTGTGTATCTTAAAAAGGCTTAACATAAATATAAAATTTACGCAATGTAATTATTTTAATTTTTGATAGTTTGATATTTTTATATGGATGAAATAGAATTTTATGTTAAATTATCTAGAAAAGTCGGGGGGAAAAAATATGTGCTACTTGAGGTTGAACCCTGTATGTACAGTTTTTACTATCAGATTTTAGTGAATGGAAGACTTAAAATATGCCTCCGCTCTTTGAAAACAGGTGGATTATATAAATTATGCTACATTATATGAAATATGGGAGTTGAAGCTATATACTAATTAGGTAATTTGTACTGAGGATCTGATTGCTAATTTGATGAATGTGATCTTTCATTAAACTGGCAAGAATTTTTTTTATTCGTGTTATATACTAGTCATATTTTTCTTTTCTTGCATAAAGAATTTTAGAATTCCGTGTCAAATGTTATATTTTGGATGCAAAATTTTTAAGAATTTTACTTTATTAAAATTTCTGAAATCATGAGAGATTAGAATAAAAATTAAAGCAGTATTTATTGAGGTAAAGATTCTTTGCTAAATTTTACAGTCAAAGGCAAAGTTTCTTAAAGTGTTTTAATGAAAAAGAAATCAACTTGCAGTTAAGCATTAATAATGCTTGAAATTGTTTCCAAAAATTTCACCATGTGGAAGTGTACTGTAAAATTAAAAATTTACTCATTTTGTTGTTCTGGATATTTTATTTAAATTGATCTGATCTGTTTATAAAAATTATTTTTGTATCAAATATATGAAAAATATTTCTTTTATACAATTATATATGTTAATTTGATGAATACTATTCAGTTATTGTTCCATGAAGTAATTGATATAGCAACACCACCAAAGATTTATTTTAAGTGTATTTGTTCTAAAGGAAGTATAATTTTAAATTCCTTAAACTTTGCTTATGGGACCATGAGGTCAGTCAAGGAGTATAACTAGTGATTTACATGTGCAAAGTATTGAAGAGAAAATATTAGAAGTATTCTTTACAGAATTGTAAATCTGTGTGAAATGATGTTATAAATTTTATTGTAATTTACTGTAGTATTTTTTATGATCTCAGGCTAAATGCTGTCAAAAATTTGTTTATTGACTATATGTTGTTTTTGAAGCATTCATTCAATTTCATATGTAGAAATGCTCTAGTGTAAAACAGTGCTATGTCAGTCTTTGTTTGAACTGTACATTTGTATATGTATGAATATGTGAACTCATTATATTTTGATGAATAAAAAGCTTTTGGAGCTACTTTTTTTATGCATTTATTTTGACTGAATTTTCATCAGGATTTCCTTTAATACAGTACTTACTTCCGAGATTATGGCCATGGTATCTATTATATGTGTGTGTGTGTCTGTATTATATATATATATATATATATATATATATATATATATATATATACGTGTGTGTGTGTGAGAGTGAGATTATAGAACTTAAATTGATATATTAACTGTTGAAATTAAAATACCATTTTTTTAAGGTAAGCAAATCTTTTCTTCAGTTTTAAAACTTCAGGAAAAGTACTTAGAGTTTGTTCTGATCCTAAACTGAAAAAAAAAGTTTAAACACACATTAAAATTATACTAATATAGCTAGAAATTAAGAAAAGAAAATGTCGATCTTCTTATCTATAATAATTTTGTCATTCTGTGTATTACTTAAAACAGACTTTTTTTAAGCTACTTTTTTCATCAACTAAGACATTAGAGGGAATTAAAATATAAGCACTTGGTTTACATAAGAGATAAAATCTGTTTTGTCCATGTTTAAGTGCTACAACTTTAGTGGCATATCAACTGTTGTGTTTTTTAAATTCATTTTTTAAGTTATAATTTCTGTTAGGGAAACATGGCCATTATAATGGAAAGTATTTGACATGAGTTTGAAGTTTAATCACTTGGGAAAGGATTTCTATTTAGAGGATCACAAAATTAAGAAAACCAGTCAATTTGTATTATGCATGCTAGCCTAGATATATCTTTGCATGATTAAAAAACAAAAGCAAAAATCTATTAAAGTAGCTGAGATATTTCAATGTGATATACAAAAATGCTGTTGCTCTTATCACTTATTGAGAGCTTATTAATGAATTCTTTGGCCAAGGTTCAATTCAAGACTAATCGAGTGGTGGGAAACAAACAATATAGTTCTTATAATAAGGTGCATTTGTCACCAGTATGCAATTTCATAAATTCTCTACAACTTTGGGTTTAGTTACAGTGTGCTAGTAAGACAGATCCAAACTAAATTTATAAATACTTTTTGTCTTTTAATTGAAATTTTATTTAAATTCCCATTCAAATAATTGAGTCTCTACATAAATTGACATCACAGATCTTAAATTTCAGTGTTAATTTTCTTAGTACAGTGAAATCTCGATCGATCGTTTTCAGATCCATCGTTTTTCCGTATGTCATTCATTTTATCCAGTCCCAACGATCATATTGCTTTGTTATGTTTCCGCATCTATCGTTTTCCCGCATTTATCGTTCATTTCAATCGGTCCGTTGAAAAACGATAGATCGAGATTCCACTGTATTTATTTTAATCAGATTAGCAAATGCATGATTTTTTACGTACCTTTTCCTTAAAATTTGATATTTTTTTCTCAAATGGCAGTTTTAATTTTGTAATTACTAGCATAAATGATTTAATACCTACTAAAAAATTAAAAACTACTTGCTCGCTATGTATTAAATATCTACATGTTCAAATAAAGAAATTAGCTTTTTTTTTTTTTTTTTAAATCTGTGATTAGAAAGATAGCGGTGAAAAAATTTCTCATAGCTTAACACAGAATCAAGATTAGCAATGTTAGCTAATGTGCCGTTCCATGACAAAAGTTGTAATAGACATGGAATTAAAATGAAATTATTTTTGCAATGAAATTAAAGTTCTTATGATGAAACACTAATAAGGCTCCGTATCGATAAGTAACACACCAACCTTCAGAAAAAGTGATGATGTGAAGTACCTTAACGTGTATCTTTGTCAGAAGTAGTACATATGGAGCTAATGGTGTATATATAGTGTATTAGTTCTTATTTTTAATCTGTCAATTTGTAAGTAAACGTATAGAACTCTTTGAATGTGTGCAATTATTTAATGAGTCTAACATCGATTAGTTGCAGGGGAAGGAATCAAATTGTATTCCTTCAGATAGGTGAGCAAACCTCCAATAAAACGGATAACTGAGCAGCACAAACCATAAGTAACAGTGACACTCTTGTTTTGGGAATTCAGTCTTTTTCATTTTTCCACAATTATCTTAGTATTACAAGTTCATGGTCAGATCACAAGTACTGTTTTTTAAAAAGATTTTTTTAGTGTTCCATACGGATGATCTTTGATTTAAATGAATAATTATGAAACATAATTTTTATTTTCCCCTAAACATATAAATTTATATAATCGAAAATGGATCAATTGGGCTTGTATATTTGATGTTGAAAAAATGTAAACTCTACGATTTCAACATATTTTATTTCATCTGGCATTGCACACAGTAACAATCGTGTATATCATTGTATGTAATAACCAGTATACCAGATTAATGAGTACATTGGCTAAATCTACTTTTAAATACAATGTCTAAACTAATATTTTAATAAAAAAATATCACTTTGGTTGAGTTAAACAGCTTTTCTTTACTCTTATTTTCTCGGAAAATAATGACAAATTTGCTGGCACAGCTTGTAACAAATAGTAATAACAATACATACAAAGGAATTAAAACTTTTGAGACCACAAATCAAACTAACATCAGGCTGAAAACTGACTATTATTATTTAATATTGCAGGAGTTAAAAACAAGAGGAATACAAGATTCAATATACATCAAGAAATGTTTGCCACGCTGTTTGTAAACTGAGCATCACAGAATTGCTTGTCCAGTAAATTCACTCATAACAGCTCTATGAGTTTTGTGATGATTGATCCTTTTAGCTTTTAGGTCCTTCATCTTTTGAGGTGCTTTTGTAGGAACTTTCTTTTTCTCTAAAAAGAAGGTGTCGTGTGTGTGTGACAAATCTAATGACTTCACATTGGTCACATCTTGTATAGCTCTGATTTTCATGAGACCGTCTTTCAACTTACGCACTGCATTGTAGGTATCGATCATGGGTGAATCCTCACTGACGGACTCTTGACTTAGATACTTCTCGATTCTCAAAGTGTCTCTATCACTGTTTGCCCGTGGACAGACTGTAGAGTCATTCTTACTCTCGGAAACATTAATTTTATTTGAGTCCAAACACCTCTTTAAGTGTTCGATTTCTTTTTGTTGAGAAACTAGTTGAGCATCTTTCTCACTCAGCAATTCTTCAATTCTAGACTGTTCTTTTCGCAAGTCAGACTCGAATAGTAGTAACTGGGACATTATGCCTTGCATTTCCGCATCTTTCTGTACGAGGAGTATCCGTATCTGCTCCTCTTTGTCCTCCATTCTGCTTCTCCACACAGCAGCCTGCTGCTGAGCCTTGGATGTTTGACTTTTTAGTTGGTTCTTCACTTGCCGAAGTTCGCATTCCCTCATCATTAATCTGGTTGTCAGCCTCAGGATCTCGGCCTCCAGCTGCAAATGAAACAAAGATTCGAGTTAGAATGATTTTTTTCATAGTATTACATCATTTACAAGAAATCACGACTTGCAAATGTATTTTCTACTCAGCAGTTAGAATATACTTATTTTACAGGCTGCAGTTGAACTTATAGATGCTAATAATTACAGGGTAATAAAATATTTTTCGGATGACTTTTGAACTAAAAGGCCCGAAGCAGTTTAGTAGACTTTGGACTGAGGGTGCTCAGTTCGAATTCCAGCCAGCGCCATTAAATATCTTCGTCTACGCCGGATATGGGCGTACGTTAAATCCGTAGATCGGAAAGTCCTTTATCGTAGTAAGAGGGAGGGGGAAGGCATGAGCCCACTAGATGTCACCTTTGGACTGAGGGTGCTCGATCAAAACTGAGTTGGCACCAGGAAGCAACGTTGACTCCCTGACAAAAAGTAGTGAACAAATACCGCGATTAATAGTGCGAATGTCTCAGGACAAGTGCCTGGATATTATCCAAAAAAAATGCATATCCCTTACGATTTTTTATAAATATATATACATAGATAGATATATATTTTACATCAATTGTATACATTGATATTCGCATTTATTATAAATATAAATATTTATTTTTTGGCATAAATTGCATACGTTGACCGTTGTATTTAATTTGAATGTACTCCGTAGCGAAGCGCGGGTTTTCAGCTAGTATATATATATATATATATATATATATATATATATATATATATATATATATATATATATATAATATACAGGGCCGCCGTCAACTGAGCCAGGGCCCAGGGCAAAATAATACAGCGGGCCCCCCTCAATATTTGAACATTGTATACATTTTTTTAGTCAACTCTTATTTAACTGGGCCCCCTGCCAGCCCGGGCCCTTGGGCATTTACCCCCTTTGTCCCCCCCCCCTGTATATATATATATATATATATATATATATATACAGTGGTACCTCGACTTACGAGTTTTTTTGAGATACGAGCAGTCTCTCGGCCATCCCCCCCCCCCCTTCCCCTTGAGTTGCGAGCTAAAATTCGGGTTACGAGCCAGCTTCAGATACCCCACCGATAGTTGGCGGAACGAACGCCATGTAACGTTCTTCTGAAATGAGCACACGAGAAACATAATATTTACAACCTTTATGTACAATTATTATACAATTATATACATATTATTCTACGACTACTTTCCATTCTTAAACCGTGAGATTAATTCTCAACAAATTTCTCTCGGGGCGGGCAGCTTGCTCTGCCCACACTTGAGTCGCCCTCCGAAACCGAACAGCATCCAACCTCTCATTTCAAAAACGTTCTGAAAGGGGGGGGGGGATGAAACAAACCTCATTGGACAATTTTTTTTTTTCGAAACCCTTTCTGCGGATGAACGTGAGAAAAGCGTGGCGAAAAGGGCAAAAATCAGCGAATAAGATTCAATTTTTCAGTTCAACTTTTCTCTTCCACCTCCGTCAGTATCTTCAAGCCGTCTGATCTCCACAGTAAATGTTGTACATTTTAGTTATTAAAACCAGTTTATTGCAGTACCGTCTATTGTATTGTGTTTTTATGCAATATATGTTATTTACAAATACATTTTTCTTATTTAAAAACATGTAACAAAGAATTGCAGTATTTTTTTTGGGGGGGAGGGAGGGGGAAGAACGGATTAATGGCATTTCAGTTCATTTCAATGGGGAAAATTGATTTGACATACGAGTAACTAGAGTTACGAGCTCCGCCACGGAGCGAATTAAACTCGTAAGTCAAAGTTTTGTACAGCTGTGCGGGACGCCCACCTTATTTTTAAAATATCGTTAGATTTCCACAGCTGCTGTTAGACGTAAAACAGGAGTTAGTGCGTCATATATTTGGTATTTACGGAGTAATTACTGTCGTGTCAACGCGTGCGCACGCATTCTTAATATTTTATGCATATACATATGTATGTATGTATGTATGAATGTGTGCATGTATAGGATGCAAATTCATTCATTCTCTCTCTCTCTCTCTCTCTCTCTCTCTATATATATATATATATATATATATATATATATATATATATATATATATATGTGTGTGTGTGTGTGTGTGTAACGTTTATTTATGTATCTTTTTAGTCACTGAGCTGACGATGGGAATACATAGAACATAAACATTTCACTCACTCCTATACCGTCTACTTCAGTAAATGATAATAAAGCACAGTGTTTCTGAAGAAATAGAACAAGTTATATCCCCGCGTTTATATATCGGTGTTTAACAAAATATGTAAACTTTCCGGCCTACTACGAAAGCTTTACAAGCTGTTTTAGTAGTTTAGCTGATCTAGAGTAGCCACGGAATAGTTACAGCGCTCGTACAGTTTTTAACGGTGAAAAAAGTAAGGTGGCTTTTTTACAAGCCTTCTTTACCAACTTTTTTTCCTCCTCGAACAATATGTATGTCATTTTTCAGGGATATTACTCAAAGAAACATTGCGCCTTTTTCGTATACTTACTATGTGATGATATTATGATTTAACGGAAGATTGATTTGTCCTGCATTTTCATCAACAGAGTTAGATTTAATGGCTAATAATTTATATATACCTTTAGACTTCTCTATGGCGGCCAGTAATCGCTTCAAAAAAAGTGACCGTTTTGAGGGGTGTCTGTCGTAAAGAGGTTGCTTCTATAACATTGGCTCTATGAGGTATTGAATCGATTCTGCACAAAACATGACCGTTTACAAGGGTTGCCAGTTAGAGAAGAATCACTGTATATATATTTAAGAATTTAAGCAGGATTGAAGTATGAAATGGATAAGTCAAAAGGATTATTTCTTTAAAAGTAGCGTCAAAAATTATCCGAAAAATCCTTATTCAAAGCCCATTTTACAGTAACTGCGCTATCAACTTAAAGACAAACAAAAGGTGTAACAAACTTGAACTGACCTATCCCTCAGCTGCTGTAGTGAGCAATCGCTTCAGATACAGTAAAACGTCGTTTATCCGGCAATCGTTTATCCAGATCAAATTTGTAGACATTATTTTTATTTAATGTTCACATTAGATAATAATTTTTAAACTATGATAGCAAGAACGTAACTACAAGTACGCCAAATATTCGCTTTTTAGTTTGATTCAATGTACACTTCCTGCATAGATTCTACAATAAATTATGGTAGTTAAATGCCTTTTGTTGAGTTTAAGAAAGCTTTACTAGACTTACCAATTCTTTGTTAAGAAATGATGTGAAAAGTTATTTTTATATCTTTTAATGCCTTGTAAACAATACTATGTAATTTTTTTTACAAAACATAGTTTTTTATCGTAATAAACGGTCTGCTTAGTTAAGAATTTTGTTTTGCTTATTACCCATATTACAGGTTTATCTGGATTGCCTATGGTCCCAGTTAGTCCGGATAAACGAGGTTTTACTGTACTACTTACTATACTCATCTTCTCACGGAATAGTCACGGAGTAGTCACGGGAAAGTCACAGAGTAGTAATAAAGCCCGCCTGTTTAGTACATAAGTTCTTCTCTCTATCAAGCCCTTCCAATGAGTTTTCTACTAGGTTTGAGAGCTCTGGCGAGATCTGACGAATGAAATCTAATTAATTTTTTTTCTGCCAAGCGGAGATGAGAATAACGCTGAGCAGTGGCGCACCCAGGATTTTTCTTGGGAGGGGGGGGGGGAGGAGACGGCGAGATGAACGATAAAAATATTTACAATGCTAAATCAATAATCATAATGCAATTTCTATTTCTTTGGGGGGCGGGGCCCCCCCCCCCCCCCCCCCCTTTGGGTGCGCCACCGATGGTGAGTTCTTATATAAACCCGGTGCAAAATTTTTCAGAACCTCTTCCGTGTCCAATATTTCACAACTCTGAGCATTTTCAACCATCTGTAACTTCCGTGACTTCTATTATTATACCTGTCGAATCAATAGTCTTGGCCATAGCTAAACCTAAGAGTCGAAAGTGAAAATCCAGCTTACAGGATTTTCACTTTCGAAAATCCTTTCTTTGAGGCGTTACTAAATACTAATTCCCTTTCAGACAAAACGTGCTGAAAATTTTACTAGATATTCGTCGAATTCGATGATCCGCCACTGATTATTCAGACATAATACATCTATGGCGGCTAGTCATAGTTCCGAAAAAATTGTGGCCGTTTTGAGGGATGGCCGTGGAAACAACGGCGGCTCCAAGGGGAGGGCAGTAGGGGCAATTCCCCCCCCCCTAAAAAAAGCTTAGTTGCTATCCAGTTGTTCTATCACTACAAATGAAACATTATTTTTTTACCAGCAAGCTACTTTTAGTGTTTGTTTTTGTAAATATTACGAACTCATTTCTTTTTTTCTGAATATCATTTTGATTTATCAGTTTTTTCTTATTTGCTGTTATTTCCGTTATTTTCTTAAAATTCAATGTTAAATAAAACACTACCTATTTGTTTTGGAAGCACATGTCAAAATCAAAATGAAAATCATTAATAAATTAGTGCCAAGAAAGATTTAATTTACATTTAATTGTTGTTTATTTCTTTTATATATATATATATATATATATATATATATATATATATATATATACAGTCGGACCTCTATATATCGAAGTAGCAAATTGCTCAAAAAAAAATCGATATATAAAATTGAGCTTCGTCTTATCATAATTCTCCTAAAAAAAAATTAAAGCTAGTTTTCGTATACGAAACTCCATTTATAATTTAAATGCGAATCCCATTAAATGAAAGTTAATAACTAAAAAATGAATTAATATAAAAGATTTATTGATTACTACATATCTTTAAAAAAACAATAATGCAGACAGTGGTTACAATGATCACAGTTACATTCTTTAAAAAAAACTACGAATATCTTGCTGAACAGTTAGTTTTGTGAAAAGTTTAAAGAAATGTTCGTATTTATTCAGTCCACTAAAAACTTTATCAGGGACATTTTCCGCGAATTGAAGTCCACGATGTATTGTTTCAAATGTCAAAAATTGGGAGATTTTTTTCTAAAGTGGAATAAAATCTCCCAATTTGTCTTGAAAAAAATTTCGATATATAGAGATTTTTTCGATGTATAGAAACAATTTTTCTATGTAATGAACATGGAGATTTGCTAAGAGTTCGATATATAGAAAATTTCGATATAGGGAAGTTCGATATATGGAGGTTCGACTGTATATATATATATAACCTAAGAGCCGACGTTGCTCCCCCCAAATCTCTGGACTGAAGCCGCCACTGCGTGGAAAAGGGGTTTTATTCCATAACATCGGCTCTATGGAGTCTTGCATCGGTTCTAAACAAAATATGACCGTTTAGAGGGGTGACCGGCTTGAGAAGTCACTGTATATTGGGGGGGGGGGGGGGGGGGACTATATATAATCAAAACCATTCGCAACGAAGAACTTCTGATTGCAGAAATAGTATTAAAATTCTTGGAAAATATCGCTCAAACTACTACATCTATGTAAAGAATTAAATCACACAGAGGGGGAAAATCACATGGAATGATTTCAGAAAAGAAAAGAAAAAGTGGTTCATTTTTATCTATAGAGCTGTAATGAAGTAGAGTAGCTAAAAGAACAATAGCCGATTTTCAGCTTTCACCACATTCGTGCTTCCTTCATGAATAAAATTAATGACAGGAAACAGACGAATACAATGGGGGAAGAACTTCTTTGGAAGGGAATGATTCTAAAAACAAATCGTAAGTTTTTCCTACTTAACTTTACAGAATATGAGAAATGATACTGGAGCACGAGAAAAAACTTTCGAGAGAAAATATGCGTTCTGAAGTTTAGTAAAGGAAGATCCAAAGGCTTTCGCAATGCGCATAATTGGTGCTTTCTGTGATCCGATCATTCATTGTCTTGCACGCGTTTAAAACTAATATGGAATTATCTTTCATTCAGAATCAGACAAAACGTTATAAATTTTCTCTCTTTGGATAGTGAGATTATGGCTCTGAGATAACTAATAGGGCTGGAGATTTTTCTAGAATGACCTTTGATAACAGAACTTCGATAATACATTACAGGTTTTCATATGTTTCATGCTTCAGATGAACTTAGAGCTGGATATGAAGGGTTCAAAGTTAAAGTGAACCAAGTTCATTTTTTTGTCCATTTCGTACTATAACAATGCCATGCCATAGTTATCCTGTTTTCCAATGCAATAGAGAACCATGTCCGTAGTATAAATCTTACGTTATTAATGAAGCAAAAACAAACAAAAGTCAATGGTTAATTCATACAGCAGTTCAACTTAGAGATCAGTTTTTCTCAGACCTAACCGTTATAAACCTGGTTGACTTTAACCCTGAACCCTCCATATATGACATGGCGTTCGAGCTCGGGACCTGTCCTCCTCTTTAAAACAGCAACAGCACATTTTCAAATGAAGCGTAGATGAACAAGTTATATCTACTGTAGCTGCACGTAAAGCCTTGTGGGACAACCACTAGCAACAGAGGATTCATAAAACATCTGTTAGCTTGAAGGAAACACCGGTGAAGCCCCATCGAATTCTAACATTCTTTGGGTCGGGAGGCATAACCCCGCGTGTCTCATCTTTCCCGAAAGCTTGGGGAAATCTGTGAGTTAAAAATCATCGACCACCTTGGGACTCCTAAACCTGTCACCTGGTGGCCGTTATTCAGAGATTTTGATGTTACAGAAGACATAAGTTTTCCCTTAACGACCTATCGGACCGATCCAAGTTCCGTAACGGAACTTCCGCCCGTTCTGTCATCGGGAGTTAATCCCACGCTCCCGTCCCGAAACAAGTGTTTTCACAGCAGAACCCACACATCGCTATAAAGGAATTCTCAGCAGGATATATATCCAGACTCTTCGTTTTTTCGGGAGAGTCCCCCTTAAGGTCTGGACCGAGCGGACATACGAGCTCCTGAAACTAAACTACACTGAAGTGCCACTGAATTAGGGATACCTACCTAGTAATGAGTTGGGCCTCCTCTGGCCTTGATAACGGCTGCCACACGACGAGGCATAGATTCAACAAGTTTCTGGAAACGTTCCACGGGAATGGCTTGCCAAATATTGGCTAAAGCTGTCCATAATTCAGTAAGGTTCTTTGGTGCTGTGTGATGGCCTTTCACGCCTTGTTCCAAAACATCCCAAGGATGCTTTAATAGGATTTGAGTCTGGGCTTCTAGGTGGCCAATTCATGACAGAGAAGTCAGAGGAATGCTCATCCAACCAGCCAGTAGCCAACCGGGACTTGTGAGAGGTACAGTTGTCTTGTTGGAAAACTCCATTACCGTGCGGATAACAGAACAGCATAAACGGATGGAGGTGATCACCCAGCAACTCTACGTACCGAATTGCATTGAGGGAGGTTGGTACACGCACCAAAGATCCCAAACTGTGCCACGAAAAAACACCCCAGACCATGATTGAGCCACCATGCCCTTGTACAGTTCCAGCCAGGCATGCAGGATCCATGGCTTCATGAGCCTGACGCCATATTCTCAGCCTCCCGTCGGCGTTAAGTAGTCGGAATCGAGACTCATCACTCCATGCTACTCGTTTCCAGTCCTCTACACTCCAGTCTCTGTGCTCTCTTGCCCAGGCAAGACGTGCAGCCCGATGGCGAGTATAGAGCAATGGTACTCTCGTAGGTCGACAGCTCCCGAAACCCATACGGTGAAGCGAGCGTTGCACAGTCCGTTTACTGACTGTACGACTGGCACCGTCATTAAACTGGGTGGTAATTTGAGCTAATGTTTGGCTTCGCTGGCTACGTACAATACGCCTGAGCCGTCTCTCACCACGCACTGTCAAGGCTAATTGTCCTTTGCAGTTTGCCCGATCGCTAGTTTTTTTTCCACCATCCCTGTATTCTTGGTATACTCTTGACACTGTCGACCTTGAAAATCCTAGCTGTCTGACGATTTCGGAAATTGAATGGCCCATGCGTCGCGCACCTACGATTTGTCCGCGGTCGAAGGCGTCTAAATCAGGCAGTTTACCCATACTGGCAATTCCAACAACTAGTTCAGAACAACCACAGTACGCGATATATATGCAGTTACCACAGCGCCCTCACTTGCGCATACATGATGCGCAGCGCTACACAATTTGCGTAGGCTTTGCTATCTCTAATTCAGTGGCCCTTCAGTGTAGTTGAGAGGAGTAGCCGCTGTTAAAACATTTTGTAACCAGACGACTCGTTCAGCTGTAATTTGTTCAAATCAATGTTAAATGTATTAAGTTTTAGTTCAATATTAAATCTGTTAAGTTTTAGTGAAATTCTGGCCTGTCTTATTAATCATCAGAAACCACTCGAACTTTGTGTACGATTTGCCACATAATCGATCAGCCCATGCGAACGCCTCAGCCACTCGCCAGAAGTTGTTACGCTACAAATGTTAGGAAATTTCGAGAATTAAAAGATTTTACTAATAAAACTTCCGGAAGGGGTCCGGTACACAAAAACAAAAAAAATGCAGAGTTATTATTGGGCTTACAGTAAATTATAGAATTTTTAGAATAAAACTGCACAAACCCTCGTGTTTCTGTGGTAATTACAAAACCTGTGCCTATTTTAATGTTGTTTATTGTCTATGCCTACCTTGCTTGCATATCTGCACTTAAAAGACATCGGTTCTCAACCCTTTTAGACTACCCCCCCCCCAAATATATATATATATATATATATATATATATATATATATATATATATATATATATAAATAAACACACGCGACCCCAATGAAAATTTATTGGCAACAGCAATTTAAAAGTATTAAAGTAAAAATTAGGAATAAAAGTACAGAAACATTAAAGTAAGAAACATTAAAAGTACAGAAAAAGGAAATAGGCAAATTTTGAGAAACTATTTCAAAAATCAATGAACTGTAGATTTTGCGTATATTACCTTGCATAATAACAATTTTAAAAGAATGTCTTCCTTAACATCTACACTTTTTTTTGTTGTTGTTTGTTGTTGCCAAATTTCATGTGGCTAAAAATTCATATTTAAATATTGATATGCATTTGTATTTCGTTTAAGTAAAAATTAGCATAAATTAAAATTAAAAAGAGAATTATTTTAAAATTATAAGCTTCACATTAAAACACTGAAAATTTATAAACTTCATTTATCTATACAAAACTAAACTAGAAAAAATCAACGAGAAGGGTGAATCTGGACCTCAGAAAGTATTTGTTCAATATTTGAGAATGCCAGTCTCATATCATCGTTGTTTGGCTTTTATAGCTACTCAATTCTAAAACCCATTCTCGCACATATAGGCAAAAGCCAATGGAAGCAATGTAGTCATTAAGACTGTCTGATTCCTTACTTAACAACATCATATATTTTTAACATATAAAAGAAATAAATGAAAATATTAAAGCTATGCAATTATGGAAATCTTAAAGCATGTTTTTTAATTAAATAATTCAGTATATAAATTTTCTTCAGACTATTCGTGACCCCTCCCATTTTTTTAATGACCCCTCTGTGGGTCGCGACCCACAGTTTGGGCAGGGCCCGATTTGGAAAATTCTGGACTACAGGCACAACTCGGGATGGAGGTCCCCTAACACTGATGTGGGCGTAAAATTTCCAAAATTGACACACACAAAATGAAATAATCATGAATCATTGTGAAAGTACCATTTTACTAAGAATTGGCTATTTGAAGCGGAGAAGCCTAGAAAATTATCAAATAACAAAAGGCAATACAACATATTAACTTCATCATTTAAACACCAGTACAATGCAACCAGAAAAACTTATTAATCCCTTATATACACTCTAACATACATATGATGAACTACACATAGTATAACTATATATATGATGAACCAATCAATCAAATTTGAAAGGAGATATACGAAAAATTGCTTAAAAAATGTAAAATAAAATAAAAAATTTGAATTGGGAATTTTTTCTTTTAAAATAAAAATTTGGGGGCGGACCCCAACAATCGGGGGCTCCTAGGTCCGGGCCTAATGGAAAATCAGGGCCTGAGTTTGAGCACTACTGGGTTAGAGCACCCGTCCCAAGATGTCAAGGTCCGGGTCTTGAGCTCCAGCTCTGGCAGTAAATCATTATACATACTAACTTGCTGAAAACCCGCGCTTCGCTACGGAGTACATTCAAATTAAATACAACGGTCAATGAATGCAATTAATGCAAAAAAAAAAAATATATATATTTATAATAAATGCGACGATCAATGTATACAATTGATGTAATATATATATATATATATATATATATATATATATATATATATATATATATATATATATATACATATAAATCGTAAGGGATATTAATTTTTTTTGGATAATATCCAATCGTCTGCTGCTTTAGAAAGAAAAAAAAATTTTTTTTTGTCTATTTAGTTGTTATGCACGTGACGATAAATTTATTTAAAGTACCAGAAAAAGAAATAGCGTGATCAGCATTTAATAAATTCAATTCTAAAAATTAATCTTTAAAAATTCACCAAAAATCAGAAAATCGAGGTAAAGGTTCGAAAAAGATTTCATTTTAAAGGAATTTTTATGATCTTTCTCGTGATATAAATGTTATAACCCTCAAATTATTATTTTAAATGCAAACTTTAAAAAAGTTACAAAACAGCTTAAAAATTTAATTTAAAAAAATGTAAGAAGAATTTTTCAAAAATCTTTCTTAGTGCACCCCTACACCATAAGAAGAATCGTCATGCAAAATTTCAGCCCTTTAGGTCCAGCGGTTTGGTCTGCGCGTTGTATGTCAGTGAGTCAGTCAGTCAGTTACGGAACTGTTTTATATAGTATATAGATTACTCAACTTATATGTAAATGTTACGAAGTGTGTGATGTTAAGTTTAAAAGTTGCTATTTATTTTGTTATGATTTAAATGAACGTATATGGTCTTGTAGATGCAGACACATATTCTAGGCCCCACTTCTTGAAAACCCAAGGAAGAGTTAAAAAAAAAAAAATCAATGAGAAGAAAAATACATTACACGAGACCAAAAAAAATAAATAAATAAATAAATAAATATGGCTTTATAGCTCCTCTTTCACTGCCTTCCAATTTTTTCGTCGTTAAGAGCATAAAAATGTCAAAAATCCTGCTAAGATATACGAGAGGTGCAGTTCGGGCAAAGAAATAATTTTGTCGTTGCTGGTAATGGTATATAAAAAACAACGTGGTTACATCATTATTCCACGGTAAGCACTCCCAATATATATTTTTTTCCCATCCCAGTTAACGTGAAAACTCAGGCCACTGTGTTACGATGTCACAAATCGACATTCCATTGGTTTCCCCAGAAAATACCACGACATACTAGAATGAAAAGTTTTGGGAAGAATTCTGAAAGCCTTAGGCTACGACAACTAACATTTCCCGAGTGGAAAAAATGGAATAGAGACGATAAAAACTAACGATTCATGGTTTTATCATCACCCTATCAAGATTGAAGTTTATGGTGCGATACGATCTTCAAACAAGACCACATCAAGTCGCCATTTTGAAACACCATGGTCTTTTCATTCACGAATATCTCTTAAAACAAGTCGCTACACCAATTTCCACCTTTAGTTTAACAGCTTACATTATTTAAACAAAGCAGAAGAATGGTAATACTAGAAAAAGAACAGAAAAATGTCAAGATCTTTTCGAAGCAGATTCTTTTATATCAATTTTATATTTTTACAACTTTTATTTTCAGAAAGAAATTTTTCATTGTTGTGGCTAGTTTACAATGGGTAGACTTACATTATGTCCTGTTTTACCGGGTTTGTCCCAGTTTCAACATGTGATCTACAGTCACGGCCGGTTATGTTACTTTGTCCCGATTAGTAATTTAGCATTCATCTGCCACTTTGCTGGACGTGAAATTGCAAAAGGTGTTACTGTTTAATTTAATACTATATAAGCCTATATAATCCTATACGTTTATTCAATATTAAATAGCATTAAATATTATTTAATAATATACAAGCCGGGTAAAGGAGTTATTCCTTACTTCTACCAGTTGCCTCCGCTCCTGTGTAAAAGATGTTTTCTGTCAATGCAGAAAGAATTAGAATGGGTGAATCCACAAAATTATAACGTTCCGTAAAACAAACGTAGATTTTGGAAGTGGTCCCCCCCCCCCCTCTTTTTTTAGAGGTCAGTATCTAATGACTGACGCTTTGTGTTATTTTTCAACACATAATATTATCAATGAATTTTATTTTTTGATGTTCCAATTAGTAAAGCAGAATACTGTATGGAAAGCGTCACTATTAAGGCTGCCATGTACTAACCCCATTGGATTCGCTCACCTCAATGTTAATCTATGGAGAAAATTTGTCCACGGATTGCCGACTTGGATTCAAAGATTTTTTTTTTTTTAAATTGTACTCCGTCATAGAGAAAGAAATTTTACATTTGTCTACATTTTTCGTTTTTTTTTTAAATGCAATTAATATTTTAAAATTTAAATTATTCGGGGAAAAATCTGGTATAGTGTGTTTTAAACGCTCATAAATTCCTTCGGTGGACGAAATTTATAAAATGAATCCTGTAGCGCCTTGCAGAAAAGTTCAGGCTATCTGACAGTATCAATTTTATTTGATTATCAGTATTTATGTACCTGTAAATAGTTGACAAAAATATTTTTAAATAAAAAATTGGAGGGGGGCAGCGCTTAACCCCCCTATAGAGAGAGAGCCATTACAATCCCTCAAAATATCAATCCTAAGGGGGGGGGTGGAATTCTCGAACTGTCAACTGGACTCCTCCCACCACAAGAGTCTGCAAGAAGAGGAAAAGGGAAATACAATTTTTTTTCTTAGTACATAGCAGCTTTAAATCATTGCATCGAGCTCTAACTTTTAAACCATAAATGTCAAATGATTTTTAAATATAATTTTACAGATTATTTATCATTTTTTTCTCGAACATTGAAATTAAGTTGCAAATTTTTAATTTCATTTGAAAGAAATGGACAGTTCAGTTACACGAGTATACCTAACGTTTCTGTTGCACAACAGTAGGATGGGTAAAGCATTTAGCAAAGAAAAAAATGAACACACATATCGATTTTCTTTATACAGGCAGATGAAAATTATAAAGAGGCGTCGTGCTTACACAAGAATATTTACATGGTGTGGATTCGAAATTTCGCTTGCTTTATACTAGCAAAAAGTGGGCTATTGCAATGTTGCATACTTTCTGATGAACATAATCAATACTAATTGCCATTATGAAGAGACGGCGATTTATTCATAAATTTAATTTCGAAATAGTAGGAAAGAAATTCAATGTTGTGCATTTTATTTTGATGCCCCACCCTAAAAAAAATAGTAAAAAAAAAAGTAAATAAAGAATATAAATTATAAAAATATAAATAATAAATAAATAAATAAATAAATTTAGCATTAATACAAATCATTGTTTGGCAGCATTAGATTTGTCCTGATGTAAACAGTTTCGAGAATTGCCATTTAATAATAGTACATGAAGAAAGGGGGAAAAAACTGTAAGTTCATTTTTACGCAGTTTGAATTAATTACGCGTCACGTTTATTTTTCAGGCTTCTCTCTCCAAACTACAATTTAACGTGACTTCAAATATGTTTACAAAAGCACTTAAGAAGGAAATTAAAGTAATTCCAATTTTTTCTCTTTTATCTTGAACATTTTATCTTTCTGATCTGTCACAGCTGGAAGTTCTTTCCCTTTTTCTTTTCACTCGAATTTTAATTGATTATATAATGAACTGATAAAGCCAGTTCCTTTCAAGAAGCAAAAATCGACGTGGTCTCAAATGGAAGCAAATGTTTAACTCAGGCTTATACTTGCGTGAAAGTGAGCTAACGTCAAGCTCCAGCAAACACCTGAAACGACGCAGGAGCACGTGCAGTCACGTGATCTTGAGTGGTTCAACTTTCACTCGGACAAATTAAGATTTTCTCCCCCATCCTTAGCCTGATGTTCTTTCTTCTCCACGCCTCGGTGCCCGTGTAAAGAATGTTTGAATCTAACCGACCCTTACCAGTCCAAATATTTCAACAGAGAAAGGCAATTTCAAATCTATCAGATATTCCCGACACCTTTATAATTATCCGAAATGTTTGCTTTTGCGGAAAACATACACCAGTGGCGCACCCAAGGGGGGGGGGCGGGGGCCCTCCCCCCCCAAAGAAATAGAAATGATGATTTTGCATTATAAATTTTTTTATTAGTTCATCTCGCCCCCCCCCCCAAGAAAAAATCCTGGGTGCGCCACTGACATACACCTGTAAGTTCAGGGAATAATGCTCACATCATAATCTTAAATCAGTTCGACTGAAGTGGGACATCGAAGACAACTTATCGTTTGAATAAAAAAAATGATACATTATAAATCCACAAATTTCACGCTTTGCATTTCTCCATAGTGCAGGAGATCTCAACCTATGGTGCGCGTACCCCTTGGGAAAATACTGGACTCTTCACGAGTACGCGGAAAATTTTTAGTGACGGTGGGAAAAAAAACGGTATCTTGCAATTAAATAAATAAATAAATACAAAGTGTCCCAAATTCTTCTTCTGGAATTATCACAAAACTCCAGCTGAGAAGAACGTTCTACAGGGTGCGGCAGAAAGAACGTTCTGATTTGGAACGTCAATAACAAAAATAAAGCAAGATAGAGAAAGAAATCTTTTATACCTGAGAAAAAATAAAAAATTAATCAATTTATTATTAATTATTATTTTTTTTATTATTATTATTTATTTTATTTATTTACTAATTTATTTATTTATACCCTCGGAACGTTCTTTCTACCGCACCTTGTATAACCGAAACAAGATAAATTTTGAACACCTGTTTTGAGTAGATTGACATCAGTTTCCCGCCTCTTCCGAAATTTTCACACAAGTCATTCTTTATTGATACACACATACACACACACACACACACATATATATATATATATATATACACACACACACACACACAGTGAAACTTCTTCTCTATGGCGGCCAGTCATGGTTTCAAAAAAAAGTGGCCGTTTTGAGGGGTGGTCGTGGAAAAGGGGGTAAAATAATATTGGCTCTATGGAGTGTATTTAATCAGTTCTAAACAAAATATGGCCGTTTATAGGGGCTAAAGAAGTTTCACTATATATATATATACTGTATATATATATATGTGTGTGTGTGTGTCTGTTTCTTTGTTTGTTTAATTATATTCGTATTGTTACACTATAGCTATAACTACAGTACGCCAGTTACATACGCATTCCCACGGGATACGGGAGATATAAAATGCTGAGAACTGCTGCTTTATTGAGATATAGCAGTCTTTTCTTTTCCTACTGAAGTACCGTATATGTATAGAAGAATACGCATACAGTACATTGCCTTTAAATGCCTGTGATCGCACTGTGTATATATCGACCCCATATATTATATACTAGCGGCTCGTCCCGACTTTGTCCGGGTTGAACAAAATATTATACCAATAAATTTCCAGTTGATAGCCAATAAATTGTAAATCTTTTTTTACCTTAATAATATCATAAATAATACCTTAAATTAATTTTATGTTAGTTAATAATTAAAATAAATTTTTTAAAAGAAAAAGGCGTGCCGGAGTACGGCGAGGTTCGAACCGCTAGCGTCAGAACAGAAGCCCACCGCGATAGCACCACGATAAGGATCGTTGAAATCTTCGGAACAAAAAGCGGAAGAAGACAGTAGCGGAAACAATGGAGATTGTTAGGATTAAGCCCCTAACTTTATTTCTACTGATCAGATATACATAATATATAGCCTATGTCCATCTGGAATAATGTACCTTTCAAACAGTGAAAGAATTTTTCAAATAGGTACAGTGGTTCTGAAGATTACCCTCCACGTACAAAATCGCTCTCTCTTTATATATAAGTATAGATAGAGCAAGAATATCACAGATTCAAAGACGACGTCATTTATGGAAATATCTGCGGTGTTTTCCGCAGATGACTCAGTCAAAAACTGTCATAATTCATAATTACACGCGTTTGAAAGAAATTACAAAATCACCACAACAGAAAAAATAAAGAAAAGAAAAGTGCGACGTCGTACGAGTGTGTGTGTGTGTGTGGGGGGGGGGGTTTCATTAAGTTCTTGTTCGATGTTAAACGAATTCATAATTAGAAAATGAAACTTGGGGTTCACCTCATTAGCATTGCGAATGTGAAATCTTACAACATACGCTGAAGGGAAAAAAACACGTTTTCTTTTTACATACTCGTTTTTCACAGTAAATAAATTAATATTCCGAGATCGATATTTTACTCTATTATCATAAGTTAATATTTCTACAGCACTAAAAAATCTACCAGCAACAAAATCTAGTTTAATAGGAAGCAATAAAACTAAAGAATAAGTTAAGGAATAGAGGAAGCCTAAGATATTCAATACTGTAAATTAAGCTAACAAATGGACTTTTAAAAGGATTTAAGAAATTATTTTAGACCGGTTTTTAAACCCCATCTGGGAATATAATTTACAGTTGTTTGTAGAATATCTTAACCTTTTCTATTCCCCCAAGTCTAATTTAGTTTGCATAGCGGATCTGATGCTGAAATTTACCTTTACGCATGAAACTGACATAACACTAACAGCTCAACCACAAATATTCCATGAATTCAAGAGGACAAACCGACCACGCAGAAAAATGCAAACAAATCAGTAGGTAAGATCCAATAACAGATCTGAGGCAGGGATGGAAAAAGATTCCACATCTACCACAACGGAGGGAAACGCAGCACGCAGTTCCCTGCAGCTGGCTTTGTTTAAACATACGTATTCTGCTCTATCTGTCGAGATTGAAAACATACTCAAACAAAGCGACTGACCAAGGCTAAGGCATATTTAAAAATGATGGAAGAATCTGAAGCAACCACAAAAGTTATTTTTAGGTATAAAAATGTTACAGGCCGTTCACGGACATTTAACTTAATCATATGAAAAAAAATCATACAAACATATGAGTTACAAGGCTGAAACATATCTATGTAGGTATAGGGCCAAAAGGGCTTGATCTCTCAAGAACTTAGGTTCTTCATGTAATGTTTATGCGACTTTAAAGCTGCATAAGATCGTATTTGGAGAACTTAATTTCTTTATAAGTTAAAAACCCTTTTCAAATTATAAAGCAATTTAGTTTTTAAATTTTATGCCTAAAAAACTTTTTAATAGCCTGGCCTCTAAAGGGAAGACTCTTGTTCTGCAGTGGATCCCATCTCATGTAGGAATAAATGGTAACGAATGGGCTGATACATTAGCTAAAAAGGGAACAGAAATTTTGCAGTCAGGTAATGGCGAAGTACCATTTTCATCAATTAAAAGAATTATAAAAAATGTGGTGAGGAAAAACTATGATATCAATTTATTAGAAGAAATCAAGACTAAGAGATGGAGGGACTCAAAGCGGCCTTTCGCCTGGAGACTGGACATGATTGCCTTGCTAAACAGCTATACAGCATTGGTATATATAGCAGTCCCTTGTGCACTTTGTGCAACCAGAACTCTGAGATGGACAAACATCATTTGCTAAGTTGTTCTTCACTGAGCGATGAAAACTTATACAGTCGATATTGGCGGGCTAGGGAGTTTATGCAATTGACATCCAGCGACTGATTTTCTTTCGTGTTTATGTATGTTTGCAGTTTTGATGCAATTATTGTTCTTGTTTTAAGTTATTGTTTTTGTATTGCTCAGCTGTTCTATTTTTGTTTTATATGCTTCAATGTCATGCATCTTTGATGCATGGGAGCCAATGATGTACAATCAAGTGCTTTTGCAATAAATTGAGAAAAAAAAGTTTTAGCGTAGTATTACCCCCAAATGACCTTTGATTATGTTTCAATCAGACTTTGCGGGCAATAACAGAAAAAAAAAGGTTTGTTCATAACGCGTCCACACGTTTCTCACAAATCACAAGTCTCTGTACCAACAATAGAGGAATATTGTTTCATTTGACTCAAAAGTGAATGAATGAAAAGAACAGAAAATAAAATCATACGATCCACATGTTATTATCACCATGACTTTCACGAAACGATAGCATATAAACTCGAATAGAGCTGAAGGAAGCCAAAAACTAAAATATAAACTACAATAATAAGAAGCTTAGTCCATATACATTATGAAGATTTTAAATAGCAATCGAGAATCTCTTTTTTCAAGAAGTATTTATTCAATCGTTTTCTTTATTACTAAACAGATAAGGCATTAAAGTTTTTTAAAAATCAATCACAATAATAAAAAAAGAATAACTTATAAACACGTTTAAGGTAATCCGTTTCGCACGGTAGCGTAACCATGATGTAGATCTAGCGGAGTGGGAAGTCAACAGCAATATAAATTTCTAGGTTGTTTTTACTACTGCAACATTGCAAAAACTTCGCGTGGTTGTGTGTTATTAAATTACTGTTATGAACATATAAATTAGCCTGTGGTTTTTACAAACTGAAAATAAACACTAAGAATTGCAATATTGCCGCATTTCTTTATATTAGCGACAGACTATAATCTGAAAGTTACGTTTATTCTTGAGGTTACTACTAGAATTTTTCATTAAAAAGAAAGGCTGAAATGGCATTTCTAAGAATAATCAGCAGCCATGGACATACTCGGTCATTAAGGGTCCTTAGCAGTGCAGTCCGGTAGGGGTGATGCAATTGCAAAAGAGGAATTTCTTTGAATTTTTTGCTGGAAGTAGTGGACACTCATTTATTCTCTTTACTCATACATCCGAATACACAACTGTGTTTCCCTGTGCGAGTGATTAGTTGAGAAAGGATTCCACATAAAATACGCGAGGAGGACAGGCCAGCTTCAATGAGCACGTAGTCGAAAAGTTTCTAAAAAAATATCAAAAGTCACTCCCACATTCTTTTTACGCAACTGGAAAGAAAAAGAACGTGCCGTACTTCTGTACTATATGACTATTATTTTCTCCTCAGACAACTGCTTTATGGGTTTAAAAAATAAACATTTCGAGATGTTCGCTTTCATTCATGCGAAAAACCAAACTGCTCTGGCACGCTCAGTTGACCATATCCCTTCTAAATACAATGCAAATATAATAATAACATTTAAAACAAAAACAAGATCATGGATAATATTACCGTGGAAAACTTGGATTGTTCAGTACACGAGTAAAGCCCATTATTTTAAATAGATTTTTCCTACTGAAAAAGTTGGGCAAATTTTTTTTTTATCATCTTTTAAAAATATATCATCTTTTCAATATTACATGGGATAAAAGGAGGATAAAACCAACAATGCGACAAATGTCAGAGGCCTAAAAAAATAGGGGAAGTATATTTGTCGGATCGTTAGTTTTATTCTCTTTTAATAATATTCGCTTGTTTAGTGTTGAACATTAGACGTAGATTTTGCTTTGACTCGTTAAGATCTATATAAGAGTCTTCCAAAACTACGGATGAAAAAAGACAGTAGCAAATATATGAGGTGGATGATAATGAAGAATAAATAGATGCTCGATAAAAGTACCATGTGTAAACGGTACATATCAAACATAGAAAGTGTGTAGCCATCAACTTTTTCTATGTATGGAGTAAAAGGAATTTCGGCAAAATTCATGACTTTGAGAGAAGAGGGCGCTATAGGCCGCTGATTCACTTCAATCAACTACAAAATTGACATGAGAGGATAATATACTCGTTGCGGAGCCGTAACGCATGGCAAGAATAATCTTCCATCTAGAGCAAATGTTAAAAACGCAATTAATTTTTGAGATCAGGGATAATGCTTTAAAATAATTTTAGGATGAAATTTTTTCTAAGAGGTTAAACTTTAAGGGGTCACAAAGAGGGTTTTTTTATGCGGAAAGTCTGAATTAAAGCGTTAAATAAAGCAACGCGGGAAGGAAAACGAAAAACAGTGTGGAGAATTACGAGCCCAATCGCAGGTGTTGACGTCAGAAAGCTAGTTTTCGAGTTTCGCGCGAAAATTAATTGCAGACTAAGCAAAGATCATTGTGGAACTTTCGATGCAACGCAAACAGACCACTCTTGGCGGGCTTGAAACAAAGAAATAACATTAGAGATGATTTTTTTTTAAATGGGATTTAGATCGGGGCTCTGAGAAGGCCAGTCCAGTTTTTGAACACCAATTTCGTCAAACCATGCCTGCTCAAGTCTCGATGTGTGAATGGAGCAGTTATCCTTTTGGAAGAGAAATGGGCCTTCCCCGAAATAGTGCCATACAGTTGGGAGAGCAGCATTGTCCAGAATGGCCACATACATCTCAGAGTTCATGTTTCCAACCACAGGAACTAAGAAATCATGCCAGGCCAAACCATGAAAAACATCCCCACACCATGATGCTGCCACCACCAAACTTACAGTCGGCACAATGCAGTCACGTAAGAAGCGCTCGCCGGGCATCCGCCAAATCCAGACGCGTCCATCGGACTGCCAGATTGTGAAGCGAGATTCATCACTCCGAAGATTTTTCCACATGTCCACAGTCCAATGACGGTGAGCTTTGCATCATTGCAATCGACGCCAGGGCCGCCTAGAGACTTTACGGGGCCTGGGGCAAACTTCTGTTGGGGGCCCCCAAGAAATCTGATTAATCGAATAATTTTTTTTTTCTTTTTGGAGGGGGGGGGCCTTTTTTCAGGAGATTATTTTGAATTTTGAAGTACGGTACAAGTTTCAGAATTTTCTTTAGGAGGAAATCTAATAAAAATTTAAAAAAAATTTTTTTTGGGGCCCCTCCGGCAGTTGGGGGCCTGGGGCAAAGTGCCCCAGTTACCCCCCTCCCCCCTCTGGGCGGCCCTGATCGACGCATCGCATTCTGGGGGTGTGATGTTCGGCTTGTGAGCGGATGAACGCCCATGGAATCCCAGGTTTTTTAACTCTCGACGAACAGTCCTGCTGCTAGCACTAACGCCTGATGAACTTTGGAACCCCCCGAGTGATTTCATTGAACGAGGACCTGTGATTTTGTTTCACTACCCTTTTCAGAGTTCTACGGCTACGTTCACTAAATTTTTTCGGCCTGCCACTTCGTTTTTCTGCAGTTTCACTGCCTCGACGTTTCCACTTCACAATTACATCACTCACAGTGGTTTTTGACTTCTGTAGAATGTCCGAAATTTCACGAACTAATTTCCCACAAAGGTGGCATCCCACTATAATGCCACGATCAAAGTCATTAAGCTCCTTTGACTTACTCACTGTCTCACAAACGCATAAATATGACCTGACAAACCACTACTAACACTTTTATAGCTTTCGGTTACGCATCAAATTACGTCACTTGCCAGATCCGCTTCTTTAGGGGGTTGTCTGGATACTTTTGGCCAGATAGTGTGTTAGTGTGACTGCGCGCGTGTGTGCAAGAGAGATAGAACGAGTAATTCTATAAAATAGGAACTGTGCTTGTGCACACGAGAGTACAATTTCAAGCTATAAACGAAAATGTATAACTGAATATTACATATGAATTATTGGATATAACATGTATTTTCAAAAACATTCATATAATGAAGACAATGTTATTTATAAAGTTTACTATTAAAGGTTTTATGATCATGAACAATTTTTCTCAGTTCTGTTTCATCAAAAATATAATGTGCATATATATATATATATATATATATATATATATATATATATATATATAAGAATAAGATGAAAGAGAAAACCAGTAATAGCTCTAAAGCTACTTGCAGCCAGGAACCAATAGCATGAAAAGAAAAGTATGAATAAGGTTTTTGACAGCATTTCTTCATCAGCGGTGTCAATGCTGTCTAAAAACCAATGGATTGTTTCCGATGAGTATGATACAATAAACACACTCAGACACCGTACAATCCATGATTAACAGAAGAATTGATTAATAATTGAATTAAGTTTGAATAAAAGTACTTAACCAAAGAACACCAAGCCTGGCGTTAGTCAGAGTGGAAGTTAAGAACTTGTAACAGCAAGATGACTGACGTCACAAAACTTGCAACCATTGAGGTAGTGGATTCTCAGTTACAGACTTAGGTTACCGTATTTTAGGACTATTATTCCCTTAATTATTTAGCTTTTTATTATTATTACTACTAAGAGTTAATTTTATTATTATTTTATTTTTACTTATGATTTTTATTTTTATTTTTAGTAGTTATTTTTTCTATTTTAACCTATTGTTATGTTTAACATATTAATGCAACAGAACAAACTATTCATTAAAACAAAAACAACCAATTATGTTTTTGGATAGACTTACGGGGTAATTATTCCGAGTTAGCACAGCTTTCAAGTCTATAATATATATATATATATATATATATATATATATATATATATATATACAATGGAATTTCCTATCTATCGTTTTTCAAGGGACCGACTGCAATGAACGATAAATGCGGGAAAACGATAGATGCGGAAACATAACAAAGCAATATGATCGTTGGGACTGGATAAAATAAACGACACATACGGAAAAACGATGGATCCGAAAACGATAGATCGAGATTCCACTGTATATATAATAAAGTTGAAAGAGAAAAACCAGTATGAGCACTAAAGCTACGACAGCCAGGAACCAAAAACTGAAAAGATAATATCTCATCATCAGCAGTGTCAATACTGTCTAAAAACGAATAGATTGCTTCAGATAAGTATGATCTATACAATAAACATACTCAGACACCGTACATATATATATATATATATATATATATATATATATATATATATATAAATCTGAGCTGCCTTTAGAGGAGTGTCGATTCCTATTTTGCGAACAATGATCGAAAGTTACGTAAGGTAAATACCGTTAAATCGTTCTGAACACTCGAGGAATTTCCTGCATTGGATTCTATTGTTGCATCATTTTTTTTTTCCATATCCATTGCCAGAGACGGATTACCGTGTAGGCTCACTAAACACGTATTTAAGGCGCCCTAAAAGTGGAAGCTTCTGAAACCTGTGTGAGAAATATCTCGATTGGTGGGAATCAATTGATAGGATGAAGTCAACTGGTTAATTCAAAATCACCTTTTCTCGATGTAGAAACTGATAAATCCACCAATTTATAGTTTCACTGTACACTTTGTATTGAGTTTTTTTCTTCTTCGTAATAATTGACCAGTGGGTACCCGTCAAAACACGACGGCTGGATAGTAAATTCTAATACACAAATTATTCTCAACACATCGTTGCCAAATGTTTCAAATCCTAATATTAAGAATAGAGAAATACACTTTAAAAAATGACTATTGGGGTTACTCAGCAGTGCGAAATAAACAATTTCCGTCAGGTTTAATTCTATATCTCACAAACATAATTAAAAATAAAAATGGCAGAGAGAGCAAGGGAGATTCCTTGGAATTAGTAAATTAACGTGTATGCGGCCTCGTGCTTAGGAAGTAAATAAAGCCAGATTTAAGCATGTCACTGCGCATGCGCATGCGCAAAATGCGTTTATGCGGCCTCGTGATTAGCGAGTACCTAAAGCTAGATTTAAACATGAATTGAGCATGATATTGAGCATGCACAGAAAGCAATTTTTAATTGCAAATTACCACTAATTAATAGACATTGCGGTTATAAAAACCAAACTTGATACCTCTCTAGATTAAAATCTTTTCTTTAAGACCAAAATGGAGGAAATTGATGCAGTAGTTTTCTCTCACGGACTGCCCAAAGAATCGGCTTAGCAACTTAAATATATAGATTTTAAAAGTTTGTTATTAACTGCTTATTGGTTAAGATATGAACTGACAACATTAATTAAAGAGACCAATGATATAAAATTAAATTGCCCCTGTAGAAAATTCTGATGATTTTTTTTTCAATTATTTATATATATATTTATTATTATTATTTTATGTCTACTGACGTTACGAAATAAGTGTTGGTCGTTTACTGACAAGAGGGAAACGACAGAAGTCGGCCCTAAAAGAAAAAAGTGTCTGAAAAATTTGGTTAACAGGCGGAAAACTTTGAAATCCGAGCCCGACGGGGATCAAAAGGGATTCCAAATTCAAAATTTGGTTGCGCTGAGGGTTTCACGCTGCCTGAAGACCTCTGAAAATTAAATGCAGAATTGTTTTGTCTTCAAATGAGATTGCAAACTCCGAAATCCACTGTGTCGGCAAGTAACGTATGTGAACCTAACCTCGTGAGCATCAGAATGCATGCGTATATAAATCACTCACAAACACGGCGTACCCGAAACCACCCTAACAGTTACGGTGGGAAAAATCACACAAATGAAGGATTTTTACGAGACTAAAAAACGTCGCATGTCTAAAAACGTAATCGGAAGGATGCAATGTTTTCGTCGGCCTCTGCACGTAAGTGCTCAGAGGTCACTGCATGCACGTCAAGATAGTCACGGCTCCGTTGACCGCACGGACCGGTGGCTAGTATTTATTTTGGATCTAAAGTTCTCTCGGAATAATTATATTTTTCGGCTACAGACGAAGCAGAACCTTTCCTTTCTGACCTCAGAAGTCTTCCGCAGAACTGGTTGGCCACGGGTACTTGCGCGGAGTATCGAAAAAGGGCTTCTCCTAAAAACAGGCGCAGACCTTGGCGTTTTTTTGTTTACTTCCGAGAACGTTTTTTAAAATATGTTTTTCGTTGCTCTCGTAACTGCTCAAGTCCAACAACCGATTTTCGGGCTAAGTCTTAACGGGAAACGGATTACGTTCATTCCTTCGTTCACTGAAAAGTGTTTGAAGAATGCATGAAAAATCCGATAATATACATTTGTATCAGTTTAACGATGCCACGCTTGATTTATATAATAAAGGGCAATGAATAAATAAATAGATGTCAGTAGCATTTACTTTACCATAAATGTATTAATACAGTCGAACCCCGTTATAGCGAACCCGGTATATAACGAACTCACGGATATAACGAACGAAAATTATGGTCCCGCCGTTTTCCCATTGTACGTAATTTAATTATTATTGTGTCAGTTTAATGTAATCGATTTTAGTCGATTTAATTCATTAATGATCATTTTAAATAGATTTTACCATTTTTGATACATCATTATTGAATACACATTTCATTTAATGAGTTATACATTTTGTGAACTCTAACATTTTTCTTAACGGTTCGGATACAGCGAACCACCGGATAAAGCAAACAAAACCTTTGGTCCTTTGAAGTTCGTTATAAAGGGGTTCGACCGCAATAAAATAAAGCATATTATAAATTATGTATCAAAGTTTCAATTGTCAAATATTGAAATTAAAAAGTAGGATTACAGTCGAGCCCCGTTATAGCGAACCCGGTATATAACGAACCCATGGATATAACGAATGAAAATTTTGGTCCCGTCATTTTCCTGTTATACGTAATTTATTGTGTCAGTTTAATGTAATCGATTTTAGTCGATTTAATTCATTAATGACCATTGTTAATAGATTTTATCATTTTTTTAATACACCATTATTGAATACATATTGCAACTAATGAGTTATACATTCTGTGAACTCTAGCATTTTTCTTAACGGTTCATATATAGCGAACCACCGGATAAAGCGAACAAAACCTTTGGTCCCTTTGGTTCGTTATAACGGGGTTCGACTGTATTGTGACCAGGGCCAGTCCCATAGATGAGGCGGCGGGGCGACCATCTGAGGCGACAAATTGAAGGAGGCACAAAAGTGAGACAGGGTAAAAATACGAAATTCTTAACGAATAACAAAAAAAGTAGTAATAGTTTAATCTGATGTATGATGAAATTTGTAAAATTACACAAATATAAGAGAATGTTTAGGCAATTTTTTTATAAACTGCCGAATTTGAGATCGAGAAAAGTACATTTTGAATACATATTTCCAAACGTTGTTGTAGCTCTAAGAATTCTACTAACACTACCTGAAACTGTAGCAAGAGCTGGGGGTAATTTTTCTAAATAGAAAATTTGAGAGAAATATCCACGAACAATAACCCAAGAGCGATTGAAAGAGCTAGCAATAGTTTCTATAGAAAAGACGGTATCTCAAACAATTAATTACAGAGATGCAATAGAACAGTTTGCTGCAATAAAGGCTCGAAGAAAGATTCAGTAATTATTTTTACTACAAAACAAATTATATTCAAATTTATTTACTTTTTCTGCTTTATTTTTAAGTTCTGTCATTTAAAAAATATTTATGTTTTATAAATAAATAAAACTTTTTAATGGATACATATTTTTGTCAAAATTATCGTTGTTCTAAAAGTAGGCTATTTCTAATAGTGATACATTCATTACTTAAGAGTCTTTCCAAAAATTTGAAATGGTGCCGTGTTTAAAACTTGCCTCAGGCGCCACGGATGAACGTATCTGATTTGGACGTATAACATCAAAAACTAAATTAACACAAATCTTCTTAAGACAACATTCGCGATAGTTATGACTATTAAACAGTCCTATTTTTACATAAGCCTTTTTCACTATAAACATGGATACATTAATCAAAATGCAACAAAAAAGCACCTTTATGGAACATTTATAAATGAATATATAGCCTACTCCTGAAAATTTGTCAAAAATAAGAGGATACGACGTACAGATGGACATTTTCCTTCTAAGATACGTGCTATTAAAATACAGTACTAAACAATAAAATTACGCATAATTTGAAAGTTTAAATTAACTATAGATGATGAACTGATTATAAACTTTCTAAAGCTTTATTTAATAAATCAATAGATTTTATACCATGGCATGTATAATCCTCTTTTAATAATAATTATCTAAAACAAAACAATAAAATGTTTAACTCAAGGTCCCCCTTCTGAATAGTTATATAGTATTTTAGCTAATTTATAAGTATATTTTTATGTAAATAAATTTGTTTTATAAGTAATTTTTTTTTCATATACATGATATCATTATAGTTAACAACAGAAATAATCAGAATAATAATTTTTATTCTACGAATTTTGCACACACACACACACACACACACACATATATATATATATATATATATATATATATATATATAGGCGAGGCCAGTAATGGTTCCGGAAAAAAGTGGCCCTTTTGAGGGGTGGCCGGCTAGAGAAGTTTTACTATATATTATATATATATGTGTGTGTTTGCAAGGAAGCAAGCAAGTGCAAGTAAAAGTTGGTGTAAATGTGAACACAAGCAGGCATTCAAATTTTCTCATCCGTACCATAGAATTCTACTATTATCATTCAGTGTAATACTAGTTTTTTGGATTTTTTCAACCCAATTAGAAAAAAAAAAGAGGTAGAAATTCGGATGATTACTGCTGTTTTCTGCCTGGATGAACACGCGTGAAAATTCAGATTCTTAGAACTATTACACCAGCAAGAATTTAAATATGTAAGTAAAGAAAATGATGTCAATGTTATACACTCGAGATGCAAAGATGACGAAACGAAAAATCGAACGTCTGTTGAGTTTTCCAGTTACAGTTGGTTAAATCTGTTTCGTTAAACAACAGTAATTTAAGTATTATCTCAATATTTAAGCGTTCAATTCACTGCATTTACTCCTCTTGGAAACTATACATAGAAAACTAAGTCAGACGTACATAACTCCTCTAAATGGGGAAATTTTCAGGCTCGTGGGTTTTGCTTTCCCACAATTTAGATATCTTGTTTGTTTTGCAGACGCAAAGATAAATATATCAGCTGAATTCTGTGGCATCCTTTAATTGAGAAAAATGTATTCGCGTTTATTGAAGTATTAAAATGGGGTTATCAGCACACAAAATCGATATAAAATTACTGTCAATTTTAATCAGATCTGAGTTTAGTTTTCGCAAATCTCGTCTTTTATTATCCAGCTAATATTTGTGTCGAAAATAATGTATTATACCATATCGCACTTTTGAAGCCTCTAAAAGAATTTAAAAAGAGAAATTACATCCAGCCTTTCGCAGGTAATGTGCAAATAAAGAACGAAAACTTTGTTTATACAGAGACTACGCTTCGAATCGAATTCCGAGTGCGTTGACACAACCGTTCTGAAAAACCCAACGTCAAAAGATACCTGTAACGGAAGGAATATCGATATAAATGGTCTTTCCTATGATGTATTAAACATTTGCATACGATAACAATAGGCGCTTTTGAAAATGCTCTGCCACGTGGATGATTTAGATAGAATACATTCCGCGGTGTAGGCTAATATTAGCGTCAGATGCGATAAGCAGTTAAAGACGGTCGTTTTTTTGCTTTATGATAGAAAGGAAGTGCTGGAGGCGCGGCGAGTGTTCTCTCCAGACAGATTATCACGATTTTGTGGTCGGAAGTCAATTCCTCTGACCCGCTTGGGCTCGTTTCAGCTTTGACCCCGGACTGGTCCAAGCCGTACCTCTAAGAAATGGACTTGCACATCCCCATCGTATGTTATAATTCACTTAAATCCACAGCTATGTGCTGCTGTAAATACATTGGGCAATGGTCAGTAACTTGACGAGGCAAATGATATCGATGCACTTTGTACAGTTCATAGGTTTATGTACGGAAATGAAACATAGCTCTTATAATGAGATTAAATAATCCATGATATGTAGTATATATTAACACATACTACAGATAATTTGATAATCTACATAACTGACGGAAAAAATCTGTAATATAGATCTACATCTCATTCATAGGCTATGATATAGACCAGTGATTCCCAACCTTTTAATACTCGAGTATCGCCTGAGAACTTTGTAGGGTCGTGGCGTACGATTGGTTTTGTTATAACATTTTGAGGGGATTAAATAAATTCTTTAGACATACGAATAACTTTACAAAATGTATTTAAGTATAAATTATACAAAATACAGAAAATAAATCCATAAAACTAGAAAAAGCCGTAAATACGTAATTGCTATTAAAACATGGCAAATACAATATCCCAACACTAAAATGTCTCTATCAGGAGCCTTAATGAGAAACTTGCTGTTTCTTATGCTTATTTCTTATTGGAGCTTCTATGTAAGGTTCAACCAGGTCATTGTATTCATTATTATTGAATCCTCCTGCGTACCACCTCAAATGTTCTCGCGTACCTCCAGTTGGGAACCAATGATATAGACTATTAAAATATACATCTTTGTACCATTTAAGAAATGCAATGAGTCCAAAATCGTAAACATATAACAATGTCTCCCTTGTTTATAGGAATCGAGACACGCTTTTTCTGATAACCAAGTAACCGGTGACACACATCCCATCATCACATTTGCATAAAATTCGTATTTTTAACAGGGAAAGAAAACATACTTAAAATAAATAGCCGTGGTGACCCTCCAAGAAAATCCTTTGAGACCCTCTTTAAGGTCGTAATCCACGGGTGATGAACTTGCAGTTAGAATCTAACGATGTTTTGGGCTACAATGTTTGGTGTACGAGATTACACATCACAGTCACAAAGAGAGCAGACAAATCTTCGTCTCGACTGTTCAAGCAATCTGTCTGCCATGAACGCTGTTATAAAACACTCAGGAGCCATGCTGCATTGTAAAAGGTAAATGTTAGAATGATAAGAACAAAGCAAATCATTTGTTACCATAATATGCAATCTCGTTTGTATATCACATAAAATAAGAAAAAACTCATTTATCCAAATGACAACATTATACAGGCCATTTCAAATAATATCACCGATGAAAGGGTCAAAACGAAAGCTTACTATAATCGTTTTCGTTTTAAGGGTAACATTTGCAGTTTAAAAGGAACTTTTATACAAATCCTCAGTTTGTGAGAATATAACGCTCGGGGTGTTTTGATGGTGATGGTCTAAACATCCCAGCAATGGATTAAAAAAAAAAATGAAGGCAAACGGCTTGGAGGGCTCAAATGACCTTTTGTTTAATGCGCTGTTAAGTGCAAACAGCGGCCAAACCAGTATCTCCGCCGAAAGTGGGTTCAAGACAGAAACCTGACGAAACCACAGACACCATAACAGCACCCCAAAGAGGTCAAATATCGTCGAGAACCAGACCATTTACCTTGACATTCATCAAACCGTTCCCACTTTCCTAAAACTGGTTGGTGCGAGGCGCTTCTAACGTACACCATTGGCAGCTGAGCGGCTCCTCGGGAGCTTAATCACCCCATTATGCAAAATGATGAGTCAGAAACCTGTGTTTTTATTTAGGAATACAGGTATCGAGATACTGGGGAGAAGGGGAGGGGATGAAGTTGGAGATTACTTCCGCAGCTAATGACTTTTCCGCTATTCCTCTACAACTAGAAGGGTCATTTTGGTCAGACAGTCTGTCGATCCAAAATATAATTAGCCATATTATTTTTATTGCTGAGACCAAAATAAACTCTAAGGGTAACAGGAGAACATAAATTATAGAACCATCGTATACATTAAATAAATAAATTAATTAATTAACGTGTGTTAGTAAATATAAAGAAAAAGTTGTTCTATGAAAGGAAACGTCTCATGAACCAACGTATAAAATGTACGATAGTCATGCAAAACGAACCTTAAAAGTTAGATTTTTGCCTTGGGTAAATGAAAGCAGCAGAAAAATCAGACTATAGTCGTTGACCTTTGAGAAAGAAAAAAAGTATTAATTTTACTTAAAATACTTAGAAAATGTGGTAAGGGTGTTAAAGTTTAAAATAATTTAAAGATACTTTTATAAATATATTTTCCTATTTATTCTTCGGACTCATTTTTATTCATTAGAACAATTTAATGCGATTCATGGCGCAATATACCACATAGGTCAACATTACGTGTTTTGTTGTTGTCGGCTAGAGCTGATAGTAGCGCCCTTATTTACCTTATCGTCGTCTCGATATAGTTAAGGCAGGAAAATTTCAATTTAATATGCAACTAATGAAACCATAAACAGCTTGATGTTATTTATGGTTTATAATCATCGTCAATTTAATGAAATACATGCCTAACATTGGAATACATTCTTTTCTTGACCTTTCCTCGTGTCTTTATCACACTTCCTTCATTCGACACTTTACATCTTCTGACAAAACTTTAAAAGATTATATCAAAGAATTTGAAATAAAATCTTGAAATAGAAATAATAAAGACCCGTCATCTCTCACTCTAGATGTACATCATCGTTCCGGGGATAAATGAGCATTTATTACTTCCATGAATCAAACGTTTGAGATAAGGCACTGCAGATGCAATCAACGTAAACTCAGTTATATCATGAGTTCTAAAAGTTTTTGCCTTGTTATTTCTATGATTCGTACTCCCATCTCTTTAACTACAGAACGACACTCCATTTTCTCTTGGTTAAGTGATTTAACAAAGGGTCATCCAGAGAGAAAAACACGAGGCACATTGTCATCCCTGTGTAATGGACTGGCACAAAATTCATTACGTAAAAAAAAGAGACTGTCGTTATCGTTAGAACAAAAACGAGACAGTCAGCACTGCTTAAAACGAAAATGCTGTGCTTGACGGTTTCCGACTATGCGTAAACGTGTGACTGTCGGACTATAAACGAATGGTAAATTATATTCCTAAAAAATAAAAGAGTTAAAATTCACAGGGAGTAAGATCACTCACAACTTAATAACATATTTTAATTAATGCAAGGAATAAATACAGGGTGTCCGGGTTAAAGGTATCCAAAAGTCATGACTTATTTTTACGGAACTACTCAATAGAATTTTTAAAAAATTATTTAAATAGAAAGAACAGCTCATCAAAGTTTGAATATCAATTATAGATTTCTATCATAGTATCACAGATTTCGACGTGTGCACCTTTTGTAGCACGACTAACGTCTAAAAGGTAATCCAGTTCTCTCCAAGTGTTTCGTAGCATATCAGGCGTTATTAGACTTTTTTGCTTGGGGATTCCTTAAATCCGTTGTGTATAAACAAAAAATTGAAACTGTGGATGAGTTGAAGAAGTGTATCATTCAAGCAATTCGTCTAATAACATCTGATATGCTACGAAGCACTTGGAGAGAACTGGATTACCATTAAGATGTTTGTCGTACTACAAAAGGTGCACACATCGAAATCTATGATGCTATGATCGAAGTCTATGATTGATATTAAATCTTGGCGAGAAGTTCTTTCTATTTAAATAATTTTTTTAATTCTAATGGGTAGTTCCGTAAAAATAAGTCACGACTTTTGGATACCTTTAGCCCGGACACTCTGTATTTTACAATTAATTTGTGTCTTTTAGCCATCCTTGCTTATCATGGATTTTCCTTAGTATAATTATTTTCATAATATGAGCCATCCACAAGCCAAATCGATTAACTCCACTTTTTAAATTTTAGTGTAAAAGCACATTATTGACTCCTAACTATTTATATGCATAATAAATTTTCCTAATAATAAGGATTAACCCCACTAATTTTTTTTTGGCCATGGAATAATCGATTTGGCAAGTGAGCGAGCGGCTCATACAATCTTCCTCTCTCTCGTTCATTTTAAATAATGCAATTCCATACCAGTATTTTTATTTTTATTGTAAATTTTCCAGCTACACTTCCTTACAGTTTTCTGATTAGTTGATAGTGAAATTGAATTTTTATATTAAAAATATTCATAGAGCTATCTTACCAGCATTTACCTAATATGTTCATGAAAATGTCAGATGTCCCGATGAAATCTATACGGAAAATGTTTTTGGAAAACTTCGCTTTCCTTAAATAACTAGCACATTCTATTTATTTATCTCGCATATTAAGAATGGCTAACCTATTTTAGTGATTTTTAAATTAAAAGTTGAAAAAAAGAAACGTAAATCTTCCAACTCGTATCACTGACCTGCCCACATCCGGGTAAAAAATGGGATATAAACCTAATTTATAGCTTGGACGTGGGAGCTGCTTCATGCTCCTACATAAAAATAACAAAAATTTATTGTCTTAAATGGGAAAAAAAAATCCACCCACGGTAAGCAAGTAAATAAACTCAAGACATGAAAAACAAGCAAGAAACAAACAAACAAAAAACTTGTTCCGAAAAGAAAGTTCTTTAATTGAAAGCGTCTCTGCAGCGAATGCCCTTCGTCTTCTCCACGGAACAATGCAAAAGAACTGAGAAGAGTCTCCTGTAACCGATAATAACACTTATGCAACGCTTTGTTCAACGGTATAAAAGGAAATGGAAATAGTGTACATGCCCTTCCCCTGGAACTCATTAAAATATAATTTGATTGTGATTCAACACGGATCAAGAATATCGATAAAAGCCATCCAAGCCAGAAATCGTCCGTTTCGCGCAAGTCGTTTATTCACTCTGCATTACAGATATTCTTCTTTCTCTTCTAAGGGAGGTGCGACACGGAACTTCGGTTAATACACGGAGATAGTTTATAATTATAAAATACAGTCTGATGGAGATCGGGATGAGATCTACAACAGCACGTTTCTAGGTTGCTTGCTTTTTCTTGTTATGCATAGATTTCGTACAACTCCAGGTGCACTAATGAAAATAGTGCTAAGTTCAGTAATGCGTTATTGAGCTCAGGCTAGAAATCATTGACATTTTTTGCCCTATATCCAGGGGAAAAAAGGGAAAAAATTTAGTTATCCTTTGTAGTCTGGGTGTTTTTTTATCCCATGTCCCGAGACAAACTGCATACCCTATCCTTTGAGGAAGAGAAAAGTTTAATTTCCGGTCGGACTGTCCGTTTTGCTGGAGGTAAGCTGCGGACCTTAACAAATGAAGAAGAGAAAAGTGTAATTTTTCCCTTGGATTGTCCGCTTTGCTGGAGGCAACCCACGTAAATTATCAAACGAAGAAGAGAAAAATTTAATTTTCCCCCGAGTTGTCCGTTTTGCTGGAGGCAAGCCACATTCCTTATGGTACGTTAAAAAAAAAAAAAATTCCCTCGGGCAGTCCATTTTTCTTAAGGCAAGCTGCCTACTCTACAAATGGAAAAAGCGAAAAATTTTATTTTCTGTGAGCTGTCTGATTTGAAGGAAGCGTCAAGCAACGTACCTTATCAGTTGTACGAAGGGTTCATTTTATCGGGCGATGAGATCCGATCGTGGGCTCGGGAAAAGGAACATTTTCCGACCGAGCTCCTAAGGTGTTACGCTGGGCTCTAAAGCTCACGAGGCTGCGTAATCTAACCCTCTTATAATTTCCTATCCTGCTTGGTTGGGGTATCTTTAAAAAGCACGCACCGTGCGATTCACAATTTCTGATGCCATCGCTGATGATAACTGAGGACTAAGTGACAGCACGAAACAAAAGAACCAGAAAGCAGTGGTAAAGGGAATTAATTCTAGCTGTGCGAAGCAACATAGTTGTACACATGTGCAGACCACTTTTGGCCATTTTTAAATCAAGCGCCAAATGCCTGGCATTTTAAAAATAAATAAATAAATAAAGTAACAGATATCTATGATCTTTGTACAGCATAAACATTAGATGATTTCAATTTTCTAATGTTTATTAATAAGAAATAAAGAGCTGTATGCAAATAAACCGTCAATACAATTATTATACATGTGAGACAAAAACAGATAGATAGCCTTTGTAAGGGATCAGTCTCTCGCACGGATACAAGGTATACGGTCTGCTTAAAGATGGCTAAAAGTATCAAAAGAATGCATTGTCATCGTGTTCTGAGCTATTCTAAACGTTTCAAATGTCTAGCTAGTCGGGAAGTTAGTTAAAAATCGATTGCAAGATTTGTACTGGACAAACACACAAACAAATAAACAAACAAGAACGCGAGTTAATGAAAACATGGAAAAAATGAAAGATAAAGAGATTAATGTTTCACGGGAAATGAATTAGCATATCCTGCACCACAAAACACCACATGGTGTTATTTTACCTAAACAATTGCTAGATAATAACTTATACCCATCACTTAATTGCCTAAGGACTATTAAAAAGACGCTCCTATGACCTGAAGAGACATAGCCTACCCCTACTTGTAACTATGTTCCTCGATTGATATTTAACAGAGAAAAATTTGCATTTAAAAAGAAACTAAAGATATTATAAAATCTTGGTAAAAACATGCAGTCATTAATTCCTTCTACAACAAAATAAAAAGTATTGACAATATGAATAAATTTTTCATGAAAAGACGCAAATTTTTCTTAAGACACGGGAAATCTGATGTCATTCGAATAAACAATCCTAAAATATTAAGTCTCACCCATTTTGATAAATTTTCCCCTAAATTAGAAGATAGAAATTTTCATTTTGCAGTATTATTTTGATATACTACGAGAGTGTTAAAAATGCAGTCATGTTCTGTTGAATAATAATTTCTCACTTGGACGTTTTATTACTTTCCTGCACAGTTAAATACTTCGTGGGCTTGCTACGTCAAGCATTAACGAAATGAATGGAAAGGAATATCACCTTCAAAACAGTCTGCTAACATCTTTTAAGCTTAATTAGTTGTGGGCTCTTCAGTTCTTACAAGGAAAATTCTCCACTTCCGCCATCATGGCCCACATCAAACACCGAAAACTTTGGATGTCACGCAATGGTATTTGCTTTGCAAATTAAACAATCTAGGCAGAGTTTCGAAACATAGTGCGAGTGCGAACTGGCTTTCCAGTACATTGAATCCATGTCTCTTGCTCTGGATGAGGCGCAAAACAGGGGTGACCACGGTTAAACAGCCCCGAGGCAACGGACGCCGATGATAACATCTCAACTCCTTGCTGCTAAGAATCGGAATTTTATGAAAATGTTCGAGTTTCCGGTCTGCAGGGCACTAGTTGTTTATGAAAGTAAAAGAGTAGAAAGCGGCTCGTAACAAGTGATACTTATTATAGCGAAGACTTTTTATGCTTGTCTGCTTCTTTCGCGTATTTTATTTGTTTCGGATAACCCGATTTGTTAATTTAATTTTGCATGCGTGTGCTTGCGCCAAGGGGGAATTTGCGTGTTTATCAACAATGTTTCTTTTAGATCAGCCTATTAAGAGCCAATATTTTTTTTTCTTTTTATAGGCGTGGGAAAATCATACCCCACAATTGCAACTATATACACCTCCAGCGTACCCATCTTGTTAGGGGCTCATCAGCAAGGCATACCCGATTAGTACGCTGGATGGAAAGAATCCCTCCCTCCAGCGTACTGAATTCTTTCAGTCACTCGTACCGGCTATGCCTTAAAGAGCCCATAACTAGGGCGAAACTTACGTCCAGGGCTCCTGGGTACGTTGGAGGTGTATAAATGCCCAACCTTTTTGCTAAATAGTACTTGTGATACTACTGAAAAAGAGACAATAATAATACACATCTCCAGTTTATTTCATTATACAGGGTTCCAACCTATATCCCTAACATCCCCCTTAACTTCTAAACGGTGACAGCTTAGGCCATAAAGTTGGTGTCTAGATATAGTAAAAAGGCTATGCGCTACTCGATGAGACAACTTACAACGCCATCTATCGGCAAATTTTGGAATTAGCGTTTTTATCTCAAAAACGGTACGAGATACGGGAAAAAAAAATCAAGTACAAAATCGTTCAACATCATCGATTTAGTAAGAAAAGGCACCTTGCGTACATTAATACTCAAAACAGAATGTAAAAAGTGAACATTTGTTTGGTAGTGATTTTTAACACTATGCCGTCATGAAACGCGAGCGAAACTCGAAAAGACCACGAAAAAGCTCGAAAGTGTATAGTGGCTAATGGAGAGCATTTTCAGCAACATAAATAAATGATCCTGAAGAAAGGGAAATGTCTGAGTTTCTTCCTTCCACTCTTTATGACATGGCAATTTTCGAAATCGTGGCGAAACAAATGTTCATTTTCTACAGTCTGTTTTAAGTATTAATGTGCACAAGGTGTCTTTTCTTACTAAATCGATGACACTGAAGAACTTTGTAATTGACTTTTTTCCCGTATCTCGTACCGTTTTTGAGATAAAACGCTCATTCCAAAATTTGCCCACAGATGGCGTTGTAAGTTATCTCATCGAGTAGCGCATAGTCTTTTTACTATACCTAGACACCAACTTTATGGTCTAAACTGTCACCGTTTAGAAGTTAAGGGGTGTGTAACGGATGTAGGTGGGAACCCTGTATACACATATGTTTGTATGCATACATATACAAGCAGAACACACATGCATATAAGTCAGGGATCCCCCCCCCCCTTTTATGTTTGCAGGCACCCTTGGGAATGAGATTAGGAGCTTGGGGCACCCTTGTTAGAATTTTAGCTTTTTCAATTTTTTAAATATTAAATTAAAGTGGTATACAGTTCAAGAACATGTCAAATTTAAGTTAAAATAAATAATGACTCCATTGCTGATTTTATTTATTTATGGAAAGATATAAGTAACAAACACCTGAATAGGATACATTAATACAGTTTCAAAAATAGTCATTCTGAGACTCGCGATGGATGCTTAGAGCACGAATGTTTGATATCAAGCCCAACAGTTGTGCGTGAGGGTAGCTAATTCATCCTCAGGAACGAGTACACCTTAAGATTTGTGTCACAATCTTAAGAAAAAATAATTCAACTTAACACTTATTTTAATTGGACCTTAATAATATTTATTTTTTGTTTATCTCAAAAAAAATCTCGCGGCACACTGGCTGGAAATCACTGATTTAATCACTGCATTTAGTACTTCTCTTATTCACAAAATAATCTATAATAATTTCTTCATTCCATATAAAATGTATCACGTACCGTATAAAAGTATAAAGATAAATATGTAAAGTCGTTTAGCTAGCTGTGCCTAGTTGTGTAAGTCATATAAACGCAAAGCAGATATTTCACCACTCTAAAGCACCTTATAATGGCATTCCATTACATTCCGGTACTCGCTCTCATGTCACATTCACGGCGTAAAAATAACCGTATTACTTTCCATCTTTGTATTCTTCGCAGAATGCAACCTATAACACACTTTAGGGAGAAAATAACACGTCTAACCTGATTTTCCCCTGATACGCAGACAATAGTATTGTCGAATATTTTATGACACTTCCCACTTAAAACAAATGCTTCCGAGATACAAATGAATAATTCGGGTAAGTTGGCGATAAAGGCAAACGCGCGGAAAATAAAAAGGCCTGTACCCGTTTCCCTTTATCTTGAGAACTGCTCTAAAATAGAATTTTAATACACTTTCCAATTTATACCAAAACTCTTACAGTACAAGAATATGAGATTAGTTTCATGGGTAAGGAGTAAAGTTAAACTTTTAGTATTATTAAAGTGGTATACAGTATATTATACTGTATGAGTGAATACTATATAGTGAAATATAATATACTGTACAGTATATTATATTTCACTAGAATTTTTAAAAAGTTCTGCTACTGAAGATCTAATATTGCGGCGATTGTAATTTGCTGTTCACTACTATAAAGAAGCATTTAGAAATCCTTTTTTTTTTAAAAAATTTTCTCGCAATATTGAAGTAGGTATCGTAATCACATCCCTCTACCTTTTGATTCATTCCCTATATACCAGCAATTATTGAATATATTCCTCACCAAAGCAGAAAATATTAGCGTAGCTCCAACTTCTTGTCAACACTTGAGCATGTATAGATCGCTTTAGCTTTATATTTACAGCCATTTATATTTGTCTATGAAGAGCACAAAAGAATTATTACTTCAGGGTCTAATACATTAAAATGTTCCCCATCCAAAAAAAGCAAAACAAAAAAAAATTCAGGTAGTCTCTTCTAACGAAACTACCGCGGGTATTTAACGTAGGATTACTTATTGTTGCTTACCTCTTTTGTATGTATATATGTATGTATGTGTTATGTATATATGTATCTATATATATATGTACGTATGTATGTCAAAATTTTGACGCCTTTTGGTGCTTTTCTGTTTAACTGTTTACTGCTTGTCCAAGTGATACAGACTGGGTTTGGCGCGTTGCCAAAATTATAACTCGCGAGGTACGGACGGACGGTTTTAGCGTCTGAAATTTTGCTTTCCGGAGGACCGTTGTGGAGGAACGTAATCCTACGTTAAAAAAAAAAAAATCCATCTTGTTCAGTCTAGTCTTAATGTTTTTCTTTTGTTTGCATAATCTTATAGAGCAGGATAAGGAAATATTTTTAAAATAAACGAAAGAAAACTGAACTTGAAAAATTTGAATATGAATGACGTAACTTCGTGATAAGGAGATTAGATTGTGAAGAAATCCCTTAACACCATCCTCTAATAAATGTAACCCAGTATGATGAGCGGCGGTAAAAACCTAATTAAGATCTTAACGGATCCGAAATCGTTTCCATCCTCAAAACTCTGCAGGTGTCTCAACAGGGGATTACCAGCAGTCGTCATGGATTTTTCCAACTTAAAACTGACGAATGACTCAAACGAATACCTCGCCCGGTTTAAAACGATAACTGCGGGGTTTTCCACGGCAAGGTCGGCTCTGAAGGCTCTAAATATCAAATAAATTTTACTCCACCCAAAACTGAAAGGAAAAGAAGATCGAATCTCAGTAATGGAGAGAAAAAAAAAGGGAAGCATTCGAAAGCGAGTTTCCCGAACTAGGCGACATCAGGGTCTATCTGCCTTCGGGAAAGTCTATCGGCCTTCGCTATTTCCCTCTCTATTTCCTGATTTTTGATCTACACTACAAGAAAGAAGAATAAGCTAAACGTATCCCATTGTTTTACTGATCATCCCCCCGATAAGGCAACGGTTACTACCGGATCAATAATCCTTCAGTCCCCGCCTCGCCAAACAAACAAAAGAATTTCGTGTGTCAAAAAATCCTTAAACGGCGCAATTCGAACCCTTTCAGTCACACAAAAAATTTTTTTGAAGGAAATAAATATTTTTTTCTCTTCTAAACTATCAGAAACTGATAACAAGTAATGAAATGAAACGGAAGCTTTTACGCTTCGTTTTTAGTTTTAAGAGCGAAAAAAAATATATTATAAACCGATATACGGCTTTGTTTTATTTCATTCGCGGTATCATTTTTGGTTTCATCTAAAAATGTTCGAATATTTAGAAAATCGGGGGAAATTTTCTAATTAATTTTAATAATAATAATGATAATATTTTAATAGTAATAATAGTAATAATAATAATAATAATAGTAAATACACAAACGCTCAGAGGTACTGCCGGATAGCTGCATTTACAAGTGATATCATCAATGCGACTGCTTAGGGCCTGTTCACATAGGAGTCCGTTGTGTTGCGTTAAGGAAAAGATCACGTTGAGACGAAAATAAACCAATCATATGCCTCCAAACGATTAGCAATGAAATTTTTAACGCCTATGATTGGTTTATTTTCGTATCAACGTAATCTTTTCCTTAACGCAACGCAACGGACTCCTATGTGAACATGCCCTTATTCTATAATAGGGATGCGACATCGATATCGATGTTTTGAAAAATCGACGTTTTGATAAAAACATCGATGTTCTAACACATCGATTTAATGAAGCCGATGTTTTTTTTTAACATCGATGTTTTGTGCTCGATGTTTTTTTTAATGAAAAAGTACCATAATAAAAAAAATTACCACATAGCATAATTTTCACACTCAGTAAATGTAAGTCTGAATTCTGAAAAGGACGAATACAAAAGGGGGAACGATTCCCTAGCAAACAGACAAATGGCAATCAACAACCAATGAACCAATCAGAGCGCTTGGAATGTTCCTGACACTCCAGAACCTTCCATGGGGTTTTATTTTATAAATAGTATAAACACGAGAGCAGCCATTTAAGTTTTTGTTTTGTATTGGCTTTATATAAGTTGACGTTAATATTATCAGTAAGAAGCCTCCCAAAAGTACCGTTTGGAAATATTTTTGCAAAACCTCTGACAAATTGGCGGAATGCAATATTTGCCTTAAGTCCCTCAAAACTTCTGGCAATACCACGAATTTATTTGGACATTTGAAGGCAAAATATAGCGATATTTACAACGAGAATTTTGGGTCATCAATGTAGCCCAAGGCAAAAGCAACCAAGTTTTTGTCATTTGTGTCAGCCCAATCAGAGAGTAAAATTAAATCACCCCCCCCCCCCCCCCCCTCCCCGACGACTAACCGAAGTAACATTAATGTTAGATGTTACTAAACCAGTTTTCAAAAAATGGATGTTCTAAAACAGGGGCGGGCAGACTTTTCCAGGGTACGGGCTACTTCTAATTTTTTCAAGGTGTTGCGGTCCACCTAGTGACGAAGGTGTGATGTTCTAAAAGAAAGGGTCTACAATATTTATTATAACTTAATAATAAATACGGAATATTTACTTACTTACATAACTACAATAAAAAAAAACCTACTCTTTTAAAACCGCGATTAAAGCAAATCGCGTCGGTGTTCCATAAATATGTTTCTTTTAGTATGCGCGTCTTAAGTCTTAGTAAAGGCGGTCACCCCAAAATGTCTTGGTGGTCCACCGGTCGATCGCGATCGACTTAATGCCCACCCCTGTTCTAAAACATCGATGTTTAAAAACATCGATGGTTTTTGGGCGATGTTTTAATATTGAATATCGATGTTTCAAAACATCGATGTTTTGTTGTCAATGTCGCATCCCTATTCTATACCTACTAGCTTACGACCTTTTAGATCCCTTTTTAGACAGTCAAAGGCTATTAGAAACAAGAACAATGAAAGGAAAGTATCCTAAATGGAACTCAAGTAAGAGTAAATTCCCAGTCTTAAACGAGAGGAATGACATATGTTTGCATAATTACGCATGTTGCAAAGTTATAATGCAAAATTTTTGAATTTTCATCTAGTACAATTTTTTAATACATTTTTTGAACACCACCCGGGGAATAACAAGCATTCGGAAATTCGCCACATTTAGGACTTTCGCATTTGCTTGTTTTAAACGTCAAATCAGTTTTAATTTTCAGCCTTATAAAATAGTAGATTTCAAATATAATGACTTAAATTTATCTTACAAATAAAGGGTTAATTTACACGTAACCCGACGAGACGAGGGAAAGAAGGGATATGATTCTTCGGGATAATCTTAATTTATCCACTAAACGGTAAAAGAGCTATTAAACTGTATCTATTTCCTCTTGCTAATAAGGAGTACATGTCGATATTTATAATCGATAATTAAACTTAAGTGCGGCATTTTACGGCAGTTCTTTTCAGTTGATATTTTCCACAGTTAGCAACATAGATGAAAAACAGACGATAATTAGTTTGTTGACATCACGAATTCGATTAAATGCACTGCCCATATGATATATATTAATATCATTGCAAGGATTAAAGCCCTGGTCTTCACGAGGAGTCACCTCTTGCTTTTAAGAGAAATCGAATTCTTTGTATACCCTACTTCCCCAATTTAAATATTGTAATTCTTGGGCAATTCTAAATAAGTGCAGGACAATGAGGTAACGGCGAATTATGTTTCTGGATTCCAAGTCCTCTTTTAACACACAGCCAGTGGTCATCAAAACAATGGCACTCACGCCGCTGATTGTCAAACAATGACGGACCTTTCACCCTAGAAAGCCTATATGAAAAACCCTGGCCACCTATACGCCCTTGCATCAATCTCTTGAGACCAGGGAACGCCCTCCCGAAGACAATGGCAGAAAGGAACAAACAACACAACTTGGTTACAGAGAGGTGTTTCCCAAATACTTGATTATTGTGATTCGAAAGTCCACAGCAATCACCTTTTCCGGCGCAGAATTTCTTCCAGTATTTTAATGCGGAGAAAAAGCAAAGACGGAAACTGGTTCTCGATCAGAGAAATCGTGGTACCTAGGCAACATTCCAGGCAGTTATATCATGCGTGTGAAAAACAACGGGTAAACTCCCAAGTCGAAGTGAAAATTATTTCTGGTTTTCTTAAATAACATGAAACATATGAAGGTGGTATTAGGGAATCGAGTGTAGTTTAGTAAATTAAATGCTATTAAAAATCTAAAGCACATTAATTATTTTTTTCTTGGAAAAAAAAATCTGGTTATAATATACAGTGAAACTTCTCTAGCCGACCTCGCTTATTCGACCGCCAACCCTCTAAACGAACATATTTTGTTCAAAACCGATTAAAGACTCCATATAGCAAATGTTATGGAAGAAACCTCTTTTCGAAGACTACCCCTCAAAACGACCACTTTTTTGGAATCAGTACTGGCTGCCATAGAGAAGTTTCACTGTGTGTGCATATATAAAATCGAAGAAATGGTATCTGAAAGTACTATATTCACAAGACGCTGTATATATTCAGTATCACAGAACTGATCCTCAACAAATCAAACATGCGTTTTACATGAAACGGAAGCCTCCTGAGTTTCACAACGTCCGAAGAATACGCCAATACAGATTAGGATATTTTTCCTTTTGCGAGAGAGTAGTCATGGGATTATTGTTGAGATAGAATCATAATTGATAAAAAAATCTCTTTTTTTTTGTTTTCAGTCCAAAGTGAAGAACTTTTAAAGGATTTATACTAACGTTTGAGGGTAAACTAGGTCAATTTTTATCTTCAAAAGCAACAAAAAGCAACGTTTATTGATCCAATCATAAATATAACACTGATTGTGTTTCCGTAAAATTTGATTTACCTCAGAATAATAGACATTATATTACCCTTGTAGGAAAATTCTAATTAAAGCTTAACATGACGCATAAAATAATAGCGGAAAGCCGAACTCATTTAAATTGCACAAATGTCACCCAATAATAGATTTCTGAGAAACAACTGATATTGAAACACTACGATGAATTGTTACGATGGCGCTTTTGTTAAAAGCTTTAGCAAAAGTATCAGATTTTAAAAGTATTCTGTTGCTCAATATTAACACATTTTCTTAACAAAATAATCACCACCATCTAACGAGCAGTGCTGTAATTTCAGCGTAAAATACGTAAGTTCTCCAAAATTGTCATTCTTAAATCGGATATTGCAATTTTTAGGATATAAAAAGTTGCATCAACACAAGATGCAGCTTAAAAATGTTTGCTGCCCAGAGAGCGGAGAGCGGGGGACATCAGTAACGCACACTGCTAGTGAGTCGGCCTTGAAAGAATCATAACGACTGCTATCTGAATGAAATGTAATGCAGTCAGCGTATATCAGTCCATGGAGAAAAAAGATCGCCCGCGGGCCCTCTGGCATTTCCAGTGTCCAACAGAATAGTTACGCAGTGTCACTGCCCTTCAAATCATTCCATCCAAGGCCAAGGTTGCCGCAGCTGGAACCTTTATTCGTTTCCGAAAGAATGCTATACACCTCGAGTTATCTCACTCCTTGCGTCTGCTCTTGTAATACACTTCGTCCCCCAGTCTTATTACGAGGCTCTTAAGTTGAAATGAGGTTTAAGCCGATCAGTGCCAAACTGGTAGATCTCGCTGAACGTGATTCTTTGAACTGCCAACTTTAAGACTCCTAAATGAAAAAGTATTTGTGGATCAACAAAAATCTTAAATGAACTTCTGACTATTTCCAATCCTCTCAAGTTAGTAATTACGATAATCACGTGTTTCTCTGCACACGATATTTACTTCCTCTAACTACATTGAACTCTGTCTAAGTGAGAATTATTGGGCAAGCGAAACACAAACTTGGCTTGCAAGCTGAAAGCCGGTAAAGAGATAAGTCTGTCGATATACTTTATAGTCTCTCTCTTTTCTTTTTATTTATTTATTTTATTTTATTTTATTTTTTTTTTTTTTTGGCAAAGAAATTTACTCTTCATTTGAAGAATATGTTTACATTCAGACATATAACAATGACATAGGGGAAAAAAAGAAAAAAAAACCAATGAAACGAGAACAAACTAATAATTTTTTTAAATTTTATTGGACGCGTCATAGGATCGTTCGTTTATCAGACCTTTTAGAAGGAGAAAGAAATTTTAGTCTCTGATCGTATTATATTTTACCCTACTTTGTTCCGTAGTATGCAACGGAAAATACCCGACGATAATCTTTTAAGAACTCGCTTATAGGGATTCCTAACAAAACAAAAGAACCCCTACAGATGACGAATACTCGGCTGTTCCTGGAATTCAGTTAATTAATGTCTTTGTACTTCAAAAAATTCCATTAGTCATGAAATAATATCTCAATCTATAATAAAATATGAAAATATTTGATCATGAACTCAAAAAGAATGCTGTGTGCCAGTGAGGTGTTCTAGAACTAATATATTCATTTTTCTCTTCGCAGAAAATAGAAAGTCAATAGAAAGAAAAGTGACACGAATCACTGAATTTCTCTATCAAACGATTGTACATTGGTGGGTTCAATATTCACAGAACTGTTCGCAGAACAGTATTTTTCAAACTAAGCGCTAAACGGTCATTTTTTGGAGCAGCTGAGCAGAAAACGTTTATCATAGCCTGCAGGCGGCATCTTTTAAGCTATGAAACATAGCATGAACCGTAAACACTCTGGCCCATAATTCTAGTCTACCTTGAAGTCAAGCAAAATTTACCATATAGGTTCAAAAATCTACAAATATCTATCTACCATGATGTCAAACAATATTTTAATGGTAAAGCTCGATTTATAATATCGATACATCCATCTACCATTAAAGGCAAGCCAGTGGCGTAGCTAGGGGGGGGTGCGGTGGGTGCGGTCCGCACCGGGCGGCACATATTTTGGGGCGGCATATTTTTATTTAGTATTAGTTGTAAAAAACCACTTGTTCAATTCATAAGTTTACTATTCGATTTCTACGAATTATGAATTACTATATGATTTCGAATATTTTTCCTCATCGTCAAGTCAATGTTATAAAACCATTAAGTCAAGTCTATAAGAACCACCAATTGATTGACTTAGAAAGGGCGGCAAATTGGAGACCGCCCCGAGCGGCAAAAGTTCTAGCTACGCCACTGAGGCAAGCAAAGTTTCACTAGGTAAGCTCGACAACCTATAATATCCTTTTATTTCTTTCAGCATGCGTACTATACTCACTAAAGTAACCCGACAACACCACACAATTAAGTGCGCTGGTCTGCTATCTCCTACAGTTAAACAGATCATTCGCGAATGATGTAAAACCTTCAACTTCCCTGCACCAGTTCCCAATGTGAGTTCGAATGAAAACGTAGAGGCGTGAAAGAAGCAACTCTGAAAAAGGTACGGTTGTGAGATGCTGCATCAGTGGTTTGTCAATCATAAACACAACTGAACGTCTACTCGTGCCGAAGCCAGCATTTTGGATTCAGAGCAGGAGAGTTGGAAGAAAAATGATGCCCCTAAACCATCAAAAGTATGTTTTTTAATTAAAAAAATGAATTTTCTAATACTTTTAAATTTTAAACATCTCATGAGTGAACGATCGTTTTTAATTTCCATAAATATTAAATCGTAAACATCTCATAAGTGAACGACCGTTTTTATTTCCATAACTATTAAATCGTAAACATCTCATGAGTGAAAGATCATTTTCAATTTCCTTAAATATTAAATCGTAAACATCTCGTGAGTGAACGATCATTTTTAATTTCCATAAATATTAAATCGTAAACATCTTATGAGTGAACGATCGTTTTTAATTTCCATAAATTTTTTAAGGAAAGTTGTAAGGCACCTGAATTGTAAAAGGAGATTAAAATGTGGCAGGCAAGGCCCTGTATCAGTATCTAACTGCTCACGAATGCATATTTTTTACTGTTTATTAATTTTGAAAATAAGATAATGAAATTCAGAGCACGTGTCTCCAAAAATTTTTTAAGGAAAAATTAATTTTTTTCAATTAAGTTAATTTTAAGCGGCGAGACATTACTTTCTTAAATTTGACAAAATTGCTTTTTTAATTATTACTTTTTTAACATGATGAAAGTTTTTAAATTCTAAAAATTACCCGCTCTGCTTTCGAATCACTATCAATTCTTTGAGACAAGAAATAATTCAAAAATGCACATTTTCAAGTTTATAATAAAAAAGCAAGCTTAAATAAATTCTCCTCGTTAAACACGGGGATTTAAGGTTTGGTAGACTGACTGAAAGAGCGCCTCAGAAGAGAAAAGGAAGTTTAAAACGCAAAAGAGCAGAACTATGACAGACACCATAAAAACAAACCACAGAATTTTACTGCAACATATTTTTTTCAATTCCTACTATTAGTTCACACTCTCCCTATATATATCTTGTTCAAATTTTCAATCGTTAATAAAATACTTTTTATTCATCCACTCAAGTTCAAATACATTTTTTTAAACTTGTAGTGGATGACACTTGATGTTAATGCGGTTTTTTCAAATATTAATTCATTAATAAAATTTAATTAATTGATTTTAGTTTTAGACCTAGAGCGTCTCTTGCTCTTGAATAGTAATTTCCCTGTTATTACTCTGTAAACGGTAGCACTGCGGTAGCGCGGGATCCTCCCGTCCTGTAGGTTGCGGGATCGAATCCCCAACCTGACAAACTTTTTCTCTCTCTTTCCCCCCTCCTAATCTCGCACAGTAGGCAAGGTTCTGGCAGGTAATCCTTTTTTTCAATTCCTACTATTAGTTCACACTCAAATTTTTCTTTGTTGACCTAAGTAGGAATTGACTTTAAAAAATTTTGTTTTTATATTACTTGTTTTAGATATGTTTTGAGGGAAGGAATTCAGAATATGACTTCTCTTCGTATCGCCTTGTGTCAGAAAGTTGTCTCCGAAATCCTAGGGGTTAAGGCTCGAATCCGATCCAGACAGACAGAATTCACGGAGAAAATAAACGACGTCGACGAAAAATTACAATAATTATATAAAGATATGAGCAACCTACATCGTTGAATCAGAAGGCTAACATTTTGTGTATCGACCGCAAAAGAAAGTGATGGATAATACGCAGAATAGAACTCCCGATACGAGATTTCTCACGTCGCCGAGATGGTAGGGTGGCCAGAACGCTGTCTTCTAAGGCCATGTTTACGAGGTTAAGAATATATATATATATATACTAACTTGAGGAAATATGAAGATTAGAGTGCGTCGAAAAATACAACAATAGTAATTTGACCCATTTCCGCAAGTTATTTCATCATTTCTAATTGATTTGACGAATTTTATATATTACTACCTGAAAACCCGCACTTCGCTATGGAGTACATTCAAATTAAATACAACGGTCAATTAATGCCAAAAAAATTAATAAATACATATATTTATAATAAATACAACGATCAATGTATGCAATTGATGTAATTAATATATATATATATTTATTTATTTACAAAAAAATCGTAAGGGATATTTTTATAGACAAAATAATGTAGAAGAAAATATTCAAATTAAATCTAATAGAACTTACTAAAGAATATAATACAGTTAATGTAGTACAGTTTGAGGAACTTATCTTTTACTGTATTTTAATATATTTTTGGATAGTATCCAATCGTCTGCCGCATTAGCGATAAAGAAAAAAAATATTTTTTTGTCTATTTAGTTGTTATGCACGTGACGATAAATTTATTTAAAGTACCAGAAAAAGAAATAGCGTGATCAGCATTTAATAAATTAAATTCTAAAAATTAATGTTTAAAAATTCACCAGAAATCAGAAAACAGAGGTAAAGATTCGAAAAAGATTTCATTTTTAAGGGATTTTTATGATCTTTCTCGTGATATAAATTTTATACCTTCAAATTATTATTTTAAATGCAAACTTAAAAAAAGTTACTGAAACAGCTCAAAAATTTAATTTAAAAAATCTAATAAGAATTTTTGAAAAATCTTTCTTAGTGCACCTCTACACTATGAGTTGAATCGTCATGCAAAATTTCAACCCTTTAGGTCCAGCAGTTTGGTCTGTGCGTTGTATGTCAGTCAGTCAGTCAGTCAGTCAATCAATCAGTCAGTCAGTTACGGAAGTGTTTTATATATATAGAAAAGAAATATCTTATATAATTGTATTAGATAAAACTTAAATCTACAAGCTGCATTTGTATTTAACTTAACTTTAATAGCAATCTCCTGTTATATCCCATTTTATAAAATACCTAACTGATAGCAACAGAAGAATCACGGTTTTATATCCATTTAAAACTGAACTAACTACTATCACAGCAAGAACCAATCTATTCCAAGAAAGTATGTGTCATTGCCGTTCCTCAGATTGATCCGGAATGTTTGTTCAGATGTTTCCTCGTCAGATGACTGTATATGCATACAAAGGGATAAATAAATCACGTGTACCTAAAACACTAATTTTTAGTAAACAAATGTCAAGTATAAGGCCTTGTTAACATTCCATCTGTAGCGCTGCGTGGCGTTTGCGTTACCCGCATCGAAATAGTTTTAACCAGTCACGGGCCTCCAAACGATCAGCCACGAAATTGTTAAGGTCTGAGATTGGTTAAAAATATATTTCGAAGCAAGTAACGGTCCGTTCCGGAAGCAGTGTGAAAAAGGCCTAATTCAAATCATTAAATACGGATTATCTAAGCAGTTAAATTCGTATCGATAAAGAATTAATTTTCTTAGTTCGCATTGCGATCCCATGAATAAAAATTAAATTATAAGCTTTCTTGGCAATATTTCACAAAAATTTAACAAATTAGACTAAATATCTTATACGGGCTGTATTATAAGCCTCTAAAACTGTTTCATACAATCATACAATATTTTAATAATATGTATTTTTCTCTTAACATCACGTATGTAATGTTTATAATAAAAAAATCGAATAATGCGCATTCACATTTTTCTTTTCTTGTGAAACATAGGTCTTAAAATAAAGTTTAAAAGAAATAACTTCTAATAACTTAGCAAGTCAGAAAACTTTACACGAACATTATTAACAATAAATTATATTCTGTGCCTTTCATCTTAAATTAATGGATGTCAAATGTTTAGATGTATTAATACACTATATTTCACATGCTTGTGCTAATTGAAAACAAGCGTAAAGATATAAACAAAGACGGCCAAAAGTTTACTATCCTAACAAATCTTTACTTAAATTATTTAATGTGTTAACTTAAAAAAAACTCCAAGGAGAAAATTCAGTTTTTTTTTCCCTCCAAGGGGGTGAGAAGAATCCAAACAAGTTACGATAAATCTGAAACTCGTTCCAAGTTGATGAAATATTAAAATTATTATGGAATTTGAATATCATCTCATGAAACTGTATCTCTCTTATTCTCTTTGAGTACTGCACATACTGAATTTTAAAAAAAACTATGCTAAGAATAAAACAATAGTAAAAATATAAATATATATAAATATACATACATTTAAATATATAAAATATATAAATATATTCATGATAACTGAAATTTGGAGTTTATAGCTACACACCTTAAATTATAATTTCTAATCGCTAAGGAGATCAAATTTAAGAAAAAGAAAACGGAAATTTTAGGCACTAGACAGGGGTAAAACAGGCTTGAAATCACTACAGCTACCGGCAACGTTTTTGATCATTTTCCCCTCATTTCCTCTTGTATTTTCGGAGAAAAAGCCGAGAAAAGTAGGGCCTCTTTGTCATTCGTCATTTGCAATAACAGGATAGTGTTGCAACACCCTCATTTCTAACAGCTACGCGTCATCACCCAAATAAATCAGAATGCAACTGTCCCTGAATGTATTCCATATGAAAAACATTCTTGTCGCCGTTTCGTCCCCTGCCGTTGCCTCTCGAGGAGAAGTGTCGGAATCGTTCAATTCCATGTAGATCCCCAAGTTAAATAAACATAACCTTGACGGGAGGCAGATCCATCCCGTCTATATCATCCACCACGGTGAATCACACCACACTTGTATTGGGTGAATGTACACTCTCTACCTGTGCAACACGATCGAGTGTTTACATACTCGTGGCAAACACTGCATTTCAGCAAGATAGCAGCCCGTGGAGGTTAAAAAGAGGTCACTTCGAAGCAAACACATTCAGTCGACAGGTGGAGAGAAAAAGGCGAGGGGGAAAGCACACACACACACACCAACAAAAAAAAAAATCTTTTGGGGTTTGAGAGAAAAGATGCCAGTGAACATAGACTCGGATAGCAAAATGTTCTAAGAAATTAACGTGACAGCAATTCTAAGATTCAAGATGTCATGAAAAATCTGTAATTTGTTTTACATGAGCAAACCAATGTTTCAGAAAAATAGTTGGCTATTATTTACAGTAGTTACAATAAATAGAAAATATCGACGGACGAGAATCTGGAATGTGAAAAACTCAATTTCTTAAGAAAAGTTTCTTGTAACATTTTGCTATCTGAGTACAGGACTTTTCTTCTAAATTTCCATACGTACGACTGCCCAACATTTATGGCACTCCAGCAAATAATGTCTATTTGGTATATAATTTCCTTCCACATTACATAACAACGATTAAGTTTTGCGTTTGTGAATTCGAAATTGAATCGATGCAGAACCCCCCCCCCCCCCCCCTAAGGAACACCACCTTTTAAAGGATACACAAAAATTCCACGGCAAAAATCATTGGTATTGTTATCAGTTATTACCAATTCCGAATATGCGGACACTATTTTCATAGTCCACTTAATTGGAAAGAACTCTCCTTGAAACGATATTCGCACTTATAAGATATCAATGGCATCTCCCAGCCCAAAAATAGTGTCACGATGCTTTAAAAAAAAAAAAAAAAATTCCACATACGGTGTAATTATAATAGCCGTAGACAAAACTCAGGTCCGTCGCTATTGTTACAGCCACATAGTATAGTTCTGTGTAGTACATAGCTATAATATAGACATATAGAGGAATATATAGTGATAGGGAAATTCATAATTGCACTGATGAAAGACGGACTCTTGGACGCAAAAGGCCGAGTTTAGGAACATGACTATGGAGGAGTTATTCTTCTGTGGACTACGATGTTGCAACAGACTGATTACACTGTTACAATAATGGAGTATCGTAGATTGATATTTTTTTCCTTTTTTAATCATAAACAGACAAAATTTTGATCGGTAATTCAAATATACCACCCATTTAGTCTCCAAAATATACCACCAAAATTAGCTTCAATATTACATTTCACTATTTCAATGATTTAGAAGTAAAAAATTTAAAATGAGTAGGACTGAAGCTCCAGAGAAAGAAATGAACCCGAAAAATTTATTGATCTTTTTAAAACAACCGTTGAAAATTACTAACTATGTACATATTCTTTTACCACTTGAATAAATTTCCACTGGGGAGCAAAAATACTCTTTGTTTGACAACACTATTTTGACGGATTTAAATTAATATTGATAGATATTGATATTTGCTAATAGACGAAGAAGAGCAGGTTGAAACTCAGGTGGGTCAATGCAATCGTCGAAAACTGTTTAGCTACTACAACGAATACCCAATGCGTATTTTTTCCAGGTATGACATCATTTATCGCTTAGTGGTCCCTGAGATGTGGAAATATTCAGCTGAACCAATCTCACGGTCAGAATCGTCCCACTCATTCTCTTTAAAACACTCCTACCGCATTCAGCTGAATGGAGAGCTACTGAAAAAAAAAAAGCATGGACGCTTAGGAACGTCTAATGAAGAAGACCTTGGCCCACTTGGGCTGCCATGCCATCGTTGACCATAACAGTCGATGTTCGATATTACGATAGAATTCTAAATTGAAAAGAAAAAAAAATGGAAAAGAAAGTTTTATTTTCAAGAAAAGATATGTTTTACTAACTTCTGGCTTAACTAATATTTTTGCTGAAATGCACTGGATTTTATAACTATAATCAAGGCAAAGAAATTTGCGTACATGGTACTTTAAACCCAGTGGTGTGCAAGCGTTATTCTACCTGGACCCACTTTCTTTCAGTAAAAAATCCCTCGACCTCCAAGAAAATTTCTTGGTAGCAGCAAGATTTTGTAAAAATTAGGAAAACGTTAACAACAACAACAACTTGGGACGCGGTGGCCCAGTTGGCAAAATCAGCGGGCCAGTGATTTGAACGTCTCAGTTCGATCACTGACAAAATACACCGCCGTGTACGCTAATGGCAGCTGGTGCACGTAAAATCTGTCGTGGCTGCAATGTCCTGCAAGTTCTCAAAATTTACCTCTGGAGGTGTGGGGTCAAGTGTTCCGGTCTGGTCACTTGACTCGGTTCAAAATTACGGAACCGGTCCGTTAGCCAAGTCGGACTCCGACCCTTGTGGTGCTAACTTAAAACCGGAGCCGCATCACTCAAAATCTTAGCCTTGATGTGATGGATGAATCTTAGCCCAAATACTAGACTCGATCTGATGTTGCTGTCGGTCAAGGGGCATAAGCAACAACACAACAACAACAACAACAACAAAAATCGCAAAAAGGAACAAGCAAATTTTGGCAAACTATTTTTAAAATTGACGAATTTTAAATTTTGGGTATATATTTACTTTGCACCAAATTAAAAAAAAAGTCTCTCTTACGTTCTGCACTTGTTTTTGGCAAATCTCATGTGGCTAAAACTTCATATTTAAATATTAATATGCATTTGTATTTCATTTAGGCAAGAATTAGCAAAAGTTAAATTTAAAAAAGAGCATGATTTGAAAATTATTAGTATATTCATAGCAAATGCTTTAATAAAATAATTCAGTACGATATAAATTTACTTCGAACTGACCGCGACCTCTCTTCTTATACAAAACAAGAAGAAATAAAATAAAAAGAATAAATAATCGCAGATAAATATAATTATATTAATTATATTTTACACCAATAAAGTTTTCTCCGTCGTGAAATGATCTTAAAAGACAATAAATAATAAAATACTTTCCTGACCTTAAAATAAATAGATTCAGGTATTTAATTTTAGATATATAAGTTCAAAAAAATAAATCTCAAATTTGGAAATTTATTTAGGCCTTGTCATGCATTTTGCATTTACAAGATATGATTTATAAGAATAACAGATAATGGAGATAACGGAAATTAGGGTAATTTAATTTCATCGTACCAGCCCTCCCCCGTGTCATCCCAAGTTTACTGACCTTGTTGATCCAAATACTATCAGTGATATATACCGCTGTTTACCACTCTGATAATCTCTGTCATATACTGTCAGTGGGGTTTGAATTTTTTGACAAAAAATTCGTATTATTTTTAGCATTCGGGCAAGTAATGAGGTGAGTTTGCGATAAGGCAAATTACCGAGTTGGATCATTTATTTGCCCAAATGACAGAAAACCGGTTCTGACGTGCATGTAATTAAAGTCCGCCATCTGCTTGACCTGTAATTAACTAAATTAGCTGTCACCCACGTATTTTGTTTGAAAGGCTTTTAAAAGAATGATGAGAAGAGTTAACATTGAGCAACCCACACAGAGAGAGATATAAAAAGAAAAAAATAAATAATTATGCAAAAAAACTCGTTCTGATTAACAGCATCAAATCTAAGGCGAAAGTGAAAGGTAAAATAGTATAAGAAACGCTTCAATTATCGTTAAAAGAGTCTCTTAGAGAATGGAACATCTTACACGAGGAAACGTTTAGAGAGTTAGAAATTAATCGCGTCGTACAACGATGCAGCAACGAGGGCTGCGATGAGAAATTTCGGCATACCTAGGATGACAAGGAGGAAATAAGGTGTTCGATCTAATCAACTACACGTAATATCTACAAAAGGACTATGACATTGTTCACTGCAATCTAAACTGAAACTACATTCAATCAAAATTACCACCGCGTGTGGTTACTTGTTAACAAATTTTGTGACGCATTCTACAGGGTGTTTCAAAAAGAATCATTCGATTTTAAAAAAAAATCATAACTATTCATCTTTTAATCCGTTTTGATCGAATAATGCATGGGCAGAAAGAGGGAAATCTCGAGTTTCACGCAGTTGCCGACAACAGCTCTTCCTTCGCCCGTCACTACAGTGTTTGTAAAGATGGCGACTGTACAACAGAAATCATTTTATGTTCTACGCTTTGCGAAGTGTGAGTCCGTAACAACTGTTCAGCGTGATTTTCGTCGACAAAACCCTGGTAGACTGAAGTTCCTACTTCTCAGAGCATTAGGCGATGGTATAAATAATTCCAAGACACGGGTTGTCTGTGTACGCATAACAGCCGTGGAAGCAGTGTATGCAGACATGCTCGCAAAAGTTCAGGACGAATTTGCCTACCATATAGACGTATGTCATGCATCCAAAGGTGGGCATATTGAGCACCTTTAATTTGGTTTATAAAAAAACTTTATGATTAGCCATGTAATATAAAATTCATTTTAAGTTTCTGTGTTCAATATTTTTCATAATATACTCATTTCAAATCGGGTGATTCTTTTTGAAACACCCTGTATAATAACTTCACTCTCAAGAAAAACTGTAAATTAATTTTGGAAAATATTTTAATTTTTGAAATGTATTTAATATTTTTAATTTTTTATTAAAATTAAAGTTTTATTTAGTTTCTGGGAGAGTCTTTAAGAGTCCACATTTATTTTGTCAAAACTAATTTTTAGCTGAATTATCATCATTTATCATAGGTTACATCAGGTACCATAATTAGAATGGCTCACGGTGAAAATTGATTCAACGGTTGTCAAAACGCATCTAAGTAATCCCACTGATAAAAGAATGAAAACGATGTTCATTCCTTAAATGAAGGCTTTTGAAAACACATTTTGTTGGAACAAAGCACATGCGACAGAAGTCATGGATCGGTGTAAACCAGTGCTCGAGGTGATCTTGACTGTGCCGCGGTGATTTTATCGATTATGATAATAAAAAAATTAACCACCGCGTTAAATAGAAATTTTTCTGAGTAAAATATTCCTCTATCTTTTTGTTAATATGTAATTTTTCTGGGTCGAAATTATACACAAAACAAAAACATGTTGTTAGCCATACATTGTATGTATGCTCGAGCGTCATATTTCTGGATTTCAGTTAAGAAAGAATATGCACAAATTTCTGACAAGGCCATTGCAATTTTGCTCCCTTTTTCGACGACATGCTTATGCGAACAAAGTTTTTCGACACTGGTTCTAATTGAAACTGACAAACGATCATATTTAAAGGGCCTTGACCATGAACTGTAGCTCTTTCTATCACAGAGCCAAATATAAAACGTGCAAATATAAAACGCACATTTATCAAAACAATCTCAAATATCTCATTAATAAATTAGTTATGTTTAAATTAACTTTGATTTATTAGGCTTAAGTAAAGACCGAAAGACAAATTTTAATATAAAAATTTAAAGAGAAATTGTTTTTACTTGTAAACTATAATTTTATATTTTTGTTCTTGCGTTGGTGTACAGTTCAAAATGATTTATATAAAATTTAAATGATTATAATTAACTTGATACATAGAACTATTTTGTTGTGTTTTTTTATCTAATAAAAATATATACGTATTTATTGTAATTTATATATTTGCAAGCTTTTTCTTGTGGTGTGCCGCGGAATTATCGAAAAAGAACGTTGTTGTGCCGTGGAAGATAAAAGGTAGCGGAGCTCTGGTGTAAACAACGTGGCAACAAAAGTTACCAAACACGCGTTGCAATGCAGAGAGAGCAGAGTACAGAAAATTTTTTCACTCTCTCCAGTGTATATAATGCGAAGGATAAAGTTTTTTCCCCCATTTAAGACAACCTCCATAATAAAAGGCTGTTTGTTGTACAGCAGATGATATTCTCTACTATACATTAAACTTTAAATATCCATTTTTGTAGATATTTTTATACCACCTAAAAATTTTTCTCCAAGAGCAAAATTACAATGTTCTATCACGGTTCACACTATAAATATTACAAGCAGTAGCGCACCCAGGATTTGTTCTTGGGGGGAGGGGGCCGAGATGAATGGATAAAAATATTTATAATGCATTGGGGGAAGGGCCGAGATGAACGAATAAAAATATTTATAATGCAAAATCAATATTTCTACTTCTTTGGGGAAAAACTACTTCTACTTCTTATTTCTACTTCTTTTTTCTCTTCACCCCCCCCCCCCCTGGGTGCGCCACTGATTATAAGTCAACTGACAACAGTATAAAGACCAGTAATCAGTTTAAATACTGGCCCAAAGACAAATCACGTAAATCATTACAAACAGTTTCTGGAATTATAACGGTGGAATATAATTGAGTGAACTTGGAAGTTGGAGACGCATGTCAAAGGAATAAAATGAATGAGTCTTAGTGTTAAAAATTATTCTGTGAAGAACTTTGTATTTCGGAGTCCTTTGTAGTGAAAGGATATTTAACTCTTTAAAATGCGTTGCATCGGATGACCTCACACATCTTCAGACCCCCGTGATAAGCCGTGTTAATCTCAAATCACAAACTGGAAAATGCATAATTTTAAAATTCGCTTTCTGCATTCGAAAATAGGTCTTAAAAATGCAAGGCACGTGTTTTTTTAAAAACCTTTCATTTTTTTCCTAAAACTGTTTAAACATGAAACTATTAATGCGACATAAATTTTTAATACATAAATTCAAATATTAATTTAAACAAAATAATCTTTAAATTGATAATTAATGCGATATTTGACATTGCAATTCTACGGCCAGCTCGTTGTAATGTGGCACATAAGTTGAATTCCCAGTTCTCAGGCATTGGTCCAAATAAGTGTCAGTGAGGCTCGATCGGTACTTTGTTTTTAAGTACTTCATATTGGACAACAAATATTCACAAGAATATGTCGACGTACAAAAAGAGTTCAATTTCAGAGCACATTTTCTCAACAATGGGAAGCTGTTTCCATTCACTAAATTCCAGATATTTTCTTTATTATGATGTTATTACAATTCAATGTTATTTCTTATATGTATAATTTCCAATTCTAAGTCCTCCTTATTGGAAATATCAAAATATGTTGCGATTTTATGAGTCATATCGTCATCTGTACGAGAAAAGATTAATAAAAAACGTCAAGAATGCCTCCAATTTGTAGAATTCTTCAAACCTGGTATTCAATTCTTCCAATAAGAAATAAAAATGTTTGGCAAACTGTAGCATTTCCATCGCAATAATTTTCTATGGCCATTTTTAAATTTGGGAAATGTGATAAATTATCTTTTTCCATATGCGATTTCCAGAGCGGCAATTTATCTTTTAATCCATTTATTGTTCTTATCATAGAAGCCATTTATTGTTTTTATCATAGAAGCAAGGAGAGAGCGACGCTGTAGAGAGATCAGGCTGATCAGTTTTTGATTATTACGGTTTTACGATTTTTAAAATTTTTTAACTAAAATTATTCATTACAACTACAAGCGTTTGTTGTTCAAATATCTAAAATTTTTCGAAATTTGAGTGGCTGGCACTTTAAAACTGTTTAGCGGGCACCGCGTTGCGGACCCCTGCTTTAGATGCATAGCTCTTAATCGTTAAACAGAAAAATTTCCCATAATATACAACATTATGAATATGTTGTCACTGATCTATATAGCAAGTTTACAAAATGTAAAGCATACATTAAAATAACTTTAATCAAACATAGTTTCGTGGAAATAGAGATAGTAGTAGTAAAAAAAAATTTTTTTGTACGGAATCTATACCTTAAAAAGTTTGAAAAAATGAATAAAGGTAATGAAAGATTATGAAAAAACAGGTAATGTAAAATTTTAATAAGAAAAAGGAAGAACGTGTTTATAAAGAAAAAATATTAGTAATGCTAATAGATAAGTTTTTCTGAATGCTAGTGAAAGAAATGAAAGAATGCATTCCAGATTTTATAAGCAACAATGGAGATCCCCCCCCCTTTTTTTTAACTCGTATTGTTTTCCAAAATAGCGAGTTTTTCTAGTTAAAAATATGCATTGAAAAGTCTTTAGAAATAGAGATAAATAATTTTAACGATACAACTTTTGGCCTTGGATAAAATCTAACTTTCAACAACAAATTATTTATTTTATTTCAAAAATAACACAATCAGTCTGAAATTCAAAGAGATTTTTACTGTGTATTTGGATAAATGATAGAGATTGCTGAAAGGGTGAAAACTCTAGTCTAGTCTTCAGAGTATTTAATTCACAGACAATATTGAGCTAACTCCTGATGCCAA